>JMRO03000056.1:0-142604 GCA_000743665.3 Scytalidium sp. 3C | reverse complement strand
GGGGGGGGGGATATCAAGAGAGCCCTGATGCACAGCACAGGCTCAGGGTGGAGGAAACCGCCACCTTGATATCGAAAAAGTAGAAATCCAAAGGGTATACAATACATATTCTGGACCATATCAGGTCAAGCAGGCAGACACCAAAGTTGTTGTCTCGCGCATCTTCAATTGCAAATTCATCCCTGAAATTCTGAATCAGAGTCTCTAAATGCACTATCTCCCATATAGGGAGGGTAGTCGATCTCAGCCGCCCATTCACCAACGCCATTGATCATATCAGGAGCCCAGGCGTGAGAGTTACCGCTCGGGTCACCTGAGTAAAAGCTCCGGTCGCTGTAGAGGCTAGTCTTCGTCCCCTTGGTAGCCCTGGTGGACACCTGAGACCGTATGTGAACGCCGAGGGAGAGGTACCTTGAGGCTTCTGATGGCACAGCCGAAGGTTGATCGATGCGGCGGCTCTGCTCCTCCAGAAACCAGGCCATGACAAGAGGGCGATTGGCCTCAAAGGAGTAGCGATGGAGCATCTCGCCTTGGCCGAGCTCAGGCGCGAGGCAGATATAATTTGAAAGATGATCGTCAATTGGATCCCGTGTGTCCGGGTCTTCTCTGCCATTGACGGAATCAGAGGAGCAAGACTGCGGCTGGGTTATGGTCATACGGGCAAACTGGGCGGCTGCAGTTAGAGCATCCTGCTGGACATCATCGCACAGTTCGAGATCAGATGTGGCACCGGCGAGTTCTTCACAGCTACAGTTATCGCGGTTGAGCACGGGAGGACGAGAAGGACCGGCGGCACCCATAGCGATATCGCTCTCTAGCATGACCCAGGGTTCAATTGGGTCATGGTAACTATCTTCAAGAAAATCATGCTGGGGAGGGCCCATATTGAACGGATTCCAGATCCGTAGGGGCAAAGAGAGGCTGGCCGCCAGAGTGAGCCGGTGATATGGTACAAATTAGGCAGAGAATGAGAAAGACAGCTTACTATTGGGGGAGTCGAGGTGGAATAAGACTGGCAATAATAAACGCCGACAGATTGGCGGTATTTTCGGGCAACCTGGTTAGAATTGGGTCTGTTCATGGGGCGCCCGGAATGGGCGGCGATGAGGCTGAGAGAAGGGGATAGATCCGAAGTCAGCACGGCTGCTAAGGCAAAGACTGGATTTGCGGTCCAGGAAGAGGCAAAAGAATACAAATGCCGGGTGGCAAAAAAAGAAGCTTAATATATTTTGAGAACCCAATCTAATAACTGTTTGGTAATAAAGACAAGATGACACCCCAAACGGGTCTCACAAGGAGGAGAGGATGGTTTAAGACCTCGTTCCCCGGACGTCCTAACAAGGAGCAGCTGACCCTTTGCATCATAGCACTTGTCAACGTTACAGTCGTCTGGCTCCTATGTCGGGGACTGCCAAGCACACGATGTTGGCGATATCTCTGGGAGTGGTTGGCCTCTGGCTCCGCTCATCCTTCGTGTCAGTCTGCCGAGCCGCCCGATCTGTGAGATGGAGATTAGCCGATCCTCTGCTTGGAACATCAGCTCGACTTCTGGAAAATGCATTGGCAAATTAGATATCGCGCTTTCAGCCTCACTGATGCCCTTGTGAGCAAGGCGTGCAAAAAGATTCCGCACTCCATCCCGGGTTGTTCGGAACACGATGTTCACCGAGAGGTTGCACCACTAGATGACATCGGCTTGTGTCGGCTGATATTGCTTGCACATGCTCGCGATTCCATCAACTCTGGCGCCTAGGCTGCCACAAGCACGATCAATTCATTCATAATATATGTTATTCAATCGGCTGCTGTAGAGAGCATTAATCAGCGGATGTCAGCATCCTGTGTTGCTAATGCTGACGTTGATAGTCGAAGAACTATCGGGGTTATGAAAGGCAATGCTCCCTACTACTCCTGCTTAGCACCACCCAAGGGAACATATTCAGAACTGTAGTATCTCAGCCTCGCAGTACTGCGAAGTCCAGCTAGGCTAGTCACCACCAGCAACTCCGCGCTACCTGTATGATGCGAAGCTACACCGCGTACCGTGCCTACTACCGTATGCAAAAGGAAGATATTGAACAACTCCAGCGAGTTGAGCTTCATCAGCGCTTCTCGGAATGCTACAGTATCCCGAATCTCATTCTTCGGGCCGCAACACAAGTCGGGCGGTAGAAAAGCACCATGCCGACGCTCGGCACCGGCCGACCTCATAGCAGATAGACATGGCTGTTATCAACTTCCTACCACAACCACCAGCATTTTTGAGCCTCACGCCGAAATCGCAGCTCCGCCGCCAGAGGCCAAGGAACGCAGCAGCGGTGGAATTCGTGTGGTTGCTTACACTGAAAACAGACGCTATCGTCCACCTCTCACAGCCTCCCAGTCTGCCTCGGCGGGGTTGAAGGCAGCATCCCCTGAAGAGATGGTGTGCTGGGTTGCATCGGGACATTCCACCGTACGATCGGCTTGCACTGCTTCTTCCCTATCGCCGCCTCCGCCCAGTGGTGGATGCATGGGTGCAAAGTGAGAGGGCTTGGTGGCTGTGTGTGTTTCCTGTACCCCGCATTTGATTACAGGGCGATGCAGTGCCGTGGCTCAGTAACTTATATGCACGTCGTGTTGTCGCACATGCTCGCATTCGTCATCTCAGCCCGTGTCTCCTCCCTCACTTCCAATCCAACATCCACGTTGCTTTGCAAAGCTCTGCGTACGGTGCTCTATCGAGCGTCACTGCCCCGTCTCCTCAGTCCACCTGCCTTCTTCCTTCTCACGAATTGATACCCTCGATCCAGCTCTGACTCAATGGCGCACCTAACTTTCAATGCCCCTACGGCTGGCCACACGCTCTTTTCTCCCTTCAGGATCCAGTAATCTAAACTTTCCTGGGTCGGGTTTTCCAGCAGACGGATGAAGTCACCGGCAGATACCTCGGGAACGAGCGTTACTGACGCGGCAGGAATGTGCTCGTCCACAAGGAAGCGCCTGATAGATAAGGGCAGAAACCCAAGGCTGTCTAGTTGTTGCAGACGATGATGAATTTCTAGAGTCATAAACCGGAGGAGGCCGCCAGTTAATGATGTTTGACCTCCACGTGTATACAGTGGCGAAGGGCCATGCATGTCGCTTTGCAAGAAAGGAACAAGATAAGGCCGAGCCTGGCTGACAATGAAATGATTGACGTTAAAGAGCTCTGATATCCGTGCAAGCGGCGAATCCTTTTCTGAGTACGAGGCATGGGTCCAAGGACGAAACGTCGTATCGCTGGCTGCGGCCCAAGGCACAATGGCGCCTGAAGCGTCTTTACACTTGAGCGTGATCGCACGCCCATACAATGATGGAGAGGAAGCGTTGGAGGCAAGCGCGGCAGACCAGATTAAGACGTTTGGTGCGGTCAAGTAGTTGAGAAGATTAGGCACGCCTCCTCTCCCTGTAGTAGCTACTGTGATGTTGAGAATACGCTTCGTCCGATTATATGCTTCCTCAAAAGTCAGGTCGCCCACATTTGCCCTGACGCATTCTTCCAGGACGCTGACGTCGAAGAAGTATCCTTCCCTAAAGAATCTCTTGGTCCTTCTTGCGAGATTACCCTTCCAAGTTGACGTAGCCTTGGTAGCTGATCCATTCTGCGTTTTGCCCGTAAATGCCGTGAGATCAATACTCTCGCCATTGAGAAGCTTTGGCAATTCGTCCTCGGTATGGATTCCGACCAAAGCTGCAATTAAAGCCCCTGTTGCTGTACCAGTGATTATTCGCGGGAGCAATCCTCGAGCAAATAAAGCCTTTACCACGCCCAGGTGACAGAGACCAAATATAGCTCCGCCCTGGAGAACTAACGTGCTTCTCCCAAAGGCTTGCCTCGTATCGTGAAGAAGATCCAGCTTTGCTTGACTACTCAGACTGACGACTAATCCATCTCCATCAGGAGACGTGCTCAGTTGTGCGACATCCGTGATAGCTTGGGCGACTTGAGTCACATAATCTTCAATCAACAGCTTTGTTCCTGCAAATGCCCGATTGTAGAGACGCGGGGCACAGATATTGCCCAAGTTCCGGACCAGCCCCGATCTAAGCAGATTGATAATCTGGACAAGATCCCCTTCTTCACGTGCTAAGATGAGCGTCTGCAGACGTTCATGTATGAGCCGGTAATCGTAGTATTTCGAGGTTGGATTCTGTCGCCTGTTGCCCGCTCAGCAAGTGTTAAGAGTAATGCTGGCCACTCTACGGGTGGGTTTAGAAATGCGTGGTTTAGACATACCATAAGTCCTTGGCTAAAAGAACATCTAGCTGAAATGCTGCCTCTTCCCACTCTTCGTATGTCTTCGCATCTCGCAGTATGTCAACCCAGACACGAGCCGGCTTCTTGCGGAACAGCCATTCGACAAGCCTCTGCAATATGCATTAGATTAAAGATGCCCTAGTATATCCCATAATACATATATGGCATAGGAAGTGATTCCGGGTTCTCGGAAGGAGGATACTCACGCGCTGCCAGAATATCACGACATCCACCAACATCCATATTGCCATAAATACGCCCACCATTGTTAGTCAATTCGACGTTCAAAACGAGAGACAGGAGTGAGATCGTTGACTAATTCATCCTTGAGCCTGCATATTTCGGCAAATCTATCCTAGAACCTCGGAAGACTTTCATCGAACAGAGGCGTGTATGTTGTTGAGAACCGGTTGAGCTTGCTGACATGTGACTCCACTTCCCCAGATTTTGTCCCGCATTAGTAAGTCTATCAACGGTCAAAACGTGAATGACGGCAACAGCGCATACAAAGTGTATTTATCGTGCTGCTACGATGGCAACAAAATATGATTCAAATAGCACATCCTCTACCTTACGCGTAGATATCCCAAAGCATTGTGCGATTCTCATCTGTTAAGTATGGTTATGTAAGCATCTTGGCCAAGGACCTAAAGCTACTCCTTTCGGATACCTGATACAGACTTTTGTTTCCCCGAACGTCCAGACCCTATCGACATGCGGTTCTTCGCAATCCTTCTTCTTGCCTTTGTTGGCTTTGCAGTTGCCTCAGAAGTCTATTCCATAGCGGGAGATACTTTCGAGATTTTCATAAGTGGCAATGAACTAGTGCTTGTTGAGTGTAAGTCCTTGATTGTCTGTCAACGAGAATTTTAGCTAACCATATTATTGTAGTTGGCATAGTACGTTTATATTAGGCTTTAAATATCCTGTATGTTATTATTAACATTTAGCTTTGCTATATAGAAATACTCGTACGTCATTTGCTATATTCTTCGTGGAGTTAGCTGACAGTTATCTAGCCGACACTGTAGGGTGCTTGCACCTGAATATGAGAAGGCCGCAGCAACTTCAAACGACAGCAAGGTCCTATTTACTAGAGTCGATTGTATATCGGAACATGAGCTGTGCAACCGTTATGATATCAAGGGTTATCCGACCCTGAAGGTTTTCCGTGGTCTAGGGGATATTTCTACATACGTTGGTACCAAAGAAGCTATTGCGTAAGTGTGCACATGTCTACCAAGCTAATGAACCGCTTTATTAACTGTGGATGCAGGTTCCTCTCACAGATGACCGAACAACCTTTACCTGCTGACCCACCCACTGCTGAGGACACACCTTATGCGCTCTCTACTCACATTGCCCAAAAGATTCTTGCACACCCCTAAGTCAAATGGTACTTTCTGTAGAAGCTTAGACTTTTATCAATATATGAGCATGAATTTGAATAGCGAAAGATGATTATAATCTCCGATAATTTTGAGAATTTGCCCTAAGTATACATTCAAGGTGCAATACCAATCAATGCCTACCCGCTCTAATATACGCCGTAGTTTTAGGAAATTTTCACTTAAATACTAATAGTAGCAGTAATTGACCCTTCAAGCAATGATGATTTTCTTATGAGCGTAGGGTTTCGGCCATTGCCCAGTCCCTTATTCATCATCATCATCATCCTCGATAATGTTACGCTTTCTCGCTCGGCCGCCAGTGTTTTCACTAACAGGGGCGGGGGCTTCCTCATCGTCAAGATCAGCGTCTGCATCAGCATCGCTTCCTTCATCCTGTCTTGAAGATTTTTGCTTTTTAGCTCTCGGTTCGTCCATATCACTCTCGTCATCCAAAAGCTCCTCTTCCTCCTCATCGTCATCCCCTTCTTCGAGCTCCTCATCGCTAGAAGCAAGGAAGTCATCTTCTTTATCGTACTCATCTTCTCTGGTTCTGCCACGTGGAAGTTCATCATCCGTATCGTAATCGGGTCTACGCCTAGGACGTTTGCCTCCAGGTTTAGGTTTTCGACTTATTCCTGGCGCTCTTCTTCCTGAACGACCCTCGAGATCGTCAACTGTCAAGCCTCCACCGATACCGCGAGGACGCCCATATGGAAGGCTGGCCTTTTCAGCGGCAGTCTCACGACGCTTTTGGGCTCTCAAACGCTCTTTCTCCGCTTGCTCGGCCCGCTTCTTTTGTAGTTCAGGGTCCACAGTGTTGTTGATTAACTCAGGTCCACCCTTATCTTCCTTAAGACCACCTCTGGCTGCTGCGGCTAAACTTCGCTGTAGCCTCTCCAGTGCATCATCTTCGATATCTTTGTTAGGCCTAACCGTAAATTGATTCGTCATGTGCCCAACCGTAACCACTAGTTGTGAAGTGATCGATGGCGAAGCAAAATAGACATGTGAGTCCTGAACTTCTTGATATACTTTGCTGTCTTGCGGAGGAGCAAGAGGCTTTGTCTGTAGCTCAAAATGCTGGTCCCCGACAGCGAGTGTTGTAGAACCATCACTCCATTTGTATATCATGGTATTGCTCTCTAATTTCCCGGTGGCGGGGTTCTTACGATACCGTACTGTAGAAGCTGCCGTTGCTCTAGCAGAGAAGTTTGCCGATTTCGTGTTTGTATGGTGGTCAGACACCGGAGGCTCGAAGGTCTCGGGGTCGAAGGGACGGGGATCGATCCCAAGAAACTTGGGTAAGCGGAGAACGTTGAACTGCATGCATTAGGTCTTATTACTAGTTAGGCATTCTCACAAACCTACTTCGCCATCGGCAGGCTTTGGCAACGGATGCCTCCATAGAGTTGCCTCCAAGACGCGAGCCTCTCTTAAAGATCCTTCATCCTGACCATCTTCTTGATCGCGAATCCTATCATACCTCCCTTCATCATCTCCAGAGTCAAGCTCCTCGTCATCAAGTTCGCGAGTCTTGCTTTGATCTTGTTCTTCGTCAACGTCGCCAAAGAGGTCATCCTCGACTTCACTGGCAGAATTCATCACATCATCCTCAGCTTCGGAAGACATGTTGAATCAAGCAGCTAGGCGCAGCTCAGTTGGCAGTTGGTATGAGATTGATAGAACGAGCTAGATATGACCATTCAGAAACGAACAATGTTTTGAAAAATGAGTTGCGTCAATCTTCTGTCCGGAGCTCGTAGATATAGAAGTGATATTGGCAATGGAGGCTGCAGAAAGTGATCTACCTGAAAATGAATATTAGCCTCGTCGCGTTTTTCAATTGCGGATCAAATATTCAGAAAAGAGAATAATACCGACCTCCCTAAGCTAAACCAAAGAGCACGACTAGAGAACAGATACCGAATTGGCAATATAATCCACGCAACTTAATTCTAGCACCACCGCGACCGCGCTAAATGTGCACAATGAATGGTAATTTCATGCTGCCTGAGGCGCGAATAGGGCCTCATATTTGAGGCTCTACATCCAGGAGCAGCAATGGTGGTAGTGCGAAACGGACGCTAAAATAGAATTCGACCCCAGTCACCTCCTATTCAGACAACTATCAACCTCTGGTTATTCTCCTTACTCCCCCACAACCTTATACATACATCAATCGAAATAGAAAGCCTTGTAACAGGTTGCTTGGACGGACATTCACACACAATATCAGAGATCTACTGTCATAGGGGGCAGCCTCACGATGTCGAATCTGTTCTCTGGAATGTACGTTGCTAGTTTCCCCTGTCATGTGCGTTTGCTTGTCGCGGAGATTCCGTCATGACTTTTGTATGGCCCTACTGCTTTCAAGGCATTCAAGTGCCGACGATGGCCAACGTGGAAGAAAAGAAGTGTCGTATTTTGACAGCAGAGCAAAGAATATACTTCTCAGCTCTCACCGTCTTATCTTCTCACGTGACCTCCCCTTGACATTTTATATTCATACGTTATATCCGGCATTGGCGATGGTCTCCCTGAAGGTACAACTGTTCAAGTCAAAACCCCTTAGGGATTTAGAAGTATCTTTTTTACTTTGGGGTTTCAGCGCAGCCCGACGCACTGTGATACCAGTCGTTCTTCCTTTCCCTCTGCAAAGGTCTTTCCTTAGTCGAGCTCCAGCCGTCGCCAAGCCATCGGATTCTGTATCTGTATACACATAAACATGGACATATTCTAACATGAATGTCTCTTGCAGAAGTGGGCGATTTCGGGGTGGCGGTAAGAGCAGCGGAACTAAAAGCCCTGGGGGGCTAAATGGTTCATCACCAACATCTCCTACAGGCAATGTACAAGGCAGCCAGTCTTCTACAAACCTTGCTGCACCACGTGTTCCACCACTACCAAACACGCCATCTCTTGCTCAGACAATATCAATTGACCACCAGGCTGGTGCGTCAAATGATAACGATCCTCTAGCCTCTTACAACCTTCCCCGACCAAAGCCGCTCTGGCTCAACAATACCTACTCAAAACATATTGTCAAAGGCAATTTCATGACGTTGTCTGCTCGCCCCAAGACCGTGGAGCAAGGAGAATGGATCGCTCATCAAGGTAGAATTGCACCCCCTTAATTAGGTTCACGAGCAGCATCTCACATGAAGCAGTTGTGGAGCACTACAGAAACCTCTGGAACTTCGTCCGTGTTATCTATGAGAAGGACGAGGATGGGACTCAAATTTGCAACTCCCAGACCTGTCCAAGGATGTCAGCTGGCNGCGTACGTCCATGCTTTAAATTTATTTACCATTACCGCAAGTTCTCGTTCTAATGTTCATTTCTAGGAACCACTCCTTTACGTGGTTGAACTCTCGCAAGGAACCTGTTGAGGTGCCTGCTCACGAGTACATTGCTCTTATGCAGCGCTGGATCTCTGGCAAGGTCGACAACACATCGATCTTCCCGACTGATCCAGCGGGCGTCTCGTACGCCCACAATATGCCTGACTATGTTAGTGGATCAAGCACTTCTGTCCCCACTGGTCCTTCAACATCACTGGCACAGCTTGCCGGTAGTGGTGACTGGGTTGGCAAAGCCAGCGGCTTCCCACCCGAATTCACTGATGTTTGCCAAACTATCTTCCGCCAGATGTTCCGAGTATACGCTCACTTGTACTGGGCACACTTTGTCGATCCGTTCTACCATCTCAACCTTGACAAGCATCTGAACAGCTGTTTCAGTCATTTCATCCTGACTGCAACCGAAATCGACATGTTGAAACCTCATGAATTGGAGCCGATGCAAGCCTTGATTGATCTCTGGGCCGCAAACGGGACGTTGCCAGCCGAGTCCAAGGCCTACGCAATTGCAAACGTGAAAGCTGGTGAGCGATTGATGCAGCTCAGCTCCATGTCTTGAGCAGAGAGCAAGAAACTTGCCTAGCTTGGGAAGGTAGATGGACTGGCCGGCGGGGAGAGAGACTTAAGCCACTCGACTCTTTGTTCTCGAGTAGGGAATGGAATCAATGAAATATTTGATGTTTGCCTAGGATATAGCAACGGATTCTTTTTTTCCGCATAGGGGTTCCATAGCATTGTTTAGCAAGGATATCTTGAGAATTGGCGTTATTTACGAAATGCGAGCGCGCGGTGATGATGATATAGCACAGGCTTTTCTATTGAGATATAGAATCTTCGATACAAAATATGATCGTACCTGTTCTTTCATAGACGTCAAATGATATTGTTTTCACTCAACCTTCGCCCACAATGAAGCAACTGCTCACTTCTCTTGACTTCCTAACGTCGAACATGGGAGTGCAAACTGTACTTTCCTGACAAGGTTCATTAAAGAAAAACAAGCAAAATCGGAACAGAAGTTTAGAAAGGATTTTGATTGCACACAGCTAAATACGTTTCGACAAAGTTGGTTATGTCCAGGTGGGGGAAAATTACAACGGGTTTCATCAAGGAATTGGGACACGAGCTGAAGTTCATGCCACAACCTCGCTCACCTTGTACTCAACCACGGTAGGCTTGCCCGGCTCCACGACGAAGCGTCCACTGCCGACAAACACCTTTCCCTCCAGTCCCTGAAGCCTCGAATCCCCGGACTCGAGGTATACGTGAGCAGCTTTGATTCACCATACCGTTAGCCAGTGCATCTACATGAATTCTCTCCCCTTTTTTTTCATTTTCATTTTTTCTCTCTCTCAATTCCTTCTATTTTCGAGGAAGTTTTCAAATCGGAGAACTTTTCTTTTGTATCAAAGAAAAAAATACTTCAAACTTACCAATGTTGCCAAACTCCGTTGTCTTTGCATCCGGGGCGCCCGAAAAGACCTTCATGATCGCTTCGTTCATGGTGATGATTCCCGTGTATCCATAGGACAGACACGCGCCGGACTTGTCCTTCAAGACACTGGTGACCTGCAGACGGGAGAACTTGCCGTCGGGATCGGTGCGGATGAAGTCTGAGCCATGGGTGAAGGTGCCGTCGATCTGGATCGGGTAGGAGGGCTCGGACTTGACGGAGCCGCCTTCGAAGGGGACTATGGTCAGGGAGTGGCCGCGAGCGACGGAGCCCGCGCTGTATGGGGGCTGGATTTCCACCTGGGACCGGGAGACGGGGTTTCTGTCAGCCGTTGCAAGATCTTCTCGGATGTTTGGGAGGCTACGGGGCTGCAACTGAAGCTAGCACTTGAATGTGTCCTATAGTCTTCCTTTCTTTCTTCTTTTATGAGACCAATGACTCTATGATATCTGTCTTGGTTCTTTTTCTTTGATGCGGAGTTGCACCGGGGATTATTCGGGGTCTTACCAAGGTGGTGAAAGCTGGGACAAGCTTGGGGAAGTTGGACATGGTGATGGGATTAGATGATACTGTGTCAATTGATTGGGTCTGGAGGTTGGATAAATTCTGCGAGAGCTCGAGCGTGTATATATATGTATATATACTGTTTCAATCTTTCTGTGCTGGCAAAGCGGGCAAGGTGATAAGACGATGATTTACGCAATCCAAATCGTTTCCCAAGCTACACTGTCCTATCTCTGGTTCTTATGGGAGATGGATCGGGAGGTGGGACCCCGCTTTAGGTTTATTTCCGAGCGCAAATCCCATTGTTACGAGCTTACCCCGCCCTCTTGGAAGGGGATTGCAACAAACCACGCTGACAGGCATGATGGGCATGCGGATGGGGGGAATTCGGGCAGAGGCTTCCGGTCATTTGCGGGTGAAGTCGTGAGCTGTGATCGGAGGTGTGGCAATGTCGGAGTTTACGCTGGGGATGAGAAGAAGGGGTGTTCTCGTCATAGAAGGGTAGCTAGCTCTCCGGTAGCGAACCTGGTGCGAGAGGGGTAGGTACCGTGGTGAGGGGCACCGCTTTAGTTGAGAGCAGCATCTTGTGGGCATGAATCGCACACAAACACCAAGAAACTTTAAGTTTGGGTAATTGGCAACACAGGACCGGGTTCCGATCATGGTAGGCAGATACTTTCCAACCACTGTTCTCTGCGTTGTTCGTCAACCTCAAGCCGTCAGCCTCGCAGGCGAGGCTACCATGGCGGGGTACTTTTTTTGTGTCGCTGGTACGTACCCACACGCTGCTCCTGGCCAGGACCACTCCTCCCCGCCAGAAGACCTTCATGCACTGCTAGTACGTGTCCGAAGCACAGCATCAGAAGATCGCCATTATCAAACAGGGCCCCTGAGAGCAGGTATAGGGGCAGCGCGCGATGAGGGATCACTCAAGCATATGGATGCGAGGCCCAAAAACGGTAAAATAACAGCCCTCAGTCACAGTGTTGTGTTTAGTGTCCTCGGTGACAGAGAGGGCTTCCTCTCATTTAGCATCTGATCTCACCAAAGAGAATACTCGCTACAATCCTTCTTGCATTACTGCAATGGAGCTCGTGGCTTTTGGATCTCTCTGATGCCTCTCCACCACACCGCATGGAGGACCAGCCAGCTCACGGGACCACGGGACTGGATGGCGCCATCTGCGAGCGGCTGCTCTGCGGGCTGTCAAGTTGCAGGATATAATAGAAGCCTGAGGCTGCCAGACCCAAGACGCATCAGGCCGCCATGCCCGTGACTTCCCGCGCGCACCGTGCCGCGCATTTGGCTGCGCATCTGCTGCCCATTGCGCGCAGGACGCAGCTCTCACCGCAACAGCCAGCAGCACCACAACTCCTGCACCTTTGCACCTCTGCAAACCGGGACGGCGGTGTCGCGTGAGACCTGACCCATCCGGGTTGCTGGACGTTTGTGAGGATTCTTTTTTTGGGCAGCGGCGGTCCGTCTGGTGAGACCCCCCGCGCTGAGTCTCTCGTGAGAGCGCGTCCATCTGCGTCCAAGGTTTCCACACGTGCTCCAGATGATTGGCCCATCCCCATCAGAGCGCTGGAGGGCTGACCCACGAGCAGCGCAGCAGGCGCACAGCTCTGGCGCTGCGGATGGCAAAAGGGGCACGGGGGGGTCGGCGACAGCCTGACGTATATTTAACGGTGGTGGGCGGAGAGCCAGAAGAAAGTGCTTCTTCTCGTTGTTCTCGTCCTGTGAGGTTTCGTTGAAGTCGAATCTCTCTCGCACGTCTCTGGGGCCCGTTTGCGTGTCCCCTGCGCTCTGACATCATTTACGGAGCTACATCCGGGCCGCCTGCAGGACAACGCCAACCCCTGGGCCGATCGAAGGGGAAAAATCAGCCTTGCGTCACAATCGGAATAGCGACGACAGCGCTCTTGGCCCGGCTTCCCAGCTTTGCTCGCACTGGATCTAGCACATTGATGATGGGAATCGGTTCTTTGCAATCTTAGTTTTACTCTTGCACAAAAGGAAGAAAGCCCAAGAAAAAAGAATGCGCGCCTTGGGACTCCTGCTGGCCGCGTGCCTGTTACCGGCGCTGCAGGCGTCTCCCATTGTTGCTGACCGGCAACCACCTGCCACTGCCCAAGGAAATGGACGGAAGTTGAATGGGAAGTTTCTCCATATAACAGGTAAGTTCACAGCACCTTTGTTGCCATTTTTTATTGTTTTAAAAAAATAATTGGAAGACCACGTGCTTGTATTGACAAATCTGCAAAACCAGATCTCCATCCCGATAAATTCTACAACTATCTTTCGTCGCCCGATCTTGCCTGCCACACAGGATCGGGAGACGCTGGTGTCTATGGAGCCGAACTCTCGGACTGCGACTCGCCCTTCGCCCTGGTGAACGCAACATTCAAGTGGATCCAGGAGAATCTGAAGGACGACATTGACTTCGTCGTGTGGACCGGCGATTCGGCTCGACACGACAGTGATGAAGAGATCCCTCGTGGCGAGAAGGAAGTGCTGGCCACCAACCGATACGTGGTCGATAAATTCGCCGAGGTCTTTGGCACGACCACCAAAAGCGGTGCCTCACCGGAATTCGAGATTCCCATCATCCCCACCTTTGGCAATAACGATATCCTCCCCCACAATATTCTCGTCTCCGGACCCAATAAGTGGCTCAAGGCATATACCCAGATCTGGAACAAGTTCATCCCCGAGGAACAGAGACATGGTTTCGAGAGAGGCGGCTGGTACTATGTCGAGGTCATCCCGAACAAACTAGCCGTCTTCAGCCTGAACACCCTCTACTTCTTCTCCAACAATGCCGGTACCGATGGCTGCGGACTGAAGTCGGAGCCCGGCTACGAGCACATGGAATGGCTCCGCGTCCAGCTGGGATTCATGCGCGAACGTGGCATGAAGGCCATCCTGATGGGACACGTGCCACCGGCTCGAACAGACAGCAAAAAGCTGTGGGATGAGACTTGCTGGCAGAAATACACGCTATGGCTGAGCAAGTACCGAGATGTTGTAGTGGGAGGATTTTACGGCCATATGAACATCGATCATTTCATGCTCCAAGATGTGCACGACGTCAAGGTCAGTGCACTAGAAGGAAGCGAGTCTGATATGCGAGTGGCCATGGAGGAGGAAATCGGCATTGAGTCTGCCAAGGATTATCTCGCAGAATTGAGAGAGGATTGGTCGAAGCTGCCTAAAAAGGTCTTGAAGTTGGGTGAGGCACAGGAGAAAGAAGAAGATTTGCCCGTTGAGGACTTGGGAAAGAAGCATAAAAAGAAGAAGAACAAG
The DNA here is from genome assembly GCA_000743665.3 of Scytalidium sp. 3C. NCBI lineage: Eukaryota > Fungi > Ascomycota > Leotiomycetes > Scytalidium > Scytalidium sp. 3C. The sequence continues at coordinate 128,312 of JMRO03000056.1, read as the reverse complement.
AAGAAGAAGAATAAGAAGACGGGTGGTCCATGGGGAGAACGTTTCCAGGTCAGCGTTGTTGCTCCCAGCATCGTGCCAAACTACTTTCCCACGCTCCGAGTGGTCGAGTACAACATCACAGGTCTAGATCCAACCGTGTTATGGTCGAATACTCCAGCTCGCAAAGATCTACCAGAAGAGTTCGATTGGCTCTTGGACGAGAGTGATGTCCAGCAGTATATTGGAGACGAGCCTTTCCTGGAGGACGAAGACGTCACTGCCCATGACAATGATGTCCAAAGCGACAAGAAGAGCAAAAAGAAGAAGGGTAAGAAGGGCAAGAAGGGTAAGAAGAAGCCAAAGAATCCCGACCTGGAGATTCCTGATCCTCCCGCAAAGACCTCCCCACCTGGTCCCGCCTACTCGCCACAGACCTTGACTCTGCTGGGATATACCCAGTATTTCGCTAATCTGACGCACATCAATAATGTACCTCACGACGACGAGAAGAAAAGCGACATCGAACATTCAAAATCCAAAGCAAAGCCGAAGCCGCATCCAAAAGAGTTCAAGTTCGAAGTCGAATATGACACCTTCACAGATGAAGTGTATCGACTCGAGGATATGACCGTGCCAAGCTATCTCAAGCTTGCGTACCGAATTGGGCAGGAGAAGCCGTTGAAGGGGGATGAAATTGCGACGCTGGATTTAGATGGCGTGCAGGATGAAGATGAGGACGTTGAGAACGATGATGTGCATGAAGAAAAGAGTAAGAAAAAGAAGAAGAAGGACAGCCACGAGCTCGACGATGATGAGAAGAATAAAGTCTGGATAGAGTTCTACAACAGAGCGTTTGTGAGCACAATAGAGGATAAGAGGTTAGCCAAGTCGGTTCCAGCGTCCGAGCCGATAGATCTGCCGGAAGAGTTGCATGATGGCGAGTTGTGAGCCTTGTTTTAACATCACTTGCATCGGGAATAGGGATACCATGGGGCTTGGTTATGCATTAATACATATTTGCGGGTATTGATATAGCTATTTTTCTTGGCGTTTGTGGGGCGGCTACTGCTGGCTAGCTAGCTGGATGGGAATGGGTCGGATGGCTGTGATGGGAGAGTGATACCGGCTTGCCATAAGGAGGCTTGACATAAAATAGGACTGCCTCATATAATGGGAGCAAAATATATTCATGACTGCATCGGGATTGGGACATGTCTTTGTCTTTCTTGTATGTTTTAACTGAAACAACATCATTTCTCAACCCTTCACCTCATTCACGGTTCTTGTGAAATCGCTTCTCATGTTATTTTTAACCATTGGACTTCATAGTCTGGTTAATTTTCCATGCCTTCCTCCACTGGATGCTTCTTGTGTCTGTAGCTTGAGATCCCGTACACATCGCTGCCACAATGTATTCATCACGATACTAACCCAGTGACCTTAAACTCTCTTCCTGTGTTCCGTGAGATTCTTGCGGTGCAAGGGTCTGCTCAATCGCCGCCATACAGATGGAGACCCATTGATTCAGATTTAAATATTCACCCCCTCCAAATCTCTATTTAACTTCTTACAATTCAGCAGTAAGCAGACTTTCCCGTTCTCAAACATCCTTCGATATTAGATATCTCGAAGGTGAACGTGGATCCTGCTCAATATCAACTCAACCGATCATTTGGCAACAGCTTCTGTTTTTACCATTTTTTCCCTCTCTTACATCAGGTATAGTTTACCCCTCCAAGGAAGACTAGAGGTGTCGTTCCTTCTACCATGAACACAGACTTCAAATCAAGGGATGCTGCTGGAGATGACATTCACTTCTCCTGCTCAGATCCACGAGCTTTTCATATATTTCTCTCCGTGTTTCTTTTTGCCTTCAACAAAGATCCGTTAAGATCACTAACTCAGGCACTATAGCGTCCAAGGTGCTTTTCTGAAAGCCAGCTAGCACATCAAACCGTCTCCCTACCTCGAAGATATTTCACGTTAATCATACAATAAGACACAACTCGTCCATAACACCACAAAACTGAATCAGGACTTGGAAAGCCACGATGTCGGACGGTGAGTTTTATTCCAGTGATAACTTCTCACAGATGAAAGCTGATAGAATACCAGAGCCCATCAAAACTGTATTCAGCTGCTACCGCTGCGACACAACAGAGCATGACTACCTCTTTTGCCCCTTAACGACAGAAGAAGTCAGATCCAGCAACATAGGCTACATGCCCGCCAGTTCTGGCAGTGAAGCCTTCAGGGGTGGTAGCTCATCCGCCGGTCCACCTCCTAATGGGACAATAATTCTGACAAAGCAATTCCGTCATCCAGCAATGCCGAGTCTTGATCCTCCAATCCAGCTCATCACCCCTTCTGCTCACTTTCGAAGTATTCTTTCCTGGATAAAGCTGACAGATTGGTGGTGCATGTCCTTCAAAGAATACATTCAGAAAATGAACTGCATTTTGGCAATGTATCCCACAGCCACCTTCAAATTGTTCCCCGACCACTCTTGCGAGCTCACTGTTAGAACTATGAATTCACCAGAAGAGCTCAGGTATTTGGCAGGCGCAATTCGTATCATGGAGCGTGTTGGTCCTGTACCGTTTCTCGGATACATTGGACCATACAACCCTTTCTATGAGCTCGACGATCCGGGAATGATTGAGCGAACTTATCAACGGCGATTATTGGAGAGAGGACGTCTTGATAGTCATCCCGCAGGAAGTTCTAACCGAGTATTGCCACTTTTTCATCAAGGAAACACTACCACCAGTGACTTTTCCAACAATGGATCTACGGCGAGATTGGATGGAGCTTCTTTTCTGAACATGATTTCCCAGAATCTCTTCGGGAATGGAAATGGTGGAAACAGATTCCCTCAGCTAGGGGTTCGACCGGGCCGGATGCAAACTGTTAATACAGATGGTCACCAACTCCACCATGCTTCTCGAGTTCAGCAAGACTCTCCTATGCTTGACAGCTGTAGCGCCGAATTTCCTCCACAAATTGCCACGAACAGTCAACGAATGGATGGATCTTTGAGCTCCTTGGCTGACCAGAGTGACAACAATCCAAGACCCCTTCGTGAGGAATACAGTACCTTGACTAAAGTACCAACACAGTCTAGCTCCAGTAAGGGAGTCAGGAGCCATATGACATCGCCAGATGAGAATTCCTTCGATGATGCTTCTTCCGAAACGGACGAACAGGCAGAGTGGAGTCCAACACCAGTCCATAGGAACATCACGAGACTCAAACACGCTTCCAAGACAGTATGTGAAGTCTCCAGATGTGATACGAACACTCCCGAGTATAATTAACTCTTCCACAGAATAGAAGCATGTCTAATAAAATCAAGAAATTTAAAGATACTATAAGAGAATCAAACGGAAGAAAGGAACAAGAAGCTAAAAGAATGGCAGAGATGGAAGGAAAACCCAGTCAAGACCGTGACCTAAGCATTAAGTTAGGAGCAGTCAGGAACATGGATGAGCCGAGATCCTATGTTGTATCGAAATCAACAACTGATAAGATTCGCACGCAAGAAACCAAGGATAACTCGCAACTTAACTATAGTCATAAGGTTTCCACACTTAAACGAGAGTACGAAGCTGAACCAAGCGCTGAACAGAATTTAATGACAGAGGAATCAGTGGCGAAGAAGGCGAAATGCGGGGAGAGAAACCCTCAACTAACGACTACTTCTGTCTCGGCCACTGCTAGCAAGGATGTTGACGATTCGCAGAAGTTCTCTAACCTCCGCTTTAAGAAACTTAGTCAAAATATCTTACCTCAAGCCGACGGCCACTTTCGACACAAAAAGAGCTCCATGGAGTTCCCGCTCGGTGGTGGTGATGATTTTCCGTTTGACAGAGATGCGATGCTGGAGTTCCTGAAGGGTGGACAAGCTCAGATCATCCGAGGCTTCCAAGTTGCAGGTAATGCAATTGGCAACAATTAGGATAACAACAACAATGACAAATGTAACGAGCTGTGGCAAAAGTAGGTGGTAGAAAGCTATATCAGCTAAAAGTGTACTATATGGAGCAACCAAAGCTAGGATGCTAAGGACATATGGCAAGTGTTGGTCAACGCGGCGAGGAACAAGTTTTCTGCTTTCGCCAACACCTTTTTTGTGCTTTTGGCCAATTGTAACAAATCATTCCAATTCTTCAATTAGAAGACGCGTTCCGTTGATCTTCTTCTTAGGTCCTCTCTACTGCATTCCTTTCGATCCTAAAAAACTCTGGCCTGTCAGTAGATTGGAACCATAATAATTGTGCAAACCCTAAACCTGTGATCCTTAGCCTGCCTGTGTTGAACAATCACATTGACTCAAAGCAATCCAATATTCCCAGATAACCAGATAGCATGAATATATATATTACAAATATCGTTACATCATTTCAAATAAGAATAGCGCGGTGCCGTGATGGCTATCATGAAGTTCTCAGGGTCTGCGATATAATCCCCTGCAAGCTTTTGTTACCAATTTTGCCCACCTATCCAAAACCAATTTTGCCCATCTATCCAAAAGTTCACTTATCCACATCAGCAATCTACTGAAGAAGAACAGAAATGAAAAAGAGATGCACATGACAACAGCAAACGAGTACCAGTAGGTTTTACCAGTATAACTGTTCGTCAAGTCGGGAATTTGAACAGAGAAGTAGCTAGTCATAAGGCTGACGGGTAGGAAAAGAACGCTAAGCTTGGCTAGCAGCGTAGCAGAGCGAGAGAGCCGTGCCATAGACTCAGACTCTTTCTGAGCCTTGACATTAGTATACTATAAGATGTTAGATCTGCTCTTAACATGCTCGAGGAGGTCGGAATAACGTACCAAGGAAAATAGTCCGTCTTTCTCTTCGATTATGGTCTGGAAACCGCTTAACACGAGATACTGGAGTCTGTCACGTAGCCTCTCAAAGCGTTCGGCAGCAGAGCTTGCGAGAGCGACACCTCGTTTCCGAGGCAGTTGATTAGTTGTGTCAGACCCAGTTTGCAATATTAGTGCCCGGTTTTTGGCTTCTAGCTCGAGTATCCGGTCTATGAGATTCTTGTATCCTTCATATAGTAGCTTCGACCAACGAATACGATAACCTAGCACTTGTAACCTTGGAATGATTTCGCTGACTTGAGAAGAAGACGACTTCCCCCTCTATTACCAAATTAGATGTGCTTATACCCAAATTGAGAATGCGATTCCTACCAAATCATCGAAGATTAATTTTTGCTATCAAATGTTAGTATGGGGCTCGTCAGAAAGCTTGAGAGAAAGTTCATACAAGTTCTTGTAATCTCTTACTGTATTGATCAATCATTGCATAAACTGTGTACCAATCGTCGAACAAGTAGTAGAATAGGTTACTCGCACCCTCGATTCCAGCTGTCGACTGATCGCTTTCATCAGAATCGAGGCTATGCCTTACAGACTGCAAGGTTATTGGATCATTACTGATCCCGCAACTCGAGATCTGACGAAGAACATTTAGGATGTGCGAACGTATAGACACTATATCTGCGGGCGATACTGATCGCTGATCCTCATGAAAGGTAATCACAGTATCTAACACCCCGGTTAGGAGAAATATGCCAAAAGGAGGAGGAAGTTGGGCAGGTCTTACGGTCATCGCAGAGCACTTGCCAAGACCATAACCGGAGTGATTTTCCTTCCGCGTCGATACTCTTATCTTGTAACGATGTTCTGTGAATCCAATTTGCACCTATACAAAAAACTTCAAGCAGCGTTAATGAGAATATCTATCGTCGATGCATAAAATCATATGTTCGCATGTGGATGGAGGACTTACAGCCTTCCCCAATATCTACTGAGTTTAAATGTGGCATTCGATCTGCAATGGTATAATGAGTTGGGCGAACTTCCAAAGCTGGTATATTATCGAGCTCGGTACTCCTACTTCCCAGCTCAAGATCATCCTTGTTAGCAAGATGTGTCACCTTTGGCGTGTCCCCATACTGCCGTTGACGCTGGGAATTCTTTGAGAATGGTTCTGTCTTAATTATAGCTTTTAATCGTAGAGAGAATTTATAATGATCGCCCAGCAAGTCAACAATAGATTCTTGGCTGTTGGGAGCCCACAGATTGCTATTTATCGCGTCAATTAGTTCTGGAAAACCGACTTGGAGGGCTGAAGCATCAGAAGAAAAAGGAGGCATACATCCATCGCACGGGTCGCGCCGGCGATCTTTTGGTCTTTAGGAGGTGCTTAAGTTTATCAACATCTAAGTTGAAGGCGATCTGAGCCTCGTTTTTCCCGAACTCCACAACGAAGTTGCGCGAGGCTGGATCTAAAGCCAATCTCTGGCTGTCAGCATACTCAGAAGGTCGGTCATAGTTTTGAAAAAGGCCGTCTTCCATTATGATGGATGTCCGACGTATTTTTGGAAGGACATGAGGAAGAGGGAAGAACGAAAGTCAGCAAAGTTATCCTCTGTTTTGGCAGGCGTCCAGCCCGCGAGGCTGCGCCAGCGCTGTCGCATGTCCAGGCGCCCTCAGGATGCTCCTAGCACACGAGGGCGCGGGCACGAGCCAGCGGGGATTGCGGTACCTAGTCCTATTCCAGCATAGCTGCTGTCTAGCATCCAATGATGTTTGAGTGCCATGGGCGCAGTAAAACCGCGGCATGTGACAGGCTGTCAGCCACGCATCCTTGAAGTGCGGCCGGCTTTTGAGAGTGCCAAAAAAATTATCAAAAACCAAAAATATATACCCGGGAACACGAAACACTTTTACCTGAGAGAGATCAGTGGTAGCGGCGACTGGAGACCGTGTATGTAAATTTGGTATCAAGAATCTTAGGGAGGCTCTTCTATTGGCTTGCGGATATGCAAGGACTATTTATCTTCGCCTAAGCTTCATGAGCAGTAGAGAACGACAAGAATCTACGTCTTTAATCATATATCTGGGCTATAGCGGTCTGATACAGCACGCAGCTCAAACTTGACAGCATCCGTTCAAAACAGAGTCCGTATTTCTGCAACGTTCTACGTCCCTCCGGATGCGCGCTTCGGGTCATACACCATGAGCAAGATAGTCCCAGGGTGACCTGGAGTGCCAGTCTCTCTCTGGATTGTGACGAACCCGGACTTCTCATATAGTGCTTTAGCTGGTGCATTATCCTCATAGACAACAATGCTTAGCGCCAGTTCCTTTCCCAATCTTCCAGCACATGCTGTGGCAAAGGAAACGGCCCGCTCCATTAGGCCCGCTGCAATGCCATGACCGCGCGCTTCGGGGCGCGTAAACGTCCCATTGATGCGGAAATAGGCCACTGTCCCCTCAGAGGTAGCAGCGTCACGCATCGCCGTCCAGGGACTGGCGCTTGGAGGATGTTTATCTGGGTCNATCGGCTAGAGGACCAATTACGACTACTGAGCTGACGATATCGCCAGATTGAAGGGCAAGGAATGTCGTAGCCAGGGGGTTGGCGAGTCGTTGGATCCATACGTCCTCCGTAAAAGCTACTTCTCTTGCGTAGGTCGACCCAAATGCTTCGGGGGAAGTCTTCAGGGAGAGGAGACGGAAGGCCTTGACTCTCTCGACGTTCGATCGTACCGCTTCGGGATCCCGAGACAATTGCACAATTTCGTAGGACATTTTGAAGGCTGATTTTTGGTGAGCGAATATCGGTGCGACTCTATGCAACCAGGTGCTTCTTGGGTGAACAAAACCCTTTTTAATTACAATAACACACTCCAGTCAGTCAATTGGTCCTCGACATATCCTTAAATATTCAGTTTCCAAGTTCTTCTTGAACTTAGATGAGTCAAAGGAAGGGAGTCACTACCATAGCGAGGCTAGCCGTAATAAGAAGGCGACATGTTGCAAGTGACTGCTCTTTAAACAGTGAGATACCGCTAGATTAGAAGCCTCTCTCTGTTTAGTCCACACGGAAATGAAATTGGAAGACGCTGTCTCCCTGAGTCCCCCGGTCTGGACCCTCAGGGTAGGTGCTAAAACCAAATGAAAAAAAAAGTGCCCGCTCGTGGGTCCCAGCCAGGGTTCGCCAAGCCCTCGTCATTTAGGTGCTAGGGTCATGATAAGCACTGTGAAGGAAAGAAGCTCCAGAAAACCTCCCAAAGCAAAGCCATTAGGATTCATTGAGCGTCGGTGAAGGTTTACCCTTTCAAATATTGCTGCGCCATCTGTGATATGCGGGGTGGCCCTCAAAAGTAGAGGATATTGACAGTGTTTTTGCACATGTAATATCACGTGATGGTAACGTTGCCACAAAGTACGGCGCTAGTCCCTGGCCTTGGTTCGAGGGGGTTCTTGCATGGGAAGTTGCGCACGAGACCACATGCGGTGTAGCATCACAGGACGTCCAGACGAAGTCAATTTCCACTGCTACGTGGGCTTTTCACCTCCTCTTTTCCCGTCAAAATCCCCTTTCCACGTACCTACGAAGCCAAGCATCCTGAGTCCTGGTTCAAGGCTACAGATTGCCCCCGTATATCGTTGCAGATATCGAAGGAATCAACGTCGATCGTCTCCTTTTCTTGCTTCCATTGCCGTCGTCTCCGCATCTGCTTGTACATAGTGACCTCGGTTCCTAGAATCCAGTACGGTACCGCCCAACTGGAGCTCCTGATTCAATTCTACTATCTTCGCATTGCATCGCCGATACCTAGTGCTGCAAACCACCATCATCTTTCCAACGTAATCATCACAAGGAGCGTCGAGGGACGAGAGAGTAGGCCCGACCCCACACCACTTTCGCCTGAGTCTAGACATAGTGAGTGGAGCATTGTGGTGCTAGAAGATAGATCTAACACATCTCTTATACAGGATCGACCTCCACTTATCCCGAATACTTTTGCCATTGATCAGTTCCGTCTTCGAGGCTGTGCCATTGACCATGAGTACACCAAACGGCCCCGGCGCACTCAAGCCTGTCCGATTTATACCTCTCTCATATAACCAAGCGGAATCGCAAACTTCAGCTATTCGTTTGATCTTAGCTCTTCGACCTGAATGGGGAAATGGTGAAAGCAAGATCGAAATTACCCGTTTCACCGATGGCATTACGAATACGCTACTGAAACTTACAAACAGGAGGCCCGGTTTGTCAGAGGAAGAAATAGACAATGAGGCAGTACTCCTAAGAGCTTACGGTCGTGGTACGGATGTTATCATTGACCGGGAAAGGGAGACCCAGAATCATGAATTGCTAATGCAATATAACCTTGCACCGACACTGCTAGCCCGGTTCCATAATGGAATGCTATACCGATTTATTCGGGGAGGGGTAACATCCCCAGCGGATTTCAGGAAAGAGAGCATATGGCGAGGCATTGCCAGAAGGCTAGCAGAATGGCATGCTGTAGTACCTTGTCTATCAGCTCCCCGACGTGAGAATAGTGGGATTACACAGTCTGATCTAACGCACCCTGCGTTGGTCAAACCAGATACAGAGTTACAAGATGCGATCGACAATGCTGCTCCAGGGAAACCAGCCCCCAACGTATGGACGGTAATGCAGAAATGGATATATGCCCTGCCGACGGGAACAGCCTCACAGAAGGCTCGGCAGGCCGAGTTGCAGAAGGAACTGACGAGATTGATTGAAGAGCTAAGCAATAGGCCTGGTCTTGGAAAGAATAGTGTAAGTGAATTTGTGGTTCTTTAACAGCCGCTCGTCACCCTGCGAAAGCCAATTTCATATACGAAGACTCTCTGAAAAAAGCTCTTCACCATGCCCATACTTTCAGACTACAACCTGTGTTGGAACTTTGCTGATGGATAATAGCTTGTATTTGCTCATTGCGATCTCCTGAGTGGGAATGTGATTGTCCAGCCACGAGCAACTTGCTCCAAGCCAGCTGATGTAGAGACTGTCAACTTTATTGACTACGAGTATGCAACACCATCACCTGCTGCGTTCGACATCGCCAACCACTTTGCCGAGTGGGGAGGATTTGACTGCGAGCACCAGTATCTCCCGACCAAGTCTCAACGGATGGATTTCTTGCGAGAGTATATCCACAGTTACTTTTCGCACCTGGGAGAGAAAAAGACTGCCGATGAGGAGAACGCAGAAGTGGCACGTCTGTTCGAGGAGGTGGACGTCTTCCGAGGAGTCCCTGGCTTCTACTGGGGCATCTGGGCTCTCATTCAAGCTCAGATATCACAGATTGACTTCGACTATGCTTCATATGCCGAAGTGCGGCTTGGAGAGTATCACGCATGGAGAGAGGAATGTGACGGAAGCCGCGCCGCCGCGGGCAAAGAGATACCGCTTCGAGAGAAGCGGTGGGCACAAGAAGCCTAGGGCCTCGATGGTGGTCAGCAAGTAAAGGAAAGCCTAATACGCATATTATGGCAGTGCCTCAGGCTATGTCTGAGAAGGAAAGGGGGGTTAAATGAAGCTTCCAGCCGACAGGGCTGAGTACATGAGGGATTTGAATTTGTCACATAATTAGAGGCGCGCGGGGCGTTGGGTGGGTCAATTTCTGGACTATGATGCGAAGCTAGTCAGTAGAAAAAATAGACATAATAATGAGTTGCCATCTACAGTATGCTGCACGAAGTCGTCCGTAGCCTCTAGTCTCCTTTTCTTGCTGTCATTAAGGGGGGCCCGGTCTCTGCTGCCTTCGTGTTGTCAACCAATGAAATCACCGACGTCACATGAGGAGGCGGATCGTCGTGCAGCTCAGCCGTACGGGACTAATACGGCAAGGCTTCAGATATCAGCGACTTTCATCATTGATGGATGGTGTGAGGCTGCTAAGTACCGTAAATCTTAACTCGGGCTGGCAAATAGGCTGAGCAGAACGAGGTTTCGAGGGAGGCGACTGATACTGATGTCGGGCAGCGCAGCAGGGCTAACCAACACATCATTGACCATAGAACAAACAGAGAAGAATGATCATCTCTGATTCTTCTTTGCCTTGCAGCCTGACGCCGGGAGAGAAGCCCATTCGTAGTAGCGTGAAGGGCCGATTGAACGCTGGCAGAGAGAGACATCCCGCAATTCAGATGGGAAAACGTCATCACACCAGCGGTTCTCTTTGTTCACTGCTATCGCTGAACTCCGAGCGAATCAAGCCAAGCCCACTACCGAGATGAAGCAACAGAAGCCCAAGTTGCACCGAACGCCGCTGGTTGCTCCAACGTTACAGACGGTCGTAACGGACTCGGGGCCGAGCAACCCCGAATGCGAGCCCAGGGCACTCCTCTATCCGGCTCCCTAACGCTCTAGCAGCGGCCGCCTAGCGTAAGGTGGCTTTGGGGGCAGGCCCTCGAGGACACCATCAAGCATCCAGGGCGATTGTATCACGCGCGTTATTGACGGATGCTACCATGGAGCGCGCCAGGGGCCAGGGTTTGGCAAGGAGGGAGAAAGGCAAACTCACGGTATCCCACAGTCCGGCACTGTCTGGAATGGCTCTGACAGTGGCTTTAGAGGGGTGACCGGGATGGTTGGGTGGGCAAGATCACCCAAATTTAACCAAATTGGAGGAGCCAGCACCAGGCCAGCGCCAGGCCAGCATCAGGCATCCCATCTAGACCGCCAGACGTTGATCTTGCGGCACGGCTGGCCTCAACACTCGTTTTGCATTGCACACAGGCTCACATCCCAGAAACTCCACGCAGGCTCACATCTACCAGCGTATCAGATCACTATCCGACCCGATTCCCCTTATTCGCTCTTGACTACGCCAAATCTCGCCCCAAAAATAAAGACGGTACCAATGAGATGAGCCACCCACCCGGGCCGCAAGGCTGCAGAAGTGGTCAACCGCTGTGATGGATGTGGCTTTGGCACGGGGCTTTGGCAGTTTGGGATTCCCGCTGGTAAATGTGATGGCAACATGGTCTTTTCATTGGGTCTCAGGCGGGAGAAACTCGGCCGCCCTGGCCACCATCTCGCCGAGAGGGTCGGCATCATGGTGCATCATGGCTCGTCATCGCTCTGGCTGATGGGAGACCCGCGAGAGTGACGAAAGACGCCCTTGGTTCATCAGCTCCTCCGCGAGCCTTTGCCGTTATTAGCAGTCGGCCAGAAGCTCGGCAACGGCTGACCCGACAGACGCGGGTGTGATGTATGTGCGGGCGGTTGGGGGTGGTGATGGTGTGCAGAAATGCTGGTGGAGAGGGCGCTCGTATCTCAGCCCTGATCGTAAGGTAAACTCACTGGTACCTCGAATCGATGTCGAGATGCAGATCTGGCTCCGATCATCTGGTCATGATGGGCCGGAGGCAGCCTGAGGGCTGAGATGGAGAGCTTGGGATATGTCTTCCGCCGACCTCCGGAGGTGATGCTACCCATCGCTTGCTCTTGCTTCATCAGCGCAAGGCTGAGATAGGCCCCGCCACCGGCGGTATGGCTTTTTCTCGACTCCTGAGGAATCCACTTACGAGCTGGAGCGAGAAGGTGCCGATCGGGAGATGGAGAGCTCAGAGGCAGCGTGCGAATCACTGGCAGCCGCAGCTCGATCTGCCAGGCGCCCTACATCTGTGCCCTACGGCTTACACAGCAAGCGGCCGTTCTGGGGGCCCGCGCGAGACGGCGCCTGATTCGCCCGCTCGCTCAGGCACAGGTGTCCCCCTCAGCCTCCCACCGGGCATCCTGCCGGGCCGGGGCCAACCAGGGCCTGTGGATGATGAAGGGGCTTGACGAGACGTCGCACCGGCCTTCCTAGAAGAGCGCATCGTGCCTCTCGTCGCCGCCTGAGCAAAGCCGTTGCGCCTGTGTCCCCTTCCGCGCAAGCTTCTGGGCACGCCCCGCCGTTGCACATTGACGATTTGGATCTGCCGTCCACTCGTCACCCGGACCACGCGCCCCCACAGCAACAGGACGTCGTCGCAACTCTATTTTTGAGGCCAAAACCACCTCGCCAGCCCCCGCTTGACGTGGTCCCATTTTCGTGGTGTGCAGCCATCGACGCTCCTCGCGGTCACTGGGGAATGGGGGATGGCCTCCGTCGATCGCTCTCCAGGCGCGGATTCCAGGGAGCGGCTCTCCCTCCGCCCGCTGCTCGTGCTGGCGAAGCGCCATCCAGCAGCCCACGACGAGATCCAAGCTCCGCGCCAGCTCGATCCATTGCTCTCTGCCTCTGAGCAACCAACCAAACCTCTGAATTTACAGTACCATCCCCGCCCAACTTCCCAATGCAATCCAGCAGTGCGACGCTTCTACTGTAGCGTGGCTCTCGTGGATCGGTCCTATCTCTTCGCAACGCTTCGAACCAGCTCTCTGAGCACGGCTCGAGACTTTCCGCCGGATTACGGTTGTGGACCCGCGGCTGGCTCTGGAGTTTCTGGAGATTCAGGACTGCTCGGCGGAAACAATGTGGCCTGAGATCGGGCTCGGGCAAAGAGCTGTGACCGCTGAGGCAGGTCGGCTCATAAGCATGCACAACAATCTCTCCGCCGAAAGCTCCAGCAGTGTTGCCGTACGGACGTCTGGACGCGCACTCTCCCTTATCCCCGCGGCGTTGGGCGCCTGAGGACGGCGTGGCAGGCATCCAGGCGTCTCTCGGCGGCTGTGGACAGGTGAGTACGAATGACAATTAGCAGGCAGGCACCAGCCGAAATCCTGGGAACCCAGAACAGTTTGCAGAGAGCAGCACCAGAAGGAAAACGGAAGGCGTTGCGGGTCGAATCATGGTGATTCATCACGCAGCAGGGGCCTCCTCTCTGCTGCCCTCCCCTAGCCCCCTAACCGCATCCCTCCCAAGCCCCTAAAAGTGCCTCTGCAACCGCAACTCTGCCGGGATCCATTTAGCGTCCCAGGGCTGAACTGCACGCATGGGTGTTGGTGTGCGGCCGGGGCCCCCTGGCGGCTTCGCCTGAAGCGAGTTTAGCAGTCCTTCGTTGCCCTGCAGGGTCAAGAAGCATGGGATATATCATCCTGCGCTGCCTACCATGTGAATGGCTTTTTTTTCTTTTATTATCATCCACTTCAATGCCTATTTTGGACTTTTACAAAAAGGATTATTCTACTCCGGATATAAAGTCGTCGAAGCCTCTCCGCTCGTAACACTTTGGTTTCTGGATCATGTCCACTCAGACCATTCTCGCAGCCCCCTCCACCTCCCGCCAGTTTCTTCGGACCACCAACATGGACGACCAAGCAGCAGACAAGGAAGAGAGAAAACGCGAGGTGAGTGCCAAGCTCTCTTTCATTCCTTTTTCCCCCGTTATACCTCCACTTTTCACTTCTCTTCCCCGTGCACGTGGCTGGTACCTCGTCTCTTGGGAACCACCAAAGCTGACTAGACTTCGACAGTACAACCGTCTTGCACAGCGCGAGTTCCGTAAGTGGCTGAAGCCGAGAAAAGCGACACTATACGAAGAAGTATCAAATTAACAGATCGCAGGTCGCCGGAGAAAAGAACACCTCAAAAGACTTGAGCAAGCACAAGTAGAAAAGAACTCGGAACAGTCCGACGAGATTGAGCGGCTACGCTACCAAAATGAAGAGCTCCGCAGAGAGAATGACGCCCTTAGAGCACAGCTGTATGGCCCGTCTTCATCTCGATTTCTGCCCACTTCTTTTACCCCCAGTGAAGGGCGATCCTATTCACTTTCTCCTTCCATTTCTGCTGCCTCCATCTCGGGAGCCGGCAGCCCAACGGCACCATTGGTCGCCGACACGCTGCCTATCGGCTCCTTAGATTTGACTAGTTCAATGCTTCCTCCTACCACATACACCTACGCGGAACCGGCAGCTGTGCCTAACCAACTCTCTAGTCTTCAGTCGCAAGCGTACATGGTACATCCATCCGGGCTCCATCATAATACACAAAGCTCACCAGAGTCTTCAGAGTTCCGAGGCGCTCACCTTGCACTGGGATCCAGCTTTCAGCCTCTGGACCTCGGTCGACCCGTCGATCCTGAGCCCAGTCGAAGCGTAGGGCCGGGCCAAACTTCCCCGCCAAGGTATGTCTTCTAAACCGCACAATCCGAAACCCCTCCCGGCAGCAAGACGCTGAGCCAGTTCCCAGCTCCCTGCCGTTGGTGCAGTTCGACAAGACCAAAGCCAGAAGCGACCTGATCAAGATCTTCCAACCCTACTTCAAGGACCAATCCGTCATCTCGAGCAGCAGTCGACACCTCGCCGCCCTTCGATCCCTGAAAGACTCCTTGCCCGATGTCCTCAAACCCAGCCGAGCACAACTCGACACCCCGCACTACTATGAGATCGATATGATTCCGTCACCATCTCTGCGAGACCGACTCATGGGCATCTCGGAGGACGTGGCACGCAGCTTCATCTCCGAGGCCCACGAGGCGGATCACATCACCATCTGGGGGGACGATGCGCTGAATGAAGTGGCCTGGGAGATGTCACAGTCTCTCCTGGACCGATGGGGATGGCTTGTCGGGCGCGAATGGACGCTGCGAGCCAATTACTGGAGACAACAGAGAGGTGCACCTTTGCTGGCCGAATGGTGAACACTTCCCTCTGTATTATGCAACAAGAGCTTTTGGCTTTTGATCCTTTCTTCATTTCTTTTTTCTTTTGTTGGTGTGTTTCTGCGGGGGAAAACTTCTATTTGGCAAAGCGCAGGCGGGAAGTTCAAAGGTGATTTTATGATACAAATGTACGTTTACGGCTCCAACTGAGATGAGTTCACGAAATGGGCAAAGGGCAAAGGACACAGGGCAAAAGCAAAGATGGCCTGGAAAGGCGTTAGACTTTTGGATGGAATGCATTTAGGGGACTGGCATATACATGAGAAGGCGTTTGGTGTTGTTTGGGTTTTGGTAGATCTCTGGGTGTCTCCGATTATAGCGTTTCCAAATTGTTGCGTGCTCAGCTCCAGTGCGGTAGAGCAAGCAGGAGGGATTGAAATTGAAGCATCGAATCTCTTTTTAAAAAAAGAATGGCAATAACCTTCAAATCTACACATCTCTCTTCTGAAGCTCGTGCAAAATTGGGGGGTGGTATTGGATCAGACTGACCAGCGTTCCGTTTACAATCTACATTCGCACTCCTCGTAAACCGTAATAAGATGAACCAACTGCCTTTGCTACTGCCACGCATGTGGAGCTCGCAAAAGGGCTTGCACAAGGCAAGCGCTGCCGACAAGTGATACGTTGAGATGACGTCAGCACAGCCGTATCACTGCATGACATCGTAGCATCGAAGCACCGGAGAAGCAGCAGAAGGCAGTGCCCATGCAAAATAAACAAGTGACTGCCTTACCCGGACCCTTGAAAATTCGGGACTCATCCCTGGGAAGTTGCGGTACTGTAGTGGAGGGGAGAGGGAAGGGGGGTGGGCCATCCCAAGAACCCGGGGCCGCAACCCACCAAAAAGCAAAAGCACCATCTCCGTGTAGCACAGAAATGTAAGCCCTATCCTTTCCCCCCTCCCTCCAAAAAGCAAAAAGCCCAAGCCCCATGAAGAGGAAGGGGAGGGGTGACGCAAAGAGGAGCGATCGGAGAATAAGACCCCGATCGCCGGATTTAAAAAAAGGACCGTGGACAGAACAAGCGCCCTAGCCTCTGTTCGCATTCGGTCTCTCTTTCTCTCTCGCTCCTCTCACGCACACACTCTCTCTGTACCGCTGCACCTGACCCGGCGCTATTGCTGTGCTGTGCGTAGGGGATTTGCTCGTTCGCGATTCTGTGCCGCAAACCACTGCCACAAACCAAGTCGCAAAGCATCATGGCGTGCTGCCTCTTTTTTTGCGGGCCCCCCCCAATTAGAATGGAAAGACTCTCGCTCCAGATTGGGGTTAAATTGGGGATGTATTTTTGGACAGACAAAAGCACCGTTTCAAACAGGGAAGTTTTCAACCGGGCGCTTTTTTTTGGATCTACTCTCGTTTTGGTCACTGTTTCGCAGCCAGCTCCTCTGCCTTTGCCTTTTGCCAATCGCCTTGTCTGTCTTGGCCTGCGCATTCGTTCCTCTTCTGGGCGTGTGTGGCTGAGGCAAAGATCCCAAACCCACATTGGCAGGAAGGAATTTTGACTCCTGTCTCATGCGCGAATCCTGTTTCCCCATCTTTTTTTAAAGTTTCTATTTTATTTTAATCTTCCCGCCCAGTTGGCGCAGAATAAATGTGACATTTTTCGTGTTTTTTCTGCCTTGGTGGTCTCGCAGCAGGGTTCAAGGGTAGCCCGTGGTAGCCCGTGGTAGCTACGTTCTGAGCTCCTGTACTGCTGTGCTGCGTAGTAAGTAATAGTAGAGGCTGATCCAAGCACGCTCGCTAGGCTGCCGTACTTCAACTAATAAGCCTGACACCGACCCACCGCTACGGACAAAGACCATGCTATTGTTGATCCCCGCGGAGCTCGTATTTCAGGAACCATACGCTTCCCTGTACCAGCCGACACCCGTGGTCCAAATTTAAAGTTTGGTGGTTTCGAAGAGTGGCACACACAAGACTCTGGTGCCGAAAATAGGGCTTCTTTTTTAGACCATCTTGTTACACGTTCTGGTGCACCGCGAGTATTCAGATCGCCCTGCTTCAGGAAGGGTGCCACTTGTTCTTCCCATCGTTTTGCGCTCCTCAAATGCCTCCCCGTTCATTTCCACTTTCCCTCTGCAAGCCCCGCCCTTCTGCACTGGCCGACCGGGGCAGGAGGACTGGGCAACATAAGCCCGGCATCGCGTTGGTAAGCAAGTTCATATGGCGCACTGCCGATAATAACCTTAAATGCCTGCCTGGCGGTGGAGAGAGTGCCTGAGCAGCCGCCGTTCTTGGTTCTCGGAAGCGATGGTGATAGGACGCCTATTTTAGGCCTGGATCAGCCTCCCTAGCTGCTAGAAGGTCGCAGGAGCACGGGTCCTTAACTCCCTCACAGAGGCTGGGTGGACTTGGTGTCTCCTCCCAGATCGGCGGTCAATCCGACCGTGCAGTAGTCAACTTGCTCGTCCTTCCCAGCTTCTAGCCGAGATCCGTCACTCGTGCTTATTTGGAATGTTCCCGAGACCCCCTGCTACGGCTTCGACGTGACACCATTCGGAAACTTTTCTCACAGCGCGGAGCTGGTGCCACTGGGTCTGGATTACAGTCGACCGCGCAGCCAGCGCAGGAGGGTGGTAAGCACTGGAGCAAGTCTTCTCGGCGGACAGGCGACGGCTGCCGAGCTGCTCCTGGGGCAGAAGGCGATGGGACAGACCGCGACCTGGCACAGTGCACAAAGGCAGGACACCTGGTCGTCCACGCCGCAATCAGTGGTGCCCCAGCGTCGCGTCGCGGGGTCACTGCTGCAGAAAGCAGAAAGCAGATTGCAGAATGCAGCCACCCGTGACGCTGTCCAAGTCAAGCACGAGAGCGCTCCGGCTCGCCATTGGTTGTGTGCGGTTTGGACTGCTCTGGCCAGCCAGACTCCAAAGTCAGACCCAGACGGCGCCAGCTCTGCGAGTATCATCATCATCCAACCCCCCCTCCACCCGACGATTATCGGTCCTTTCGCGCGTCTCCAAACACTATCTGCTCACTCTTGTAACAACTAATGTGCTCGCACGCTCCACCGAGCTGCAGGAGGCATCGCGCCTCGGGGTCGGTCTGGACGAGGACCAGGGCAAGTGGCTGTCTCTCGCAAAGCCTCGTGGTGCCGCAGATGAATGAACCATTTGCTGAAAGATAGGCGATGGACCCGGGCCAAGTCCACGTTGGGTAGCGTGTCTGCGAATACAGCAGCGTCTCCCAGGCTGACTCTCTCTGACCCGCCGGCCTAAACCCGCGTTCGTATCTTGTCATATCGCAGTGCTGCCCCATTCGCAGTAGGCCATTCGCAGTGCCTGTATTCTCAGGAATCTGTGGTTCGCCGTCAGACCAACACACCGTCCGGCACATCTCTGGGAGGCGGGTTGCACGTTAGCTGCGGCGCTGTCGGGACGCAAGCACGGAGTGATGGACCCATTCGTTCGTCCCACCGGCAGCTCCGGGATGATGGACGGTCTCATCGCTGGAACAGGCCCCTAGGACTTGCTTGGCCGGCGCAGGTGGACGGCAGCGCAAGTCTTCGCGTTCAGTTGCTGCATTGCGACCGCCCACCAGACAAACCTCCAGTGGCCGTGGTAGAAGGGGGCGATCGGACACCTCGCGATCGGCGCACCTCCTCGTAACGGTGTCTTCCAGCCCTAAAATGGGCAAGTTCGGTAACTGGAGCTGACGGCGACAGGGCCCGTCACAGAAGGAAATCCTGATGTGGGGCTCTGTGTTCGCAACCTGGGACACACCTCGAATGGATTTCCTGTTTGAGCAACTCGAGCAGGCTGGCAGCGTCGTCGGGTTACCTTGTGCAAGAGTAGCGCCCAAGCTCCCAACACTCCCGGTGGGGAATGGTGCAGTAGTTCCGAGTAGCTGTAGCAGCAGCAGCAGCAGCCCCGCCTAAGCTGCGTTATTAAAAGCTTAGGCCATCGTATGGGTCCCTTTTTACGCGTATAATAAGATTCTGACATTCTGACTAAAGGCACGAGTCCCGGTGCCGTAGCCTCCAGGCGGTCAAATCTGGCAAAGATGTGTAGTGTTGCTTTCGAATGGTGATAGGATCTGATACGGTCTGCTAGAATGCTATATTCCTCCTTTTTTTGGGTGAGCTTTTGTGACCTGAAGATTATCTTCGAGAGGGCCCACGTTGATTGCCAAAGCGATGTACATTTTCAAGGAGATGCTGCAGGCGTATCTCCGATCTCTCTCCGTACCAATTGACCTAATATACAAGGCAGAGATACGCAATCCTCAGTGTGATAGTGGGGTTAGTACAATCTGAAGCCAACAGCAGCAATACTTGGATTTGTCCATCTGAACACTGCTCGCTATTGGAGCTTTTACTTTGATGCTTCTTGTCATTGCAATATCGTTCTCCCATCCATGTAGAAATAGACCACTAAGACTATCGTTACATCTGGTAGTAAATTCGACTTCCTAATAGGAGGAGCTCTCACATTTAAAAAAAAAAAAAAAGTTTAAAAGAGAGAAAGAATTATGGCAGCTCCTCGTACCAACAAGCTTGAAAATAATCGGAGTATCAAAATCCTCGAAGCTGCAGAACAGGGAGGCTATGGAGTGGTTTCAGTAGTTTGTGTATGGAAAAAATCTACTTATATTCTTCCCCCCCTCCTCTTCCACCTTAGCAAACCCCCTTGTTGTATACAGAACCTCCCAAAACTGATCGCCATGCATCTCAGTATAATCTAGAAGAAATCATAGCTACCGCCCGTGCGGCAGAAGCCCGCAAATCCCCCGCCATGATCCTCCTGTTCCCGTGGGCCATGCAGCAATTCCAATCACACCTGGTGAACTTCGCCGCAGACGTTGCCCACAACGCCAAGGTGCCCATCTCCGTCCACCTGGATCACTGCCAGGATATCCAATTGGTGAAGTACGCGGCGTCGCTGCCGTTTGATTCCATCATGGTGGACATGTCACACTACGAGTGGGAGGAAAATCTCCGACTCACCAGGGAATTGACGGCGTACTGCCACGAGCGAGGCGTCGCTACCGAAGCCGAACCGGGCCGGATCGAAGGGGGTGAGGACGGGCTTAAAGATACGGCGGATCTGGAAGGGGTATTAACCACCGAGGAGCAGGCCCTGGAGTTCGTTGAAACAGGCATCGACCTTCTCGCCCCAGCATTTGGTAACATACACGGTCCCTACGGCCCCAAGGGAGCCAGAGGATGGCTGGACTTTGACAGACTGCGCATGATCAAGGAGACTGTGGGTGGAAAGGTCAAGATCGTGCTTCATGGATCCAATGGTTTCGATCAGTCTCTCTTCCAGGACTGTATCCAAGGTGGCATTAGTAAGATCAATGTCAATAGTGCGTTGATCAAACCTTGGAAGGCAATGATGAGTGATCGCCAGGAGAAGGGAGGTTTTGTTCCAATAACAAAGCTGATGGAGGATAGCATAGAGATATTCCAAAAGGTTGTAGAGAAACTTATGGATGAGTGCGGTAGCTCAGGGAAGGCTTAGTCAGAGAGATTAAAGTCACGGGTTGAGAGCAAGTATGTTGTTTTGCAAGCTATCTCATTGCGAAATAAGTACACCTCCAGCACTTCATCTTGAGAGCCTCTATTTCACATTTGTGGAGCTACGGGCTCAATTTCTCTGGACTGCACGTGTAACGAAAGCTACAGTGATACCGCAACTTCTATGCACCCGCCAGTCTTGGCTACTGTCGGAGCAAGTAAGGCAGCTGCCACATTGCAGATACGAGCCTAAGTATGCATGGAATGACTTCAGCCTTCGAGAACGCTCCGTAGCACCTCTCGGATATTCTCTGATATGCCACCCTTGGCACCCGTATTCGAAAACTCTTGGCATAGAAACCGTCGTCCAATATCCTCAGCTCTCTTCAGCTCTTTTGCTTGCTCTTGTGAGATCTGACCACATGCAGCGACGAGATCCTCTCCGCGAGCTGCCAATAGGATCAACTCATCAGCTCGCTGCACGATGGCTGCATCAATGCCATTCATAACGGCACAACAAGTACCGAAACTCGATGTGCTCCTGCCAGACGCAAATTTATAAAGGTAGGTGAGTTGATCTTCCACGTCATCTGCTTCTGGATTCACCAAAACCTCCATCTGTCCAAATGATAGTTCAGGTCCTTCTTCAAGAAAACGGTTCTCGAAGATCTCGTGGAAGTGTGTAGCGCAAAGTACCTTCGGGGCTTGATTTCCAAGCCCGAGAAAATGTTGCAGCATGCCACACGTTAGCCCCGCTCCGTCTGTGTTATCAGTTCCTTTTCCAAACTCGTCAATGATTATCAGACTTCGTCTCGTAGCCAGTGCCATAGCCATATTGACCTGCTGAAGATCAATCATGAACGCACTTTGATTTTTGGAAACACTTTCCTGTGTCGTAATCCTGGTCAGTATCTTATCAGTAATTCCGATCAACGCTCCTTTGGCTGGTACGAAGCTTCCAATATGAGCCAGGTAAACTATTATAGCGGCTTGTTTCAGATAGACGCTTTTCCCGGAATAATTAGGCCCTGTTACGACGAGCATACTCGAACTATCAGAGACAATTCCAACATCCTGGGAAGATCGAGAGAGCTCCTCTCTACCGTCTTCAACTTCCATGCCCGCTCCTCCTGCAAGATAACAGTCATTTGGTACGTATAATGGAGCACTTAGCTCTTGCAATATGTGTCGTCCTTCTCGAATATGCAGGACGTTTGATGCCGTCATATCTGGTGAAACAAGATGGTATCGTTGTGCCCCAAGTGCTAAAGCCAGTAGACAGTCAAGATCACCAGCAAGGTCTGAAGCTAATATCAGGAGATCTTGATAATCAAGAACCTTTACTGCGAGTTCGTGGATAATTTCTATTTCTCTGTCTAGAACCAGCAACGTCAGTCAGAGGTCTACATATATCAGGCTATTGCTCACCAGATATCATCCCGTATAAATCACCAAAGTAATCATCCAACTCTCTCATGCGTTGATTTTTATAATAGCAGGCGTTTTCGCTAACAAACATCTTCTCCCAGATATCACCCAAAGTCCCTTCACCCTCATACTTCCCTTTTCCAGTGACTGGATCTAGGGTGACGACTGTAAGGAATCCGAGCTGAGGAAAGAATATGCAATTTTCGACATATTGTCGTGCCCACTCTGGCAGCTCACTGGAGAGTTTAGTAGCAATCTCGGTGAGGAGAGAATCCATCCCGTCGTAAGTACTTTTAACACCGTCAAGCTCAGTATCTACTCCTGGTAGGACTGCAGTACGATGCTGTTCGGCGGATCTCTGGAAATCAACTGTTTCCGTAATCATCTTTCCGACCTGATGTAGATCGTGGGTTTTGATCTCGTTGATCATCTATACAAAGGTAAGTTACTGTTTCTTTGTAGAACACAATATGGGATCCCTAACTCTGTTGGCGACTGTCAAAGATTGATTGTCGGCTAACGCGGTCACCATCTCGACGATCTTTAGAATGTGGAAACAGAACTGCTGTAAGGATTTCCAGATTCGAATATGAACGGTAGAGCCACCTCCACAGATCCCGCCTGAGCCCTTTTGTAAGTGCCTGATTATCGGGCGTATATCTTTGATCCTTCTCAAGATGTTTGCAATATTCCCCGATAAGTCCAAATTCTGTGTCAGCAGTAGGATTCTGAGGTCATTCAACCATCGTTGAATAACTGTCAAGTCTACTGTAGGCCTTAGAAACCTCTTCCGAAGCTTTTGTTTCCCTTGTGAGGTGCAAGCAAGAGGATGAAACAGACCGTACACCGATAGACTCTCCTTCTCTCCAGAAGAGGCCTTGTTTGGTCCTTGCATATGAGAATTAGGATGACTCTCTGATTGGATAATTTGGAGAGCATCTAGAGTATCAGAGTTGACAAACATAAGATCTGAGAGTGTGAACATCTCAACTGCTCTCACGCTAAACGGAAGATTGCTGCCTTCATCATTTGGGAGAATCCCAATCGACCTTCGACGCGTCAGGTAGCTAATGATAGCCCCTGCACAGCCTATCTGTAACAGTCAATACGAGGAATGTAAAGTTAGGAAGCAACGTACTGTGAGTCTACATTCAAGATTGATGCTGCCACCAAGTCTCATCTGCCGCGCAATGTGACCTGATGTCTCAGAGGATACAGTCTCGTGGATCACATCGGTTGTTAAATCATCCCCGGGTGTCGTAAAGACGATATTTGCTAAATCATTCCCGTTGATATCTAGATTGAGGAGTTTGACATTTGCTGCTTCATAACAGAACTCCGATGACGGTCGACGGTCAATGATATATGAACCAGACATTCCATCTGAATACACCTTTAGACTCGAGCACAGCCTCTTCATGTGTATGACTACTCACTCGTTTCATTCTCGCGGTCGAATCCACGGGCATCCTTGCCCAGAGCTTCCTCCAACACTTCATCTAATTTCGTACTTACCAATACGACCGTAGGTTGCGCATGGAGTTTCATCCTTTCAAGAATTTCCTGACCCCCCAATTTAACATCGCCCATCAACCAGAGTTTCTCATCTCTTGCAACATAGTAGGCACACCCAGTTGAATCTCCACGGGTCTTCATATCTATAGCCATTATAACGTCATTGAACGCATCCGGTTCTTCCAATAAGGACGTTTCCTGAGCCTCCTCTCCATCTTCCAGATAGTTATTCTCATTTTGAATCTCCGTAGGGGTAAACACATGCAGGTCTTGCGGCCTCAATGACCTCCTTTTGGGTGGCGGGAGTTGTTCAGAAGATATGCACGATGGTGTCACACTCCCCAGAGCGGCCGAGATTTCTTGCGGAACGGGTTGTCGCGGAGGGGAAAATGATCGATGGTTAATACCGTCTAAGGAGGCACTTTGACGGCGTCTGTACGCCATCATTGATGATGGATCCTGTCACTTGCGGGGGTGGAACTATACATGGCTTGATGAGAGCGATAATCGCGAATGAGGAGCAAGGCAAGAGCAACGCTATGGATAAGAGAATCACGTTGCTGACTTCAAAAATAAAACATTATACAACATGGAAATTTTAGTTTTCCCCGCGAATTTCCAAACGCCTTACCAGAAGAGAAGATTTGCAAAGCTGTCAAGGAGATAATCCTGGCAGCTCTATACCCACTGGAAGTGACAAAATCCTCGGAGTCCCCAAACTTTAATAAATGAATCTTGCTAGACCCTCATGCGTATTATATTCTGTTGATTTTGGTTCGCCATCCTAACCCACTTTTGTGTACGTCTCTATCCTTCTGCAGCAGACTCCCCTTCTCTTACCCAGTTTGCGAAGTCTTTCCTCTGCTTTCTGATATCTATGAAGCCAGGCCTACTCTCAAGTACCCTAAACGGATTTCCTTGGTAATCTTTGTCCACCTGTCCATCGTTTTGAACAAATCCTTGCTCTCCTTCTCGTTCAATCTTCCCCGCATATACTCGCCATTGGATCGGTCGTAACTCAGGAGTGCCGAGGACAAGACCAAGGCAGATAATGACTATAGAAACAATAGTCTCTATCGATATGTCGAGGGGTAACGAGGTAGCTGTGGATGGAGATGCGCCGTGCGAAGCTAGGGAAGACAATGCTGTTCTCCCCGTTGAATGAAGAGCTGAATGCTCGTGAGCAGAATAGCAGCTACAAGTAGGCTGTCAATGAAAATACAATTAATCCAATCTCGCTAGGACTCACGCGTGTGCCAGAAGGATCAAACCAAAGCTCGTGATGGATACTGTTGTCCAAGTCATTTTGGCTAGGTTTGGCAGTAAAGCTATACTGGGCGGGCATAGAGATGAGGTGGCTGTTGGGTATTACGAAATTGTGCAAGTTAGGGCGGACGCACGCGGCAGAAAAATGCGGGACCAGCTTGTGCGATGTTGGCTGCGCATATTTTCTGGTAACTTATGCCAGGTGTCACAAAAAATTAGGTTTGATCAACCAGTAATTGACACACTCTTTATGTGGGACGGATGCCATTGATGGGATATTTCTTTTTCATTTGATTCATCTCAGTTCGTTCATCACTAACTATGACGATTATTGGTCATGAAGCTATTTTTATCTTCCCGCCTACCAGGGACAGAAATTCCAGCAATGAGTGACATCAAAAGTAATGCCGGATAATACGAGAGTAAAGGTATCGCATAAAGAGAACATCTATAGTTTCTGCATAGCAGCCTGTGATTCATGGGTCAGAAACGCAATCAAAAGAGTGAAGAGTAGAGTGAAGACTTACGATATCGGATGATTGGACGTAATCTTCGAAATCAGCGATCTCATCTTGCAGCTCGTCAAGGCTGACCTTCTCATCTTCGACAACCAAGTTGATCTGCAGCTTCTTGATACCGAAACCAACGGGGATGAGCTTAGAAGCACCCCAGACGAGACCATCTTTCTCAATGCCACGGACGGCCTCCTCCAAGGCCTTCATATCAGTCTCATCATCTGCAGCACGTCATTAGCATATTCCTAAGAGAGTAATATTGTTCGAACATACCCCATGGCTTGACATCCAAGGTAACAAGGGATTTCGCCGCTGGCTTGACCTTTCCTTCCTTCTTCTTCTTGTATTCAGCTAGGCGTTCCTCACGGATTCTAGCAGCCTCGGCATCCTCTTCCTCATCATCACTTCCGAAGAGATCTACTTCATCATCGTCCTCCTCTGCGGCTGGTGCCTTAGCTGGGTTCAGGGTGACCTCTGAAACTTCAGGACCGTATGTAGAGTATGGCTTTGAGGCGTCACCGGGAAGGGTGGCAAACTCCTCAGACCAGGAGGAAATGTGCTTGTACCATCTAGCAGCGTGGGGGTACTTAGAAGCATTGGGAGCGGAGGAAATGGCCCTGAAGGTCACAACATCGGCCTGGGAAGGAGCATAGCTATCAGGTATCAGCAGGCTGCGCCTATACAAAGATGCAAAACTAGACTGAAAGTGATATATGGAATTCAGAGATGCACTTGAATGCAATGGCGATCGTCATCTGACGGGTCTTGAGGCCGCTCGGTAACACGGACCAATGTTGCTCATCATTAAATTGAAAATTGCTTTGGCAGAATGGGGCGAAGCATGTGGATAGGAAAATAGCCACGACCAAAATGGAGACAGCAACTAATATTCCCGCTTCAAAAGAAAAATAGACGTACCCAACAATGTAGGATCGAGTTTGTAACCAGTGGTTAAGCGCTAATTTCTGTTAACCAGTGCCCAATAACACAGTGACTCAGATTTCGATATAGGTGAATGCTTACTGGTCAGACCAGCATCGGTGAGAAGATCAGTGAACCCCATTGTGACAACTAGATAGTCTGAGTAAAAGTGTGTTTGGGAGTTGTAAGAATGTGGGAGAAGAAAGGAGGGCAAGGTGGGTTGGTTGTGGTGGGGTTTGATTTTTTTTCGAGGTGGAAGGTGAAATGTGGTATTATTAGCGTGGCTAAGAGGCCCGCGCACAGCTCCTTATGCCTGAGGCTTAAAGAAAGCTCCAGACCCCGGAGCTACCAGTTCGTTCGAGATCATTCGATGCCTACATGACCTGCTCTTCATAAACCAGGCGAAGAACCCATAATCGCGACAATGTGCTTTCACGTTTATGTATCCTCTTACCAAAGCTTGCCAAGATATCTTTGAGTAAAATCACAATGTTAGCAAGAAAAATCCGAATCCCTGCTCAGCGTCTCCCCGCTGCAGTACGAACGGGAGCTAGACGGACAGCACCATACGCCTCACTCGCTCTCCGTGCGAGCTCTAATGCGAAACCATACAATCTTCTTCCAGTGATTTCTTTACGTACCTACGTAAATGGAAGACCACACCCTCCCGGCGGGACCCATCGAATGGATATGAGTGGCGGAGAACAGAAGTCGGCATTGGAACAGTACGGAGTTGATCTGACAGCTAGAGCAAAAGCTGGAAAACTTGATCCTGTGATTGGGAGAGATGCAGAAATTCATCGAACCATACAAGTGCTTTCAAGGAGGACGAAAAATAATCCGGTTTTGATTGGCAGTGCTGGAACGGGTAAAACTGCAGTTCTGGAAGGTCTGGCCCAGCGAATAGTCAAAGGGGATGTTCCCGAGAGCATCAAGAACAAGAGAGTTATATCATTGGATCTTGGGCAACTTATTGCAGGAGCAAAGTTTAGAGGCGATTTTGAAGAAAGGCTGAAGTCTGTCTTGAAAGAAGTTGAGGAAGCGCATGGCGGGATTATCCTCTTTGTCGATGAGCTACACACCCTTCTCGGTCTCGGTAAAGCAGAGGGCTCCATAGATGGTATGTAATCACCCACAATCTACGCTCATATTCGAGAGAATGCTAACATTTTTCAGCTTCTAATCTCCTAAAACCGGCGCTTTCACGAGGCGAACTTCAATGTTGCGGAGCTACGACACTTAATGAATACAGACAAATAGAGAAAGACGTAGCTCTGGCAAGGAGGTTCCAGCCTATAATTGTCAGCGAGCCATCAATTCAGGACACGATTAGTATCCTACGAGGGATAAAAGAAAGATATGAAGTCCATCATGGTGTTCGGATAACAGATGGGGCGTTGGTTGCGGCTGCCACATATAGCAATCGATATATCACAGATCGGTTTCTGCCAGATAAGGCAATTGATCTGATGGATGAAGCTGCAAGTGCGTTGAGACTGCAACAAGAAAGTAAACCGGAAGATATTCTGCGTCTGGACCAGAAGATCATGACTCTACAAATCGAACTCGAGAGTTTGCGGAAAGAAACAGATATTGCAAGCAAAGAAAGGCGTGAAAAGCTCGAAAACGACCTAAAGAAGTATCAGGAGGAAGCTGCTGTGTTGACTGAAAAGTGGGAAAAAGAAAAGAATGAGATCGAAGCGATCCAGAAGGTGAAAGCTGATCTTGAGCAGGCTCGTTTCGAGCTTGAACAAGCGCAACGCGAGAATAATTTCGCTCGAGCTGGAGAGTTGAGATATTCTGTTATTCCATCTTTGGAGGCTAAATTGCCAAAAGACCCTGAGACTGGAGCTGAGAAATCATCAACTGGGGAGGGTACTCTCATTCATGATGCAGTAACAGCAGACGATATTGCAGCTGTTGTTTCTCGCATCACTGGCATTCCTACCACAAAGCTTACATCTGGTCATGTTGAGAAATTAATACATATGGAGGATACGCTGCGCGAGTCAGTCCGCGGTCAAGATGAAGCTCTAGAGGCAGTGTCGAATGCCGTGCGTATGCAACGAGCGGGTCTGAATGGCGAGAACCGCCCCTTGGCATCATTCTTCTTCCTGGGCCCTACTGGCGTGGGAAAGACTGAGCTATGCAAGAAATTGGCGAATTTCTTATTCTCCACCGAGCAAGCTGTTGTCCGATTTGACATGAGTGAGTTTCAAGAAAAACATACTATCTCCCGATTGATCGGAAGCCCTGCAGGGTATGTTGGTTATGAAGATGCGGGCCAACTGACTGAGGCTGTGAGAAGAAAACCATATGCGGTGTTACTTTTTGATGAATTTGAAAAGGCTCACCGTGATATCTCTTCTTTGCTGCTACAAGTTCTAGATGAAGGATTCTTGACCGACAGTCAGGGCCATAAAGTTGATTTCCGCAATACTTTGATCGTGTTCACCTCGAATCTTGGAGCTGATATCCTTCTCGCAAATGCAGAGTCCGAAATCAGCCCTGAAGTTCGTACTCGGGTCATGGAAGCCGTCCAGATGAACTATGCCCCCGAATTCCTAAACCGAATCGATGAGTTCATTGTATTCAAAAGACTCTCGACCGAGGCTCTTCGTGATATTGTCGATATCCGCCTGAAGGAATTACAACAGAGACTGGATGATAGGAGAATAACTCTTGTCGTTGATGGGAAAACCAGAGACTACTTAGCCAAACAGGGCTATGATCCAAGATATGGTGCGAGACCGCTGAACCGACTTATTGCCAAGGAGATCGGTAATAGGTTAGCGGATAAAATTATTAGAGGGGAGTTAAGGACCGGAAATAAAGCTATCGTCAAGCTGAATGAGAATGGCGATCATTTAGAGGTAATCACCGAGGAATAGGTGAAATTGTGGGTATGTTTTAAAAGAGCCATCTCTCTTCACTGTATGAGTAATGATCACGACTATGTACTTTGTATGAATAGCGAGCATGTTATGTACTTTAAATAGTTTGTATAATATCAGAACGGCCATCTGCCGAAAGAATATATATATTTATAACTATTCTCTACTTATAATTCTATATCTAAAGGCATGTGTATTGTATAAAGTAGAGAACAAAGAAAGAGAGGCTGTGGGCTAGTATGAGACGTGAGCAACTAAGCGATGATTAAAACGGCTACTATTCAAGGTAAGATGCTTGGATTTCTGTCATCTATAACAGAACTAATCCTCGGGCAAAATCTGGTATCTAACTGAACCGATGGCGCTGTGCTCTAAAAAATGTACACGAGTTCTAAGATTGTAACGTTACAAGAAAAAAGTCTAGAAAAGCAGTTAGTTCGAAAAATTCTATGATCTGGTGCTTCTCAAGCAGCCGTCATTGCGATCTTCTGCCCCTTAATACTCTTATTTTCCACTAAGAATGCAACCAAAAACGCAATACCACCAACGGCTATGCTGATAATGAAAGCCTGATCTAAAGCCTTCATATAAGCTGTAAGCACTCCCGGGAGATCTGCCGCACTGACAACACTCCTCAGGCCTGTTGCCCCGGCTTTGGAAATGACCTCTTGCGATATACCTGGCGCATATATGGGTAGGTATTTGACCAGGCCGTTCGAGAAGATATTTTGCGCAATAGAGATCGATATTGCTCCGCCCAAGGAATTGAAAAAGATGGTCATAGCGTTACCACTGGGCATATCCTTGTTGTTAAGCACAGCTTGCACTGAAATGAACGGCAGCTGGATACCTCCTCCGGCACCAAAACCAGCAATGAGCTGGAAGCACACCCATTTAGCAACACTTGAGGATACCTGGAAGGTATAGAGCAATCCAGCAGCGACAGTGAATATTGCGGCGCCGACAATCATAAAGGGTTTGAACCTGCCTAACGTCGTGACCAAAGCACCAGCGACGACAGAGGAGAGGATGATGGAACCAAGGTAGGGGATTGTACGGATACCGGAACCTTCAGCAGTGGTTCCCTTGATTGCTTGGAAATAGATTGGAAGGTAGTAGATATGCCTAAATAAGTAGTAAGTATCCGAGCGGATGTTTTTATTGCTGGGCAGTGTACTTACACATAGAGGCCCATGGAGAGGAAGCATGTGTATAAACACGAGGACATGACTGTTCTCTGGGAGAATATCCTTGGTGGGATGGTGCCTCGGTCACCACGGCGAAATTGCTGCACAATGAAGCAGGTGATAATAAGACCGAAGCCAAGTAGACATCCCCAAACCTTGGAGTCATGCCATGGGTATGTGCTACCGCCCCACTGCAGAGCAAGAAGCAAGCAAACGATGGCGCAGATCAGTAACAGAGCACCTAGAAGATCCATATTCAGGATCTTCTGTTTCAATTTCAGATTGGTAGACTTTCTCGCTGGATTCTTGAAGAATAAGAAAACCGTCAGAAGAGCCAGGCCACCGAAAGGCAGGTTAATCTAGTACAATTGTCAGCCTTACATTGATTGCATCGCAATACGGGAGCGAAACAGGTAGGTTCGTCGTACCCAAAAGCACCATCTCCATGAAGCCCTATCCGTCAGAACGCCACCTAAGAGCGGTCCCACGACTGAAGACACACCAAACATACTAGACAAGGCAGCCATATACATGGGTCTCTTGACAAGAGGGACCGAGAATCCAATAATTGTCATACCGCCCGAAAACAAGGCGGAGGCGCCGGCACCCGCCACGGCCCGTCCGACGATCAGCATGACAGAGTTCCTTGCAGCAGCACAGATGATGGATCCAAGCTCGAAAAGACATAGCGCAAAAAGGTAGGTGTACTTGACGTTGAAATAGGTATAAATTCGTCCAAAGGAAGGCTGAAGAGCAGTCGTCGTGAGCAAGTACGAGGAGCCATACCAACCAACATCATTGGTCGAATGGAACACCGACGTGATCCTGGGGATAGCTGTAGCAATGATGGTGTTATCCAAGGCGACGACAAATGTCGCCATGCAAAGACCAAAAGTCAAGAGGCCCAGAGCCGGACCGCTGGGGTAGACAATCTGGTCATCTTCTTCACTTTCTTTCTCTGGAGTGTCCTCTGTTCCTTCGATTCCTGCTCCCGATATGTCATGATCCGCATTGCTATTTTCTCCCACGACGCTGTCCTCTCTCACGGTGCTTACGCCAGCCTGGACGGAGGACTCATCCTTCTCATTGAGCTGCTGGCCCTCCTTCTCGCTGAGGGAGTCAGGGTACTGCGAGGTGTTGTCGGCCGCTGGCCTCGTCTCTTTGTCGTTCAATTCGGCAACATCTCCAGCCCCATGGGCACCGCCAGTGACGCTACTCTTATCTCCACCCAGCGTCTCTTCATCGGTCGTCGAAATATGCTTTTCGTCCTTGTCATCGCCGACGGGTTCTTCCAGCGTATTCGCGGGTGTCGGGTTTGGCGGAGCGGCATTTGCCGTCTGTGACGCCGTCTCAGGGGCCATGATTGGTCGAGTGCGCACCGTACAACAGCGGATGTCTCGTTCCACAGGCCACACAGCTTGTTTTTGCACCCGGTGGGGCTGAGGAAGCGTATGTGAGATATCTGAAGTAGAGGACCGATATCAATGCATCTCAAATCCAGCGCCCTTGAGGGAAGAAGAGCAGCAGAACAGGTCGGTGGTGGCCTTAAATTGTCTGGACTGCTCGAGGCGACACTCTTTTCTCCGGGCATAACGCCCTCACTTGCTCGGAACGGTCTGGTCCCGACACTTGCTAGGGCGGCCGTGCCAATCTACCAATGAGAATGGGGCCACGCCGAATGCGAACTCGAACCCGAACTCCAGCCAAGCAGAAAGTGGAGAGTTGCTCTTGTCGTCATCCAATGGTGTCCTCCGGTTCACGAATCCGAAGTCTGATGCGAATTCGAGCTGATTTCTCGTAACCTGCAACCTTCGGCGGGAGAATAGCGGGGAATTTGCTGGTCCCATTTAACCCAATAACGGATGTTGTGACCGAGAGACCCCTTGGGCTTATGTGACAGGGCTGAGGCCCGCCATAGAAAGGCACATACGGATGTTAACGAATAATAACCCGCTAGCGAAGCAAAAACCGTCTCTCCCGTACGACGTCTCTCGGAAGAGGTTATCCTGGGGTTGCGACTCCGCAGTGCACCCACAGATAGGATTACTCTACGGAAAGCACTCGTATCCGGCTCCGGTCTGCATGACGTTTTTGTTGCTAGTGTCGTATCCCATGGTTGCTTGGGACTGAAGGGAAGATTGTGGAGATACGGGGTCCCGAATCTGTTATATATATGTACACTCGTAGCTCCAGAAACAAAAGATGCAACAAGCGCTCTAGTGCATCCGGTTTCCACGTCGGAATCTTGAATTGGGAGCGAGGGCCACGATTACGAATACGACTCTATAACTACCAAACACCAGATAGGGTTGTCTCCAGAGAGTTACAGTAGCTGGACAATTGCTACATTGCAGACCTGGTCATCTTTTCTCATGTACGCAGCCTCTCATTCTCCGTGATGAGGCATCTCGGATGCTACGATGCATTTGTGGCCTATAGCCTTACAGGAATAGACCCTCCTTACTTGCCCCTCTATGATAAGAGTTTGCCAAAAAAAAATTAGTTGCTTACTTAGATAGTAGTGCCATGTCAAGACTAAGTGACAATTTGGAATGCTTGATATGGAGTTTCCGGGCTTTTATAGCCCAGCTAGTACTAAATAAACCAGTCTTGGTCATGCCTTGCTCTAAACAGATTTCCGTAGGTCATCGTCACGTGTGGGTCAAGGAGAAGGGCCTCTGGAAGACATTATGTAGTATATGTCCATCCTGGCATAGTAGAAGTACATAATCTCGAAATCATTCGCATGCTTTTCAAGGTCGTCCAGCCGTTTTCCCATTACCACACTCCCACATGTTGATTTGCGCCAGAAAATATATATCGGAAATGGTGAACCCTCGAGAATGGTGTCGCCATTATACGACCCGCTTAACCTATTGGAAAGAACGAGATTAGCTACCGGACGAAAAGGTGCAGTGACGCCAATATTATTTTTCTTACCTCAAAGAATCTCCTCAACCACCATACTTGAAAGACGGCCTCTCCAATCAACACGCCCATCTGGAAGATGCTCCACCATTTTACTCGAGAATTCGTGCTCTCTGCAGTGTTTCGGTGCGTCCTTTCTCGAACAACAATATATGATTGCTCGTCCTTGACTTGGGTCAAGAGTTCAGACAGTTGTCGTACTAACTAATGTGTGAGAAAGAAAAGAATCAACGGGGCCGTGAGTAAGGTGTCTCCTTACCTTCCACTTCCAAGGGGTCAGACGGCATCTCGGACTCCGGAACATAAACTATGCCATGCACATTGAACGAAACCTCCTTTGTAGTAGCTGACCAGTGTTCGTTGCTGAAGCAATAGATGAACTTCCCATCCTGCTGAGCTGTAAACGAGTAATCACCGTTCGAGACGGATCTCTGGTGAGCTTCAAAACCCCCGGCTGGATTGGTGATCTGGTCCCCAGTCAGTAATAGACAGGGCAGAAATGATCGAGCGAAGAGTCCATACCCAGAAATCAATATCCAAGTTCCCAGCATTTCCGAATTCTCTGTCACCAACTTGGAAGGTAACGGTCATTTTATCATCCCTGTGCAGCTGCTCCAGGAAACATTCCCTCCCATGCGCATTGAGCTGGATGTTGTGGGCCAATGCAGCGCCCAAAAAGCTGCTGGCTACAAATAAAACCGAAGGAATGGAAAACAGCATCTTGCTGTTATATTCGTGCACTTTGGTGTTGCGCAGATGTTAAGATCTTCACTTAGCGATTAAAGCCAGATCGTAAAAGGGACAACTTGAAGCATGTGGCAAGTCGAGGCGCAGTGTCAAGATAGGTCTAGCGTGATTGATGATCCCTGTCAAGAAAGCGCACCCGTAGAACATCTCTGTCCTCACCACAACCAACGTCTGACCGACAATCATTCAACTCGCTAATAACTTCACTTTCATCCACTTGGTCATTCAGGACCTCCCGGATTGTAAGTTAACTTCCTCCTCCTGAGTCTTTCCTTGCTGCGGGCTTTGATCTAGCACGCCACAACCGAATGCAGACATCTCAATCCGCAGATTTCGCGATAGCGTGCATCATTGTGGCAGCCTGTTCGGTCTCGCACTAACCAGCTATTGCAACGTGGAATCTGTCATTTAGACGTCTAATGGATGGAGAAATACCATAAATACCATCAGAGACCTCGACTAACGCACCTTTGTCTGATAGTTATCAGTTTGACTCCACAGCGACGTCACGTACCCCTTTTAATCAGAAACGAATCAACGCAGCCATGGGTCTCACGTTTTCAAAGCTCTTTGATAAGCTATGGGGAAAGAAGGAGATGAGAATCTTGATGGTGGGTTTGGATGCTGCCGGAAAGACCACCATTCTCTACAAGCTCAAGCTCGGCGAAATCGTCACCACCATTCCTACAATCGGTATGCGTTACGATTCTATATTCGATCCTTCATCTTCCAAGGCTTCTTCCCACTGATACGCTTTTTTTCCAGGTTTCAACGTTGAGACTGTTGAGTACAAGAACATCCAATTCACCGTGTGGGATGTAGGAGGACAGGACAAGATCCGACCTCTGTGGCGACATTACTTCCAGAACACCCAGGGTATCATCTTTGTTGTCGATAGCAACGATCGTGATCGTGTGATTGAGGCCCGGGAGGAACTCCAGCGTATGCTTAATGAAGATGAGCTCAGGGATGCCATCCTCTTGGTTTTCGCCAACAAGCAGGATCTACCAGTATGCAATAATCTTTCTCAGACAAATATGCTGCAGTTGCTGACATCGTAATAGAATGCCATGAACGCCGCTGAGATCACAGACAAGCTCGGCCTTCACAGCTTGAGACAGCGAGCCTGGGTAAGTTTCTTGCCGAGGCATTTGTTTGACACATGC
The DNA here is from genome assembly GCA_000743665.3 of Scytalidium sp. 3C. NCBI lineage: Eukaryota > Fungi > Ascomycota > Leotiomycetes > Scytalidium > Scytalidium sp. 3C. Next base: position 92,864 of record JMRO03000056.1, on the reverse strand, counting down.
TAACTGTTCAAAGTTCATCCAATCTACTTGCGCTACTTCCGGAGATGGTCTCTATGAGGGTTTGGAGTGGCTCGCAAGCTCCCTCCGAAAGGCTGGTCATCAGTAAATTATCGGTATCGTTCACAACGGGCAAATCGAAAAATTCCATACTAAACCTCCCTGTGCTCTATAATCGGTCATTGGTGCTCCAGCTTCTGTACCCCATCTTTGTCTCTTCTATGCACTTTACTTCCATGAGAGGCGTAAGGGTGGTAATAACTGTACGATGATTCAGTGATAACACCTTTTCTTGCAGCTATCGGTATCATCTGTAGTTGTGCGTTTTCGTGGGGATTCTTTTCCTTTTTGTGCGTCTTTCGGCCTCTTACACCTTTCCTACTTTCTGGCCTTGCCTTCTTGTGTTTAGCATGGTCTAAGAGAGGGCGGTAGACGGATGTTCATGGTAGTCTAGTCTGGAAATTGATCTCACGTTAGAAAATTTAAAAGATCTTGATTTGCAAACTGAGCACGTGATAGCATGTAGCGGGGTTTACAGCTCTTGAAACATCTGTATACGAAGCGTAGAAACTTGAAATGTGTTATCTTCGATGTATTACATCGGACAAAATGTGAATCTAAAGATTCTCTTATGTGTTGGTTGAACAAAAGGTCTGGCGCTGTGCTTTGTACCCCTGGCAGATCGCTGCATGGTTCTACGTTGTGTGTAGTAATGTAGAAACCTACAGAACCAGCCACCAAATGCTGGAACGGCGTCCGACAACAAAGCGACCGCTGGGCATTTGCAACCAAATTGCTCCATGTCAAGTCAGAGAGTAAAAGTGCCGCATATTGGTTAATTTTGGAGCAGATATGACTGGCCTACGAGCTTTTGGAACCTATGCCCTGTATAAAGCGGGCCAGGATAAATTCACTAAATGGCTAAAGCAGACAGCGGACAAGTACACTGGGGCAAACCCAGACCGAAATGATTCAAAGCAAACGCCTGCGAATAGGAAGGGACCTAATGGTTCTGCTGTAGTTGTGCACTACTCGGAACTTGAGTCGCTTGCTAAGACTGTTGTCTCTGAAACTCCAGCGCAGGATATTCCAGTCGGCATTATCCAAACTTTACGCGATGTTATTGCGAAGAGACGCCAATCGTCCAGATTTTTTTCCAAGAAATCAGAAAAAAAAGGTGATGCATCTCTCAGGGATAGCAATGAAAGACATCAGCACATCATCAAGGTTCTGGAGAAAGTCCTCAAAATCCTTGAAGATAAATTTAAGGGGAAAGATCACGGGATCTCAAAACAACCCGGTGGCCGTGGGATGAGCGATGCGGAGGCTAAATTGAGCAACATATTTGACCTCTTAGAGATTAACGATGAGGAAAATGGCATAAAAGAGATCGAAGACGATAATGTGGAAGAAGAAACGGAGGTAGCATCAATCTCATCAAAGGCGTCTACTACCAGGAGCCGAGGCAAGAAAGGAAAGAAAGCCAAGAATCGAGCAAAGAAAGTCCAGGAAAACAAAAGACCCGAACCAAAGCTGGATGACCTCGAGTATTATATGGAATTTGACGATGACGATATATATTTCATGATATACTGCTTCTTCGAGGATTTCAACGAAATCAAAGACTTTTTGATTGAACGCTGGTGCGACTATGCTGATGGCATTCTCAGTCTAAGTACGGTTTCGATCATCACCAATACGGCATTTGAGATATTTCAGCACGAAGAGAGGAAGCTTCTAGCCGCTCTTCCGAGAGATTCCAACCTGCGTGACTTTGGTGCTATTGCGAATATGCTTTTCCTTGAGTGCGGATTACTACACGTGGATTACGAAAACACACCAAAAGATGAAGTAGGCAAAAATGATGCCATTCAGGAGGAAGCTGACTGGGTATGCCTCCCGGTGTACTGGGACTTTTTGAACTGGTTGGAATATTCGCCTCCAGGAAAGGTCCCCATCATATATAAGGACCTCCGTGAGCCTCTACACTTTGATGCCGGTCTTACCGCGGTGGAATTATCTAACAAAAAGAGGATACTTTTGCGGGAATTTATCGCAGAAGTTGCCGTCCTGAAGGCTATGAAACGAACTGGAAATGCCGAGTTCCCTGTAGAAGACGAGTTGACAAAGGGCATCATACACTTTCTCCAGCATAGACGGATAACTATCTGGTTGGTCTTGGCATGCCACGTATATTTGGAAATACGTTATGTACTAGATGAAAACGTCACATGTGCCCACGAGGAGCTCCTGAACACCGGTGCAAGAGTCAAAGAGGCTCTAGAAAGGTATATTGAGTTTAGCAAGGACTATGCACGTCCTGCAAGGGTATTAAGAACGACGATTGGTGAGGTGGAGAGCTGGGTCGAAGATGATTTCACGGAAGAAGCACGAATTAATTTGCATGCACCACATGGAATTCCGCCCGAGGACTTGGAGCCCTTTTGTATACAGAGACGCCACCCAATCTTCTGCGGCCTTATGATATTACGTTTTAATCTGACGATGGAGGAACTTGGCCTTGCCATATCAAATAACTGGGGGCAGGTTCTCGCAGCAACTCATATCTACAACATGATCAGACAAGAACTTCAAGACACCGCACCTGTTTGGGAAGATATGAATGCCCTTGTTACTATTAATAAACCGGAGCACTTATTTGTTGGTGGTCTTCCAAGGGAACCTGTTGACTACCTCAAGCACTACGAACTTGCCATTGGCATCAAACCACAGATGTTCTCTAAGGATAACCGCAGCAGAATAGCGCTTCAAGGCAAACCTCGGACTCTGGTGTCCAAAGCGGCGGTTTCTAATCTTTTTCATGACCGTCTCTGCTTCCGCAAAGAGGAGAACATCCTCACTCTTGATAACATAGAGATGATCCTCGCCGATACTGACGTTCCGGTTATCGACATAAATGTTCAAATAGAGCAAGACCGTTCTGCTTTCTTTTCCTCAAGGGGAATAGCAGATCAAGTATCGCGCACACAGGCCATTATGCCACTTCAGATCCTTGATTCTCTCTGCCAGCGTATTCATGCTGAGGAATTTCTCCTATATTTCAACTACTTTTCCTTTCACCAACGGTGCACACTTATTCTTCGTGCTCTTCGAGATCGATTGGATAAGGAGATCATTCCGGTATACCCACCTATAGACGTTACTGAGGACGACTTACCGCAGCTGCCCGGCCTTATCTTTTCCAAAATGATTCATCATAAGGAAGAAAGAAAAGATTTGGCAGGAAAGATTGCGGAAGTCATGAGTGATGTCATTGGAGAAAATGGGAACGAGCAAATCATGAGCCTAATGAAGATCTTGTCCGAGATCTTGTCCGAGCACCAGGCGCCGTTAGAGGAAGCGGAGGAAACAGCCTCCTCCGCGAGTGAAGAATGACGTGGGATTACATCCATCAACTTCTCCACTACGACATCCAATGTTCTCGGTGGGGCATATTACAGTAGTAGGCTACCCTATTGGAGACATGTTTTATGCGTAGTACCTCTGGACCAAGGGACGAAACGGGCGGGCGAAACACGTAATATTTGTCATTTAGAACTGTCTGCAAACAAAGATTTTGGATTAGAAAAGGTTCTGAGCAGAAGTAAAAGTACCATATTTCATTAGATCTTGTCTCGTCAATTTACTTCATAAGGTAGTATGCCGAACTCCAACGCTTCCTAGACAAGACACCGTAACTCTCCACTCTTCCCTTTTATAAGCGCCTGCACATCAACAAAAAGAACAAATAGATCAGTATATCAACAAGTATCGCAATGCCATGATACAAGACTGTACATCCATCAGATTAAATCATCTCCTCTCCAGTAAAACTTTTGCCAGCCTTACGGCCTACACTCTTATATGCTTGCTTGACGTCCCATCCAGTGAATATCAGCGAAGATATGACGATATGACAAAATCAGTGACAGGAGGTTTACCTCAAGACCGGGCCTCGACATCTTTCGGATTCAAGAACTCCTCCGGAATTTGCAGCTCGATCTTCTCTCCACTAACCCAGTATCCAGCGGCCTGGACGATCCGGCGGATTACCTCGAGCTCGGCCTGGTTCCGTGGAGCATAAACCATCATGAACTCCCGTGGCACATACTGCTTAAACCAGCCTCCTCTGGCTAAAGGATGGCGCTGACCCCAACCCCTTTGGATTACGAGCTTGGCGTCATCTGGATGCAGGTTCATGTGCATTGCTCGATCGCTATGGTGAACATGAACAATTTCTCCTTTGCAGGTAGCGTTGATAGGATAACGAGAGAAAAGCGATAGGCCCTTTTTCTCGAAACAGGATATTCCAGTGTAGAGTTTACCTGGATTCCGAGTAGCAGCAGCTTCGAGTGCAGCCAGGAGAGCCTTGTAAGCAACAGGGCAGCCTCTTTGGTTGATCTGCCGTTGGGGAGCAATGCCAGCAATCTGAGGGCGAGGACCTCGTCTCTGAGGGAGCGCGGACTGGGAGCTATCCAGGAAACCAGCCTTCGGGGAAACGTCGCCCGTGCAGGAAAGTGGCTCATAGGGGTTCTTCAGGGCAAACATGCGGAGGATTGCAATCTTGAGGTAGCCTAAGAAAGTGGATGGTGTACCACCTGGCCCGAGAAGAAGGAAGTTATCATAGTCATTGTAGATGATCCATGATAGCATACCAAGAGCAATAAGCGTACATGTCAGTGACGGATGGAAGAGCTGGATGCTAACAATGACCATGATCATGGTGCCGATGAGCGCAGGGCCGGTGAGAGTGATCTGGAGGACATTGTGCTGCGTGGGACACATTTGCAGGTCATGATTCTCGTGGCCATCGAACTTCGACGTCGAATGGTCGAAGTGAAGCTGCGTCGTGGTGCTCGACTTGACTTCCATGGCCTAGAATCTCGTTAGGATGGACGTGGATCTTGGACAACATTGGAGAACTGACTGCAGGAATTTCTGATCTGGACGATCAGACACCGGTATTCGTGATGCCTATCCTAATTCAGCAGCTCCAATGCAGGAATCAAGTACCTCAGCAAGAGCTCAAAAGAAGTGCTTAAGCAGTCACGTGGGAGAAAGCGCAAGACTTGCGTACTATTCTCTTGTTTTACGTAGAGTACCTAAGGTACAGAAGCAGATGACGTCTGGGGGCTTGCCACAACCACCACAACGAGCCCGCGACAGTGAATGGAAACAGCTCTGTTCAACACTGCCAGAAAACCAATTCAGCACCGCTCTCTCTACTCTTCCCGATAAAATGAGACCAATTGGTCACTTGAATGAACAGAGGATCTTTGATAAGAGTCCCAACTGTGGAAACCACCAAGAGTCAATCAAGGAAAGGTGACACAGGGTATTCAGATGGACAGATAGAATTGAAGAGGGAACAAGCAGATACAAAATGTTTTCAAATCAGAATTGGATCTAATAAATGCGAAGGAAAACCAATATCAGTACAGTTTCAAGGAATTGAGATCTTAGGCAGGTAGCTCTGGGGGGGTCTCGGGAAGGGAGGGTCGAGGGAGGTGGTGCGCGAATGCACTACTTATAGTCGATACTGACGCAGGCATTACCAGGCCGAGTCCCCAAGCTCCAGTTTTGCGTGGGTAGGCATGCAGGCAGAGTGGCCACAGAGGGGAAGCTGCAGGGACAGCAAGAGATGGGCCAGCATTGCGATCCTGGGCCCAGCCAGCCTGGTGGATTGAGCAGATGTCACAGGGTGGCGGTCACCCCATCTACACTCTGCAATTGGATCTGGGCGGTCACGAGCATACGCTGAGGTCACGTTCGCGTCAGACACGGTGCGGTACACTTCAAGTACCGGGCCTGGCAGGGGCTTACTGCCCTGTGCGTCCTTGCCCTACAGGCGCTGGACCGTCCGGAGGCGCACCAACAACCGTCAGCTGATGAGGGATGGATGTACCGCTCTGAATTCTTTGAGCCTCCAGTTTCCGCCCCGACTCCTGTGTCAGCTCTGCACCTCCGCCTAGGAATAGCTACCTATCCAGGTGTGCCGGGCATGCGGGTGGACGCATCCTGCGGTGTTCCGGCCAGGGTTTGCCATCACCGCAACTCAGTGCTCTGGGCTAGAACGCCGGCCCTCTGGTTGAGTGATGCAACGCGTGGGACAGCCGTTGGTTACGTTGATGCGGAGGATGCTGACTGGTCACTGCGGTACCTGGTCGTCAGAAACAAATCGAAACGCCACTGTGTTATGGCATGCCGGATTGTAGGTATGCGCCAAAACATGGCCCAGGTTCTTGAAATTTGCAATAATTAGGAATATCCATGTAAGACAATAACACACCACTTGATATCGTATTATCCCAAATGAGATTAGTTGAACATATTAATATTTCTAAATTTTTGACTATATACACATTACCGACCTTGACAGGCTGTTTAGGACGGCCTCCTATATACCATTGACTTAAGTGCAGAGACCGTCTACGCAAGTATTATTGCAGTCGCTGTCGTCAGTGCAAGTGGCACCTATAAGAAGAACAATCAATATTGTAATATATCACTTATTCCAAGTCTTTACTTACCCACACAGTGGCCAATCCAGGAACATCCTGATGTACAGATACCAGTATCACAAGTTAGAGCACCTCCGCAGCCATCATCAGAATAGCACGAGGCTCCTTCAGCAACTAATTAGCAATTGTGCCGAGCAATTATACAACATGATGTTTAAAAAATGACTTACCTTCACAATGGCCTGCCCAATCACAACTTCCTGAGGTGCAGATACCACTGTCACAGTATTCAGAATCCGAGCAGTCACCATTAGTTGAGCAAGATGCTCCTTCACAATGACCAGCCCAGGAACAAGTGCCTGAAGTGCAAACATCATCTTGGCAGAGTCTATCATCGGAACAATCTGAGGCAGTAGAACAGGTGGCACCTATAAATTATTGGTAAGAGTCTCCCTTACTTATTTAAGAGATATTACGTGCCTTCACAGTGGCCTGCCCAAGAGCATACTCCATTACCAGACGCAGTAGAAGTAGCGGCAGTCTTGGTAGAAGTGGTCTTCTTGGTAGTAGTGGTTGCCTTGGTAGTGGCGGTGGCCTTGGAAGTGGTGGTAGTAGTAGATGAAGAACAGAAGCTGGAAGCAACTGCGTTGCTGTACGTGTTGTCCGTGTTACAGCTACCCGAAGTATACAATTCGCCACCTGAACTCCTATTAGATGCTTTACATATGGCAGAGGGAATTCTAAAAGATTATTAAGTTCATGACGTACTGTTGACCTTGAGGTTGGTTGCTGGGCTGAGAATGATAGTTTGGGTGTTGTCTGGAGTCAACGTATCTTCGCAATCTAAGAGTTCGGAACCACCGTTCGAAGTGGTCGATCCCGTCCAGATATCTATGTGACGCTTACCGTTTTTCCAGTCCGTGGCTGTTTCAATACAAGTCAGTTCGGAATTATGTAGAAAACGTTGATGAGCATAGCTGAACTGAGCAAAGAGATGGAATTCTTACTGCACTGGTCACATTCATCTTCATAACGAAGATATTTCTCCAGATAAGGCAGATATATAATTTCACAGGTGGTGAACTCGCCAGCAGCACTTGCCATTGTAAGAGGGTCATCATAGGTCCCAGTTCCTAAAAGCAGTTAGGAGCTAGAGCCGTAGCTGTTTCGAAGAGACCTTACCGCCGGCGACATAATTTCGACCACCACAATTATAAGCAGTTGCCGCTCCTGGTGGGGAATTGTCGGCATAGCCATAAAATGTGATCTCGACACTGGCCTGTTCTGAGCAGGCCATCACATACGATGAGCTAAACGCACAGATAACACTGGCGAGAGCAGCGGCATTGATGGAGGCTGACTTCATGATTGAGAACTCTGAGGAAATTAAAGAGGACAAGGTGTATGAGGTTTCAATATTTGAATGAGTCAGGATGAGACAACTAAACGGAAGGAAACGGTACTTTATATACCAGCCCCTAGTGAAGAAGTCCCTGGATGTTACTGTACAATTGAAAGGGCGTCCATATAGAGGTTCAGCGGTGATATATTTATGCGGCACTAGTAAGGATACTTGCAGCCATTATAACTGAATAGGATATGTGTAGCTAAAGGCTGTGGGGTTTACCACCTCTAGATAGTCTAGACATAGTTGTGGTGTAATCGGGGTCCCCTTACTAGTGCTATCCTCACAAGCCACAGAATACCAAGCTCGTTAAGACAAACTTTACCTTTGTGCAAAATCTCTCATATAAACTATCAATACCGTAATTTTCGAGCAGTGGCTCTAAAGTGGCTTCATAGTAGTACAGGCTCAGGAAGGTGCCAGAAAGGATCACCTACCCTATGTAAGGCGGAGGAAATAATATACTGTGATCCCCAACACACACCCCTTTACAGCATTGATAAACGTTTTTTACATTAAAATTTCTGGTATATCTTTTCTACTTTATTCATATGTGTTAGTATAGGGTTGGATCATGCCACAGTGTGCGTTTTAAGCCAACGTCTAATGATTATCCTAGATATCATGCTGCTCAAAAAATAGACATTTCTATCGAGCCAGCTCAGAGATATCTGCAAAAAAAAAAAAAAAAGCCAGTACAATCAAAATTCTATCGGCGGCATGTTCTGGGGGAGACCCACTACCCCTGTTTTCCTTTGTTGCAGTTCCCATATATGTTCTAAACGTTAAATCGTCATAGCTGTACAGGAAGATGATCGGATAAATAGCCTAAATGCTGTAGAATGGACAAACCCAGCAAATCAAAAATACAACTACTAAAATGACGAGACGTCCACCTACAAAGTATAGTTTTGTGGATTCTTCTGGCCACGCTTAAAATACGAGACGAATTGGAATTAGGTCTGTGGAGGATTCACCAATGTGGAGATGATGTGGAGAGAGCTGATAATTATTATTATGATTAATTTGAGACTGTGGGACTGCCGATAGCGAACCGCTATTGAAACGTGATAAATCTATGCGCCTGCCATTTAAAACCAAAATGCCCGAAATTGCCATATTGTGCGAAGGAGCAGACTGGGAGGGTTGTGATATCTCAAAGGCAACTCGTGCCGAGCCGCCAAGACCGCCAATGCGGAAGTCTGCACGGACCAACAAAGCTTGATAATTTCAACAAGCAAAGAATTACACAGCACCCTTTCCTTGGATCATTGGAGGTAATATTAGGGCCAGCGAAAATGACAATACCCGGCCAAACACGGTTAGCCTTTCAGTATGATGGGAAGCTCATGGAGCTCACGACAGTGGTGCACTCTATACAACCATTTGGCAGTTTAGACCCTGCCAATCAGTTACTGTTCAAAAGTGGTGGCGATGAAGACTTTGCTATTGTAACCAGAGACACGATCTTTCATCCACAGGGTGGTGGACAGCCATCGGATGAAGGATTCATGAACTGGAATTGCGATAACGTGACGGCGACGGATTCGTCATTAAATAATGTCTTATCGTTTCAAGTTAAAGCCGTCCGGATGGACTCAATCAATAGCTCACAAGTACTGCACTTTGGCTCATTTACAACTCCCGCAGCAGCATCGCAATTACGACCAGGAGACGAAGTAAAGCAAGTTCTAGATAAAGAAAAGCGACTTTTGTACTCACGCCTACACACGGCTGGCCACGTGCTAGGCTCCGCGGTGCGAAGCCTGTTGGAGACGGTGATTCCAGACTTTGATGAACTCAAGGCGTCGCATTTCCCCGACAGTGCAGCTTGCGAATTCCATGGTGCTATAGATGGGAAGTGGAAAGAACCGATCCAAGCACGCGTTAACGAATACCTGGAGAGATCAATGCCGGTGGAGATCGACTTTTGGACCGAAGATGACTTTCGTCGTGAGGGTCTCGAGCGATTGATTCCAGATCGTCGTCTGTTACCCCCCGGTGAAGATAAATTCCGTGTTGTGAGGATCGTTGGCGCGGAGGTATATCCCTGTGGAGGGACACATGTTGATACAACCGATTTATGCGGCGATACAATCGTCAAAAAGATCTCTAGAAGTAAAGGCATCAGCCGGGTAAGCTATACAGTGGCATAACTATTCCGATAGCTGCGGAAAGGATAGAAATAGACTCTATTAGATGAAGAAATGGCGATGGAAGAAATAATAAAGCTATATGTGTATCATCATCAAAGTTACGATTCCCGCCATTTCCATGACAAGAGGACCAAACAATGAAAACGCGGGAATTTTGGACTGAGGTGGAATTGCTGGTTCTTAAGTTTTGGCGCATACCTACAAACCGCAATGCCAGACTCTCTGACGTCCGTGGCTAGGCCCCGTCGTCATTCTGCCGCGATTCTCCGCCAAAGTTGAACCACTCGTAACTCGTACCAACCATTGTCTCGCTATTGTTGGGTAATTATGTACAGAAGTACGGGCTTGTGGAACATAGTACCTACCATACGAGAGCACGAGGTACCTGCATCCTATTATCATAAGGCATCAGACTAAGCAAACAAATGCTGGAATCAATAAGTACAGGGTGAGGGTGGTTATTTCTGCTCCTTGCGCCGGTCAACATCCGATTCGACTACTGGATTCGTCTTGCGTTCAATTAAAGCAAATTCTATGATGGTGGAACGTTCGCCAGTACGTGTCCAATGCGGGCTTTCCAGGTTTTGGCTGACTTGTGGTCTGATTATTGGAATCCCGTAGAAGAGGAGCTGCATGCGGTAGGTGTTGGCACCACAGCGGCACCGAAGTTAGACCTGCCTCGGACCCGATTCCACCGGCTTCCTTCATCAACTCCATTCCAAGCTCGACCGAGTAAGCCACCTAAAACGGGTTCCTTATCATGATAATGAACATCAAGTACTCTGTGCATACCCTTCGGGCTGTTGTGGTGGCTTGATGGGACTGATAGCCGCGATCAATCAAAAAGTGGCAGTGTCTAGAACGCCTAATTTTTGGAAAATGTGTACACACAGGTAAGAGCACCTATTTTCGGGATATATTGGCATGCTGTCATCTTACGGGGCATTCCTTGTGTGGATCATCGAGCTAGATGCCACATCAGTCCGGCATCTCGGAGAGGCAACCCTGTACTTCAACAGAGAGGAAAAGCGGTCAAGCTTCAAAAGATGAAATGCGGCATGGATTTGTTGGCCAATGTAACGCGACTTCGGCACAATAGGACAGCGAAGAAGACAGGGCACCGGCAGCAGAAGCCAAGGCCAATATTCAGAGCAGGTGATCAGCGGAGCTTCTATCATCTACACCTAGCACGGCTATGGTGGAGCTTCCCCTGTTACCTGCGAAATAAATCACAATCCCTCTAACAACAAAGAAAGAAAGAAAACAAGGAGCGATTTCTCTAAAGCTTCACTTTAGTCTCCCTCCCAATTAGAGCTATCGAGGATATAGACGCAAACAGATCCACTCTCTGGACATCTCAAATTCCTCAATCAACACGCACGTAATAATGGATCGTTTCTGTTGGAAAACCATAGATAACTACTTCATACCCTACTCCATATGGCTAATAGAACAGCCATTGGCTCAAAGAACTAGGGAAGGGGGTGCAACTGGTGCTGCAACAATGCCACAAGCGAAAACCAAAATAAACGTACCGCAACAGTGGGATACGTCAAGCGGCTCAATTTTCGGTCGTTGTTATCAGCGCTGTTATCCATTGGCCAATGCTTTAGTCTGGGAATGTCAGTGCGTTGGCCTGAAAAGTGTGGCGCAGGATCTGGTTGCGGGTTGTGGTTGCCTCGGCAACTATAGGTGTATCAGCATGTCAATATGGATATCATCCATTCTCGGAAGCATTAGCAAGGGTAAAGAAGAAATGTCAATTTCCAATTGCTTCTAGGCAGAATAACAATAGTAAGAACAACTGGAATTGTTCCTATCAGGTGGTGAGCTTGCAATTTCAATTTAACTGGGCCAGGCTGCTCACTGCAATAGAACCGTTGGATTGAACCCGAGCGGGTGTTATCACTACGCCAAATAGCACCCTTCCTTCCGATCTTCCCACGAGTCTATATATGTTCAAATGAGAAATGGCAGGTCTTAAGAACTTGAACCCGTTGAGGGTGACCAAAAGAGCCTTTCGAACCCAACATACAGGCCTCCCAATACATGAGACTCCGAGACGAAGGGAAATAGATGAAGAAAAATATGAGTCTGAACTCTCTGAAGATGACTCAGACTTCCCATCATACCCATCCTCCCCAGAGGCGACGTCCAGAGAGACCTCCGACTCCTATTCATCAAGTCGGCCAATATTGCAGAGGAAGGCTCACGCAGCCTCTAAAAGACATTCGAGGCCTTCACCAAATTATCGAGTTCCGAATAAAATAATCCGATACCTGTGCTTTGCTTTAATTTCTACCATTGTGGTTTTTATACTTAGTCTCATACGTATGAGCATCGTGTCAGCGAGAAGGGTAGAAATTGGGGACGTCGGGGAGCGACCACCGCCGCCACCTCCACAGTGGGAATCTTTCGAATTTCTATCCAGATACTACGGTGGAGTTCGGTCTATTGTTCCCCAATCGGAAAATGTACCCGAATACCCGCTAGCAGAGGATGAGCTTCCTTACTCCAATGCAACAGAACTCGAACAAGTAGAGACGTCGGCTCGAGGAATTCCTACCAGTTTACCATTCGACGCGTATAAAAGTCAAAGTTCAACGGACTCTAACCTCGTCAAAGAGTGCTTCCTCGATGAAAAATCTATAGTTCGAGTTCCACCACTACGTTATTATCCGGGTAGACCTCAAGGATTTCCAGATAATATCATAGGATCCTATGAGCTTCTTGGCATGTCGGAGAATATGTGCTTCGAGAGATACGGTAGGCTTGGTCCATATGGTTATGGCTATAGCCTGAGATCTGGGGGTACTGGAACCGGCAATGGAGGAGACAGCGAAGATTCGGAAGCCGTTTGGAGGTTGGAGTCGAACGAAGCTAGCCTAAGTAAAGTGGATTTCCGGACAGTTGACTGGGCCGCTGCCCAAAGAAGATGCTACCAAGCGAATTCTGAACGGTTTAATACTATATTACCCGTTAGCAAACCGGCAAATACTTTCTCGGTTATAGCTGAGGAGAATGGCGAGGTTCAGCGGCGAGATACAATTCAGATATCGAATGGGAACAGTTCTCAGCTCACACCCAAGACATATATCCCACGAACAGCAGTTGTCATAAGAGCATGGGATGATTTCAAATACAGCGAAGAGGATATCATGCATCTCAGAGCGATGATTTCAGAGCTTTCTTTGGGTTCTGGCGGGGAATATGACGTTCATCTACTCGTTCAAGTAAAAGACGAGGGAAAGAACCCTATATGGGCGGATCCAGAAACATATCAAAAACACCTCAATGACAGCGTACCAGAAGAATTCAGAGGTATTACAACGTTGTGGAGCGTGACTCAGATGCTCATGCTTTATCAAGGCATCTTCGATAACTACGCGCGGGGACCGGAATTGCCTGTGCATGGCTCCTATAGGGGCCTGCAAATGGCTCTGCAATGGTTCGCTCAAGGGCATCCAGAATACGAATTCTTCTGGCATTGGGAAATCGATATCCGTTATACTGGTCATTATTACGATCTTTTCTCCAGGCTTGATTCTTGGACATCACAACAGCCTCGAAAAGGACTCTGGGAACGTAGTGCACGGTTTTATGTTCCAACTGTACATGGTTCATGGGAGGATTTCAGACAGCTGGCACGAATACAGACAGAAATGGGAACAGCGGACACAAACAATATGTGGGCAGATATCGGTGGCAAGAAGGATGGGCCTGAACGTCCAAAGGGTGACAAGCCAATTTGGGGTCCCGAACGTCCAAGGGATGAAGCTGACTGGTTCGAGATTGAAAATGATCCAGTCCCTCCTACAACTTACGACAAAGACAAATATACCTGGGGAGTTGGAGAAGCTGCCGATTTAATTACTTTCAATCCTTTGTTCGATCCTGAGGGGACTACTTGGCTTCTTGCCAACGATATCACAGGTTATAATATATCTGAGGGTCTCCCACCTCGTCGAGCAGCCATTGTTTCATCGGCTAGGATGTCAAAACGGCTCCTAAATACTATGCACCGTGAGACCACTTTCAAGAAACACCACGCTTTCTCCGAAATGTGGGCTCCGACAGCCGCCCTACACCATGGCTACAAAGCAGTCTACGTCCCTCACCCAATGTATGTTGACCGAGAATGGCCCGTCCAATACCTTACAGACATCATGAATGGTGGACGTAATGGCGCAACAGGGGGCTCACGGACCAGCGTGTTTGGTGATAGGGAACATAACCTCCTTGGGATGACGTGGTACTACAACGCTGGTTTTGCGCCAAATCTCTGGAAGAGGTGGCTGGGACTCAAAGTTAATAACGAAGGTGGAGAACAGTTCGAGTTGACGGTTGACGAGAGCAGGACAGGAGAAGGTGTTAACCAGATGAAGGGCGGGGAAGGAAGGATGTGCTTACCTCCTATGCTGATACATCCTGTGAAAGGAGTTGAATTACCTGTTGAGCGAACAGGGGAGGAGGAAACAGAAATAATGGAAAGCGATCCTAGTGCATAATATGTTATTGAGTGTCGTCCTTTTTATGTTGGTATTGGTTAGGGGATAGAAAACGGGTGAGGCGTTAAAGCGAAATGTTGTAAAATTCTAGCATAGGGAAGTATATACGGAGCTCTATTTGGTGACACAGTCATGTTCCTCTATCACCATTTTGTCACAATTTGTCATGGTAGTCGTACGGTCATTGTTAGAAAATGGACTGGTCCTGAATCAAAGCTAGGCAGTTACCGTGTGATATGCCGAATGCACGGCATCAATGGAGCTTCACATTCTATGTCAAACTCCATAAAATCTGCAAATGTGATGATTCCATAGGAGGCAGGCGAGATCCTAATTTATCTTTTAACTGCCCAATTGTGCTACTGGACTTTCAAAATCTTATAAAGGATTATCATACATACGATCTTCTTAAATACCGCTATATTAGCGGGAAATCACTCTCCCAGAACTGGGTTCCGGTCCAATTTCTTTGTATATATTTTCCTGATACAAAATTTCCGATGTGATATGCAAAATTCCCAGCTGGTCTTGTCGATATCATCGAGTTGAGGAAAGCTCAACATGTCAACTCCCCAGGATCCTTTCGGATTACAACCACAGCCTTCGTCACTTCGGCACCTCATCGTCAACAATAAATCAAACTGTCTCTGGTGTGAGCCGGACCTGTGGACTCCAGAGCTTCTGGAACTGCTTCAATGTGAAGTCCACCTTGACGACAGTGGCCCGGGATCATTGCTCAAACCCCCCGGCCAGAGAGGATCAATATGGCGGGCCAATAAGACTGATTATGCTGAGCAAAAACAAGATGCGTATATTACTGACTTGTTTCGAGATCTTATTCTGGAAATACAAGACAAAATTGAGCCAGAACTAAAGATTCGCTAGTAAGTTAATCCCGTATATGTTTGCCTGCTCATAGCTCCTGACCGTACTTAAGTTCCAGTTATGCATCATTACATCTCTACTATGGTGGAAAGCCTGTTACAGAAGTTGGAGTTAGGCAGCTCATTCAGGAGAAGGATAATAACCGTAATCTTTGTGGGTATATCGATACTTCCTGGATGACGACTTTGCCAGGATGGCACTACTTTATCCGCCGGCTGGCCAAACACAGGCGCCAGTGCTCAGTGGTTAGGCCTTGCATTGCATGCAGCATTGTTGAATATAGCATTGATCCGTATTTTGTTGCCACGATGATCGCGATGGCTCAAAACCCGCCTTTAGACGAGGGAGAGTCTAGGCCGGGTATAACGACTGTACGAATAGATCTCCCCTCCAGACGTTCTGTGTACTGTACTGAATTAACATACAGGTCCAGCTCTTTGCACCAACTGACGGTCGTGACGCCCTTGACTGGTACAGAGCTGAAATTTCAGCGGATTTCCTATCTAAATTCGACAAACCATACACATATTTCAATGCACCTCTTGTAATCACTCACAAGATTGTTCCCCTCTCCATTGAAGAAGTTTCCAAGCTTCTTGATGACCCAAGCTGGTTGGCAAAGGTGAAAACGGGTGTTGAAATGGAGAAGGATTTAGATAATCGGGATAAGGCTGAGGAATGTGAGCAGGGGGAAAGCAAGGATCAAGACCATAGGAACATCGGTGAGCTCATAGCCAAAATTATGGGTCCAATTGAGACCATTTGAGAGCAATACCATGGTGGACACCGATATGAACATGAAAATAGGTCTGCTCCTCTACGCAAAGGAAACATAGAGTCTTGTATCCAAGTGTTGGTTTATAAATGATGCCAACAGAGCTAGGTCAGAACAGGAACTAGAGGAAACGCGACATGTCGTCCCAAGTAGAATAAATAAAGAGAAAAAAGTGATAAGGGGTTATACAAAAAGCCAATATAATCTTTTAAAGGGCAAGACAGCGCTGGAAGTCGTGAGGGGTATCTTAATTTCAGGGCGTATCAGGATTTCACGGCATTTTAGGCATTATTAAACCCGTGAAAGCGAACCTACCAACCAGCAATTAGTTTATGACCCAATCTCATTAATATGGAGGGCAAAGAAGCTGATGCACATATTAATCGAATAGTAATAACTCATGGCCGTAAGATCTGTGAAGCTCTCGTAACTAATGCCTGAGGCACAAAGTGCCGTGCTTTAGACCTGGCACATGATTGATGCTCATGAAAGATGAGGTAGTACCGGCAACCTTTCACTTCGTCATAACGCTATTCCAAACTAAAGGAAACTTGCAACTCTTAATCAGTCGGCGCTATCATGTTTACCAGCTAATTCTCTGCACTGTCTGCGGCTTCTTGAATCTTGCGCTAATCTCAACATGGAGCAACATCAGGACGAAGCTACCCATGTCCCTTTCCCTACAAACCCTGAAGAGTTCGACTCCGATGATAGGATCTCCTTTTCGAAGCTCGATAATAAGTTTCTTCTAGTACAGGAAGATGGTACGGAGTTTGAGTTCGATAATGGGCTCAAAAGATGGGTCCCGATCCTGGACGAAGCACTATTAGAAGAACAACAAAAGGCATATAAGGTAGAGGGAGTGGATGATGAGGTTGTTGATCGGAAGAATAAGAAGAGAAAGAATGAATACGTCAATGGAGAGGATGTAAGTCTTGCTCGGATCTTTTAAAGCTTTTGGGGGCTCTTCAAGTTCCCGGAGTCTGCATCTTGGCAGCAATGTTAGGAAGATATGCTATTCTCTTAACTACGGTCGTTCACCACTTGGATAGTATTTTCCGAGACTGATTGATGATAGGAGGGCGGACGCACAGTAAAAGCACCCAAGAATTCCAAACAACCCCAGCCACGAGCGAATACTGCGGTCTATGTAACTGGCCTTCCATTGGATGTCACTGTCGGGGAGGTTCATGACGTCTTCTCTAGGAAGTGTGGTGTTATTGCAGAAGAAGTTGATAGTGGAAGGCCACGAATCAAATTATATAACGACGAGCAAGGCCGATTTAAAGGAGACGCGCTTGTTGTCTTCTTCAAACCTCAATCCGTTGACATGGCCATTATGTTATTGGATGATACGCCTTTCAGAATAGAGGATGGTCAGAGTAGTGGGAATATGAGAGTTCAAGTGGCTGATTCGAGCTACAAGAAGGTACAACATACGGAAGGGGAGGAAGAAAAGGATCATAAACATAAAACAAGTATGAGAGACAAGCAGAAGATTATTAAGAGGACGCAAAAGCTGGAGGGAAAGCTGGCTGACTGGGATGACGATGATCCGTCAACCATTGTGGAGCACAATGCTAAGTGGGAGAAAGTTGTGATTCTCAAGCACATGTTTACTTTGGAAGAATTAGAGGAGGATCCTGCAGTAATCCTGGATATCAAAGAGGATATCCGGGAAGAGTGTTCGAAGATTGGTGATGTCACGAATGTAGTCTTATTTGACTTGGAGCCGGAGGGAGTTGCAAGTGTGCGGTTTGTTACTGCTGAGGCTGCAAGGCAGTGTGTTAACATCATGCACGGAAGGAATTTCGGAGGCCAAAAGATCGAAGCTTATGTTTCGGAAGGAAGAGATCATTTCAGAAAGTCAAAGAAAAAAGAGGATGAGGAAGAGGAGGAAACAAATTAGGGGTGAGAATACTGTGTGATGTATTGTAACTAACGATGTTGGAGAGCACATAGCGCTCTTGTGTTGCTATATTTTTCAATGGTGTATGGCGGCTGGTTTGATTTTTAGCGCAGGATTGCATTACTCTCTAGATGCCAACGTGTCTCGGATATATGGGTAGAAACAAATAATCGTGGATCTTGTCTTAGATGTTGTCAAAATATGCTTGCTGACCCCTTGAGCCGTCTTCCAATAATAGCGGTCTGAGTCTCCACACGCCGAGACGCAGCTAATACAGGTTGCACGGGCAAGCACCTTCAAAAGGGACGGACATTCCAGCGACCCGGGCTGAGAGCCTAGACAAGCTGTCCAATTCCAAGCAGACGAAACATGGCGACACTGACAATCCGGAATCTAACAACAACTCCACTTGAGCTCAAGCTTGTGGAGCGGTTCGAAGATGTGCAGTCGAATGACAAGAACAGCACCCCTGTTATCGGGAACCTTACCAGATCACTAAGTAACTTTATGGTCAAGAACGTTACATCACCAAGCTCTCCAGAACTCGCGCAAAAGTCGGAGAGCTTCAGCCATGAAGATGTGTCCATTCCAATTGCTGCGTTTGAAGCCAAAACAACAAATATTGAAAGGAAGCCAAAGGAAGCTCTGCGACTGACCTTCGAAAATGAGGGGCAGAGATACCGCATTGACACACCAACTCCATCAGCACGGTCTGCTGTGCTAACCCCGCTTTCACCAGATCCGCGACATGAATACACGGCAGTATATCTCCCAGATTCCTCATACCTGACACTCTTTTCTTCAGCCAAGCTTGAATCATGGATGAGTAAACTTAAAAATGAGATTCCGCTCTCGGCTCTCAGCATCCCTGGAACCCACAACTCTCCAACCCACCATAAAGCTCTACCATCCGTTCGTTGCCAGGCAGTTGGCGTGAAGGAACAATTGCAGAATGGGGTTCGATTTCTTGACATCCGAGTCCAACCTGAGTCTCCAGAGGATCTTTCCAAGGACGGGTTGATCCTCGTGCACAGCGCATTCCCAATCTCCCTGACGGGAAACAAATATTTCCGTGATTTGGTGGATACCGTACTCGAATTTCTAGAAGCCAATCCAACTGAGACGGTTATCATGTCATTGAAGCGCGAAGGTGTTGGAAAGGCGACTGATCAACAGCTCAGCAAGATTCTCAAAGACCATTACGCAGGGGATAACGCCAAATGGTTCACGGAGAATCGTATCCCAACTCTCGGCGAGGCACGAAAGCGGATCGTCCTAATTCGCAGATTTGCCTTGGATGATTCTCTCAAGGGAGAATGGGGCGGAAAGGGCTGGGGCATAGATGCAGAAAGCTGGCCTGACAACTGCGCAGACGGGACTTGTAGCAGCGGGGAGATCCGAGTGCAGGATTTCTACGAGGTGGCTGAGACGGTGAATATTGATACGAAGATCAAGTACTGCCGCGAGCAACTGCAGCGTGCGTCTGAAGCATGCTGTCTACTTGGGACCCAGGACGCAGCAGCCCAGGCGGCCAAGCAGCCTTTCTTCATGAACTTCCTAAGTGCTTCCAATTTCTGGAAAGCAGGATGCTGGCCCGATAGGATTGCCGCCAAAGTTAACCCCGCAACCATTGATTTCTTATGCCGGGATCACCATCAAGCTGAGGGACCTGCTCCAGCGGGAGATGGTGGTACAGGTATTGTAGTATGTGATTGGGTGGGGCACAACGGAGATTGGGATTTGATCAGATGCATTGTTGGTATGAACTCCAAACTAGAAGTGCGATAGAAGACACTATGACGACATGATATGTGGTGGATATGCCCTATATATGATACAAGTAGAATACACGGTTGATCTTCTAGTTTTCTAATCCAATCATTCAGCCTTAGCTTCCTCAGGTCCTTTCTGCTCATCCTCGAGCATTGTTCTTCTTCCCTCCACCGTGAAATAGAGACTCTTAGATGCACTCTCCAAAGTGTTTGCAAGATTGGCTCCAGTTCCTTGCAGTAGAGCCACGAGCTGAGCACGTAGGCCGTCCAAACCACCCTCGATACCTCCAACCCATCTGGTACCATCGACATCGAAAACCTTGCCTTCTACGCGAGCTCCAAGGAGCAACAGCTTTTGTAAGCCTGTCTGGACCTGGGGCTCGTGCCACCCTGGGTTTGCCTTTCGAGTTGGTGGAGGGAATTGAGGCGCATTGGGAGACAAAATCGACAGTGCGGCTTTGAGATGCTGTGGTGAGACATCTGGGAAAGTCAACACGGCAAGGGGTCCTGAGAGCAGCGGTGCCAGCTCATGAGCTGTCCTCTTATTCGCAGCAACCTCATGCGCAGCTTCCGAGAGCGTATGTGTCAAGGCACCTGGTGAGTTTTGTTCTGGCTTGTAAAACTCTACCACTCGTAGTGCAGCCGCAAACATGCCTGTTTGAATAATCTGCAGCTTGATTCCGTCGGCAAGATCTTCAGCAGCTCGTCCTTCCACGGCGTTGGTATTGGGGACTTTCCGCAGAGCCTTGGCCAATTCACGTCGTATTCCAACCCATTCCGCGGATTTTAGATTGTTGTGCTGAAATAGGAGCATCAGAGGTGTTGATCGTAGAAGGGAGGCATATTGTCGGAGCAATTGCGATTTGCGAAATTCAGGAGGCTTGTAGGATGGCGGTTGGGTTTTGGGATATCCAGTCGCTGGGAGCGAGGAGCCCAAGATATCGTGATGTGATGCAGCAGGCGTAGCAGCAGCTGCCGCCGCCGTGGCATATTGTCTGGATGGTCGTAAGTTTGCTCTCTTACATCGCAGTATCGAAGCTACCACCCTCGAGGGCGGCTGTATTCGGGGGGGCATTCTACATCAGCGTGTTAGTAGGAATGCAACGTGTGCAATTGATGTCGGGAGTAGGCTTCCTTACGTGTAGGTATGATCTATTGAGATGGGATGCTTCTTCTGAACTCGAGTTTCTGGGGAGGAATTATCAAAAGTCCGAAAGCGGATAAGCGGCATAATTTTCATTTTGGCCTTAAACAATACCATTGTAGTTAGGTATCAACTTTTGTGAGTCAAATCCACTTGAACTACAAAGTATCTTTCAAGGAGATCCTTTACGCCAATTTTTCTAATTGATATCCAATTGATTCAGGAAGATGGCTCAGAGTATTGATGCAAGTGCTACTGAAAAGCTGAGCATAACACCCTTGCTCAGACGACTATGGCCCTCGCCAGGTGATGCGAATGTGTCAGCGGACGAGATTGCGGCTGCCATCTCTCATATTTTCACGGACCAATTATCACCAGTTCAGACCGGTGCACTTCTGACATGCCTGCATTTCACGGGTTGGGATACAAAAGCAGATGTTATTGCAAAATGTGCCCAAGCTATGAGAGCAGCTGCGTCCCAGACTGATAAAGAAACATTAGACAATGTAGTTAAGACACATGGGCGACCAGAAGGAGAGTACAACGGTGGTCTTGTAAGCTATATTTATTCTGTATTATCCACAAAACACTGATAAATTTAAAGTGCGACATTGTTGGAACTGGGGGTGACTCGCATCACACCTTCAATATCTCAACTACTTCTTCTATTCTGGGCTCATCCCTTCTCCTTGTAGCCAAGCATGGCAACAAGGCCTCAACTTCAAAATCAGGCTCAGCAGATTTGTTGAATTCCACACTTCCAACTCCTCCTAATTTATCAGCTGTTGCACCTGCTACTATAGCTAAGGTCTATGAGAATTCAAATTATGCATTTCTCTACGCTCCTGTCTTCCACCCTGGAATGAAATACGTCGCGACCGTCCGAAGGGAGCTAGGGTGGAGAACAATATTTAACCTACTAGGACCCCTTGCAAACCCCGTAGAGAAGAGCATAGAAGCACGGCTAGTTGGTGTTGCTCGAAAAGACATCGGTCATACGTTCGCTGAAGCTCTCCGATTAAGCGGCTCCAGAAAAGCCATGGTAGTATGTGGTGATGAAGAGCTAGATGAAATTAGCTGCGCAGGCAAGACGCACTGCTGGAGACTAGTTGATAGATCAACTCATAAGAATGGCAATCCTGATGACGTTGATATTGAAAACTTTACCCTCTCTCCCGCGGATTTTGGGTTGCCAGCTCATGCTCTAGCCGACGTCTCACCAGGTCAAGAGCCCCATCAGAATGCAGAGATCCTGATGAAGTTACTCCGAAATGAGCTCCCTAGAGATGATCCTATTTTGCACTTTGTGCTTATGAATACATCCGCACTATTTGTCGTTTCAGGCATCTGTGAAGCAGACACCAGTGACATGGGTCCTGGTGATGATGGAAAAGTTATAACGGAGAGAGGCCCCGGCGGTGGTAGATGGAAAGAGGGGGTTAGGAGAGCGAGATGGGCCGTTGAAAGTGGGGAGGCTTTGAAGCAGTGGAATAGATTTGTTGAGATCAGCAATGGCATAGGTAAGATGTAGATATTCCATAACTGCAAGCATATTGTACATATTCACTTGGCATATGAGGACTATCATTATGCAATTACAGACTTGTGGAAGCGCAGCTCTTCCGCTACTCGGTCATTCGGACTATTAGTGAGGAGTATATAAAAAAAAAGTACCACAACAAATGAAATGCGATCTGATGGTGTCACATATCTAAGCACGCTTTGCAATAATTGTAATGTCCGCAATAACATGCATGACTTGGTATCGTCCCAGGAAAACAGTTCCCCAACGCCATGTGAGCACGAGTCAAGGCCCCCTCGATGCTCTATCTTCATGCAAATTGAAACAAAAAAAGGCTAAATTTGCCTTGGTATATACACCACTATCCAAACACCAGTGCATTGACGACGTGATCCTCGCTCCAACCTTGAGCAACAAGAGACTGATTTTCTTTAAGGATCTTACCAAGGTAGGCGATCTTTATACGTTTCGGTGCAGCGAGCTGTTGCATCGTTAGTCTCTGTTTATGAAGAGAAATATCGAAAGGAGAGTTACCCCTGATTCTTCGAAGATCTTCCGGCAGAGTAGCCGCACAGTGTCATTCCTGCCAACACTAACTATTATGTCGGTGCCATTGCCTTCACTCAATCGCGCCTTGACCTTGACAAGGTCTTCTGGGTTGATTACTCCTTTGCCCTTTTCCTCTCTTCGTTTCATTAATTCTTCCTCGTCAACCTGTGCGACGTCTTCCCCTGCGGTCTTATCAGTACCATCTCCTGCATCTAGACTCGAATCTCCGTCATTCGGAGAATCTTGTAGATTCACAGGATCAGATACAATCCACTGGGGGAGCGAATAGAAAGCACCTAGAGCATCATAGACTCCATTTGCTAGGTTACCTGTAGGCACGGTAATCCCAGCTGCTTCAAACATTTGCTCCGCTGTAGCTATTCCACCGTCATCATCACCCAGATCTCCACCACTCCATAAAATCTCTAGAGCTGCTCGTATAGTCTGCCATATCTCTGGGCGACCAGTCACACGAGTATCGAAGAAGTCCCTCCGTTCTCTATCGATCTGTGACCGGGTCCAGGTTCGATTTCGGCTCTTCCAGGCGTGCAGAATCAAAGGGCGGGTGGCGTGAGCATCGAGAGGCTGCCGGTGCGAAGCTGGATTGCTGTGACTTGAACCGTGTGTGGAAGGGCGTGGTATGACAGAGTTCGACTGTGCTTGCGAGGCTGCGATCGCTCGAGAGGACGAGGCAGGATCCGCAGAAGTAGTATAGGGAGAAGAAGATACAGATCTCGAAGCGCAGCAACCCTGTAAGCCTGGTCATCAGCACCACATTCTGAAGCTCGACAGGAACGGATGACAGAGTTGGCTAGGATCTGGTGCTAGGGCTACACTGACCATGGCTCACACCAGATGCCAAGCAGGCTGGCTCAGCGCAGAAAGATTTAAAATTATCAAAACGCAGCTATTAATGGCGACAGATAAGAATGAGCGATATCTGGGTTGTACTTGATCTAGGAGTGTCGTTCCCCCGCTGTCGCATCATACCCACGAAGATTACTTAAAGCGCGAAGGGCAGGGATGGAAAGGAGATAGCACCACAGATCGAGCAAGATGACGACAATGTGGGCTTCATGAAGAACTCATCAGAGTGGAGGAGAAGAGCACCAC
The DNA here is from genome assembly GCA_000743665.3 of Scytalidium sp. 3C. Taxonomy (NCBI): domain Eukaryota; kingdom Fungi; phylum Ascomycota; class Leotiomycetes; genus Scytalidium; species Scytalidium sp. 3C. The sequence goes on along the minus strand of JMRO03000056.1, from coordinate 68,668 downwards.
GGGCCTGAAGAGGCTGCTGCGGAGAAGAGAGGCTCGAGGAAGACTTGGGGAGCGGTGGATGGTCTGAGTTCCAGGGATTAATCTCCAACGAGGAGGGCCGCAGCTTCTCTGATCCTGGCAGGGATTAATTATTTATGGTGGGCCGCAGCGGGAGTGCCAGCACATGTTGGCTCCAGCGCCCTGTTATTTAGGGGAATCACCTGACGGCGGCGAATCCTAAGCATGGCGTGAACTCCCGCGCTTTTACGATGCCCCCTCTCGCCCCTCTACAGTGACAGGACGGGTAGATTGTCCCTCGGAGTTCATTATTGGAGCATCACGGTCATCGTCAGATCTCGGGGTACGTAATCCCCATGTGTTGTACGGGGTCGTGCATCCGAGCGCTTTGGTGTAATTATGACAACCAACTGAGAGTTTGCTTTAGGTAAGGCTCAGCTAATCACGCCCTTAACACATGCATGAGAGGATAGCCTTGTATTTATTATTCAAGCTTAATCATGTTAGCGATGTTAGCTAGACAATGACAGCTTCGTGCTAGCCAAGGAGGGGGAGCACGGGGAGGGGAAGCTGCGGATCGTATACCAATCCAGTATTGTAGCAAGTGTATCAAATTATTCCGGTGCCATGATTGATTACTTACCGCCTTATCCTGGCGGGCCTGGTTAAAGCGTCTGATAACCTTTCTGCCAATTTTCACCGCTCTTGAAAAGTTCGAGATCGACAGCAAAGGTTCCAAAATCTACCTCACCTCACCCAAACCTTTAAATCTTGCCCGGAATTTGGCACATCTCTGTACGGTAGAGCGCAGGAGACACAGAGACCGCAAAGATGTCTCGCGAAGCTTATCAGGTCCCTACCACTGCGCCAGATCCAACTCGCGGCCAGGGTTCCCAGTTTGACCTCTCCGGTGGCCCCGCCATTAACTATCTCTGCGGCGATTGCAACTCAAAGGTCCCACTGAAGCGTGGTGATCCCATCCGCTGCAAAGAGTGTGGCCATCGTGTGCTGTACAAGGAGCGAACAAAGAGGTGCGAGATGGCACTGCTGAGAATCCGTTTGTGGGGTTACCTTTGCTAACTGCTTATGATGCAGAATGGTTCAGTTCGAGGCGAGGTAGTAAAACATAGGTTAGGAGTTAATTCATGAGAAGGCAAAATCATTCCATCCGGGAGGGCGGGCGCGGGCGAGTTTTCGAGAAGCGATATCCAGTTCGCTGGTTTCTAGTGTAGCAGGCGTCTGGGGTCAAAAAGGCACGCTGGGTCTGTAAAGATTTCACGTCACTTTCTCGTGAGGGTAAAAATTTCATGCTTCATAATAATAAGAGAGAGACCTAATAACATGATCGTCCGCCTCTTCAAGTCCCGGATGGGGACATCTCATACGCCGCCCGATGCTGCCACCAAACTCCTTTTAATCCCAAAATTACCGATTTTTCTTTTATCTCATTTGACTTGCTCGGAGATATCTCGTGAAGCTGTAATCCTCCTCCTTTGATCCTCCTCCTGAATCCTGGAGCGCTTGCTGATATCTTCCCGTCAATCCCGCATTATCATCGTGTTCTTCCTCGTCATCATCATCGTCCTCCTCCATATCGCTTAACGTATCCATATCAGCTTTATCCGAGGCCGTTTTCTTCTGGGATGCTTTGGAAGAAGGCTCTCCAGAAACCGCCATATCGCTCATGAGTCTATCCAACTCCTTTTGTCTGTTTGCTTCTTTCTGCTCTTCCCTCTCTTTCTTTCTGCGTTCAAGCTCCGGTTTGTAGTCACGGTTAAACTCCTCTTTCTTCTCCTCCACAGCCTCAAAGAACTCCTTGACTCCTGCTCCCGTCATTGAGCTGACACCAACCACGCTCAGATGACTATAAAATTCTTCTAACACCAAGCTCATGCTGTTCAGGAGGGAGCCCATATATCCGCTACCCCCACCAAGTTGGCCGTCACCACCTTCGATGCCACCAAAACTACCAGCTTCTTCCTCCTCTCTGAGTGCAGCTTGGAAAGCTTCAAAATCCGTCATCCATTCCTTCGCGAACTCCGCATCCTTGACATCGGTCTTGTTGAAAACAAGAATCATTGGAAGTTTGGTCTTATACAGAATACTGCATGCATAGAGCATGTTGCTCATGAAAGTGCTCGTGGAGGCCGTTCGAGGTGTGTCAATGATGTAAGCGATCACGGTTGGGAAGGTCGATGCCAAAGAATCTAGCAAGATACTCCCGGACGCACTCCACACGAATACCTCAATCTGGCCTGGAGTATCGACAAGAATATTTTTGATACGCTTGGAGTCGGGCTTCGCGGGGTCTGGGGTCGTTCTTTTGTCAAGTAGATTGAGGATCTGATCTATCTTGGTGGCGAAGAGATTTAGAGACGTCAAAATACCGCCATTAGGACCAAGATTGTAACTTCGCATGACTTCTTTGTAGTTAACAGAATCGCGGATGTCGATATTGCTATCAAAAGGGACATTTAAGACTGCAGGATCTAGATTTATGACATATGGCGGCTCTTTCTGGGCGTGTAAATGTGCATTTATCCTCTGCATAAAGGTCGTCTTTCCAGAGCCTGGTTCGTCAGCATATTTTGTTTGCGCATAGATAAGTGCTCAAATTTAAAAGGGCGCATGCATACCTGCCATTCCTACGCAGACAATAGCTACAGGCTGAGAAGCCTGGCTAGTCTGAGGTTGCGCCATATCTTGTCGGAAGTTGCTGAGTTGATAAAGTTGTAAGCCGCTTGGGACTGCTGCGCGCGAAGTGGGATGTCTCGTCAAATTTCTAGAAAAGTTCCCCCAGTCGGATCAAAGCTCTAGGAAGCTCTCGCTTCCTTGTCGACGTCACAACTATATTTTCCCCAGACCTACGTCCCAATGGACGGCCTCGAAGAGTTCGAAAAGGCTCTAGCAGCCGAAAAGCAAGAGAGAGAAAAGGCGGATAAGGATAGAAATCATGATAGACATCACGAGCGACGGAAACACCGACACCACCACCGACACCATAGATCAAGAGAGCGTGGAGATGATGAAAATCGAGACGAGGACAGCCATAGGCAGAAGAGGTCAAGGCACTCTAGAGATGAGGATAACAGTCATAAGCATTCAAGATCCTCGGGAGCTAGAGAAACTGTATCCGTTACACAAGAAGAGGACACCGCCAAACCCAAAATTACAAGAGATGCCTGGATGACGGAGCCCTCTGCTTTGGATATCGATTACGTAAATAGGATAATGCGAAAAGATGAGACGCCAAAAGTTGATTCGAAGCCGGACTACGATTTGAAAATCCATAAGAACGAGCTCAATACGCGTCTGCACGATCTGGCAGGTGGTAAGACATTGGATGACCTGGAGGACGAACCATCTCAACACGAAGTATCATACACATTCGGCGACTCTGGGTCCCAATGGCGGATGACGAAACTCAAAGCAGTCTACACTCAGGCAGAACAAACTGGACGACCAGTAGATGAAATTGCTATTGAAAGATATGGAGATCTACGGGATTTTGATGATGCCAGAGAGGAGCAGATTGAACTTGAAAGACAAAAGCTCTATGGCAAAGGCTATGTTGGGAAAGAGAAACCTAGTGGTGAGCTTTTTCAGGAGAGAAAGATGAATTTAGGTCTTCGGTCACGTGGGGACGAGAAGCAGGAGACACAGCCCTCAGATCTACCACAAGGCACGATTCTAGAAAAGGATCCAGCACCTAATACGAATACCGTTCTTGACCAGACAGCTCTGAATCGGCTAAAAGCTCAGCTTATGAAAGCTAAATTAAAAGGTTCACCCAATGTTGGACAACTACAAGCGGAGTTTGATGCTGCAATTGCTGCATTTACAAACAAGGGGCCTGAAGTTATAGTATTAAATAATATGGAGAACCGTATGCTGGCGGGCACACGGGGCGAGGTGAAGGCAATAACCACCAAACGTGGCCAGGAACGTGGTTTAGTCGAAGAGAATGAAGACATGAGCATTGAGGACATGGTTCGCGAAGAACGCAGAACGAAAGGCCGGGTCGGGGGAGAAGAGCGACTTGCTGCAGAGCGAATTGCTAAAGACATGAAGTTTGATAATGACCTCGACTACATGGACGATAATGCCAACAAGCTCGCAAGGAGAGTTCAAAAGTCAGAGACTAACCTGAAGAATGCAGCTATCGGAGAGTTTCAGAAGATGAACCGGATACTGGAGAACTGCCAGCTGTGTCACCATGAAGAGAAAAATCAACCGCCTATCGCGCCAATCGTCTCCCTGGCTACACGAGTCTATCTTACATTGCCTACTGAGCCGGAGTTGACTGACGGTGGCGCTGTCATCGTACCGATTGAGCACAAGACCAACCTTCTAGAGTGTGACGATGATGAGTGGGAGGAAATCCGCAACTTCATGAAATGTTTAACGCGGATGTATCACGACCAGGGGCGTGCTGTGGTGTTTTACGAGAACGCAGCAGCTCCGCAGCGAAAGCTGCATGCTGCATTGCAGGTCGTGCCTCTCCCATACAGCCTTGGGGAAACAGCTCCGGCATTTTTCAAGGAGGCCATCCTTTCAGCCGATGAAGAATGGACACAACACAAGAAATTGATCGACACGGCGGCACGAGCACGCGAGGGGCTGGGGAAGCTCGCTTTCAGACGGTCAATCGCGAAGGAGATGCCCTACTTCCATGCCTGGTTCGATATGGATGGGGGTCTGGGTCACATTGTGGAGGATTCCAATCGATGGCCCAGAGGGGACCTGTTCGCACGAGAGATCATAGGCGGTATGCTCGATCTAGAACCCGATGTGATCAAGAAGCAAGGCCGTTGGCACCGCGGGGACAAAAGAGTCGAGGATTTCAGGAAGCGTTGGAGGAAGTTCGACTGGACGCGAGTCCTCACCGATGGCTAGAGCTGTAAATGGCTGTATGGCGGGTGCCATCGTAAACCGTGTAAAGCTTAGGTTGGCCGTGTGGTCCAACGGGCCGGTTTCCGGCTAAATGCCACGGGAGTATAGAAGTCGAGGTATATTCGCTGATATGCTGAGCTACGATGTCGCATATCGACGCTCCTAGCTGAGATGCGCCAGCGTTTCCAACATATGCAGCGTTATTCCAGGTGCGTCCGTACGAGGGAAACTAAAATAGAGCGACTCTTACACTGTTCGGAGCCCTCGGGAATTATTTCGACATAATATATGGGCTGCATCAGATCGATTATTAGACGAGCAGCACATATTACACATTCAGTGGCTTGTCTAATGATAATAAAATTCTAGAGCCGCTCTACCTAGAGAGATTGTTCACTACGCTGGAGAGCACTACACCGAAGACTAGAGTAATACTGAGTAACGCCATCTCTTGTCTTGACTAGATCATATTGTGGAGTGCACCCTACTCCGACCCGGTCAGATTTGATCGAATTGTGCCTTATTAGCCATAGAGCAGAGAATGCCCATGGAGATGGACGGCTACAACACGTTATGTCAGTGCAGGGCACGGAAGGCGGGATAAGCACGGCGTGAAGGCTGAGACAATGCAGGCATATGCGGTTGTGCCTCGCTATTGAGACCCACGGCTGCCTTAGCTAGCTGTGCTGGACAGGTGATGTCTTCGAGATCCCCTAAGGGCATTAGATACATTGTGGCTACACTCGAGGGCGTCAGGATGAAGATCCAGGGGAGGTAGGCCGGCACGTCTTTGAAATGGCTCCCCTCCTGTTGGTGACATTCACATGTAAGGCCGATCCTTAATACCACTTTCTCCACAAGGAAACAATGATGGATATTGGATATATCAGATCTGTACTTCCAAGACCTCCACAAAGAAAGAATTCGGCTAGTGTCGGCGAGGCGTTCGGCGCATCCGGCAGAAGCAGCCCTAGTGTAGTGCTTGTGAGATGTACAATACTCTGGTATAATTAGACTTCTGATATACTGGTTGTCATGGTTGACAGGATTCCGTTCCTCCTGCATGCGGTTATTTCTTTTACTCCTTGCAGGGACGTTGGCCTCGAACGTTGGCCAACGGTTTCATTAATTCAATTATCACTTTTGTAGAACTTGGCATCTTTGCGTCTATAATATGACAATTCCCCCTGGCCGAGTATAGGCAAGCTCGTCAGAAAAGTGAGAATGACAGCATGGAGTGGACGGAGCAAGGCTTCAGGTGCTCTCATTACCGTATCCGATCTTGCTCTTCCACTTTCTTCTCCTGGGCTCTCCTGCATCTGAAGCCACGTATTTGCTATGCTATGTGTTTGAGCCTTTTCCTTGTGAAACGAATCCTAAGCCAGTGGCTCTTGGCGCCGAACCTCTTGCTGATTCAGCGACTCCTTCTGGCATTGCTTATTTTCCTGAGGTTTGAAGGATTACGGATGTTCGGCGAAGCTTTCCTTTGCAGCTTGGACAAGAACGGAGAAATACCGAGACGCTTGCCCGTGAGTCCTTCATACCTGCGGATTTCGCGGCGACAAATAATGCTTCTCGACTATTGCCTGTTATGGACAAGGGTGCGTCTTGGGTGCAGTAGGCCCACGCTTGCTTAAACGATTTCGAGGCACTTTGCGATTGGTGCTGGTCGGCTTTGGCAGCCAGCTTAAATAGATGGTCTGAGATATTCCCGCGGCGCAAGGCGCATAATTAAGCATATATGTTTCACCATTTGTATGTCATACAGTAAAATACCCTTTTAAAATCAATGGGAACGTTTATGACGTATAGGCACATATACACAGAGGAATAGAATAGGTACGATATCGATGTCTCTGGAGTCGTGTGTTGCTCTCCACAATTCCACAAAAAGGAAATACAACGCAAAATTGTGGAATAAGATAATAATAACGAGTCAAGCTGGAAGTATTGGAAGGCATCACAGATAGGAGCTCACAAGGGAAATGGGCCGAGCGCAGGGCGAATGCCCCTCTCAAAGCAGCAAGGCACCCCCTCGAGTTGCACTGTTGTTTCGTGGTTAGCTTTGGGCTTACAACAGTTACTGTGCTGCATGCGGCTGGCGCCTTTTTATCCATATTGAGAGTCGACTGCCGGAGTGTTTTCGTTTTGCTTTGCTTTTTCTATCCCAGTTCTCGTGTAGATCAAACAGCTCAATCTCCCGTGCAGTAGCATCAACCAGCGAGAAACCTGGATCTGCATGTAGCAGTTCCTACCACTCCTTTGTCTCTACGGACGATCCGCCCACGCTTCCTGAGAGCTTGAAAGGAAAAGAGTCAAATAAAAGTGCCTCTCATCACCGTTTTACAAGTAGTAGCGGTAGTACAAAGCTCAACGGTCGATTCTGTGCAGCAATTTCTTCTCGTGTTACGCATGGATTGAAGTTGCACAGTTATCGCACAAGACAAGGACCTGGGACAAAGGAGGAGGAACGCACAGTCAATTGAGCTTTTTCTTCTGCTCATGCGTCTGTCTCTTGTCGTGCCGTTGACGAGCCGCGCATGCAGATTCCCCATCGCAGGGCAGCCCTGTTGGTCTAGAGTTGTTCCTCCCATCTCCCTTCATCTCCTGGTCTTTTGGCTCTCTGGCTCGACCTCGTTCCTCGGCCCTTCTCGCTCCTACTCGTGCTGGCTCGTGTCTCCCGATGGCGCGCAGCCACCATGCTGTACGAGCCCGTCCGCCGCACCCCTGTGCTACCAAGGCAGTACAGTAAATTTATCGCGCTGGTGGCGCGGGGCTATTCTCTCTGCTGCAACTGCAAGATCTCCAGTTTGTCCGACAAGGTATGCGAATGTTGTACCTGAGAGGCTTTGCCAGTTTTGTTACATCCAGCCCCGGGCCACAAAGAGCCAACAAGGGACGGTCCTCTCCCCATTCATCCGGCGATGCAGTCATTCGGAAGATTGGGGATCATCAGTGAATGCTCGTTGGTCCCTGTGTCTCTGCTCTCGGCCCGTGATGAGAGTCGCGTACTGCCTGGGTCCCGGCGTCCTGGAACGTTGAGTTGCTTCGGGATTAGTCGAGCTGGCGGCTTCCAGATCCGCATCCGCAACGGCGCCGTAAGCCCGCTAGACCCATTGGCGTTACGGCGGGTTTGGCGAAAACTTTTTCACGAGGCAGCAAACAGGCGAGCGCGAGCCGAGCACGCCTCGCTCGCTAGCATGGCATCGAGCATCCGCCATCCTTACTCATCCGGTATCAGTGATTCCCTGCAGCCCAACGCGCACGACACGGTAGCTAGTGAAGCTCACCAGAAGTGAATGGCTCGCTTGATTAGACGCCCGACACGAGGGCGATAGAGGTCGCTACAAATGTCGACACACTGACGGACGCCCCTGCGCCGTTCTCTGGGCCTCTTTCTCAGGGCCGTGGCCTGCCAGACGTCGTCATCCAACATGACGCGCTCTGGTTCCCCACTCTGCATCCACTCCCTCTTCCCGCTACACAGCCCCCCCCGGGCCGCTGCTCTGTTTTCGTGGCGGCACCGCGGTGCTGCTCATGGCTCAGGCTGCCAGGCTGCCACCCCCCCGAATGTGCAGGCCCTCAGGCCATCAGTTTTCCTGACCACTCTCTTCGCCCCGTTCATCTCTCCCTCATCTTTTTTTCCCTTTTTCCGTGTAGACAAAGGAGAGACGTAAAATTTAAAAAAATCTAGCCAAGCCCAGCAATCCACCGCGTCAGACGCCTCCTGCACATCCATCCCTCGCCTGGGTCGCGCGCTTCTTCGCCCTCACCGGATCCTGGGAGTGCCGCACATCCTGCCAGACGCTTTTCTCGCTCGCGTCAACGAAAGCTTCTCGGTAACCCGTCTCGCTTCGTCGCTTTCCCCTTCGATCCCGTTCCCCAGCAAGAGACGAGGCTCGCGGCAAAAAAGTTTAGGTCGTTCGACGTTTCGCCTGTGCTGGTCGCTCTGCTCGCCCCGGCCGCGATTCTAAGCCCATCCAGACACGCGCTGCAGGCTCGCCCAGGTCGAATCATCGACGCCGCCTGCCCCTGCCTTTTCCCCTGGGTGCGACGACCTGCTTAAACTCTCTCTGCTACCGGACGCTGCCAGTGAGCGGGCGTGCTCAGACGGAGAGATCGCGACAGTCCTGCCAGTGCGTGGTGACGCCGTGAGAGAAGAGAGACGCTGCCAGTGAGCGAGCCCGAACGCGCGGGAGAGAAAGTGAGATAACGGTCGAAGGAAGCCACCTTCACCTCTTTTGCATCTCGGAAGAATATGGCGCAGCAGCACAACAACAATCGAAACAGTCCACATCTCAATCACCTGCAGAACGGTTCGGCCCCGAACTCCCCTTCCATGTCGACCTCGCAACAGCCCGGGGGCCAGGCGCGTCAACCCGTCAGCTACCCAAGTCCAACCTCCTACCCGTCGCCCTCGCTGCAGAGCGCTCAGTATAACTATCCTCCTCCCAACAATCAGCAGGTCAACGAGCCCTATCGCGCCAGTCCCACCGGCAGCAACGGCTCGATGTCGCTCCCCAGCATGCGTTCGCTCGATCCGCTCCAGCAGCAGCAACAGCAGCAGCCCCAGCAGCATCATATGGGCTCGCCGCTGCCTCCGCCCGTCGCCCAGATGGGAGGTCCCTACTACACGCCCCAGGGCCAGCCAATTCCATACCCAAGCGTCACCTCTGATCCCACCGGCCAGATGCGATACGCGCTTCCCGTCACCGCCGACTCCCGCGTCATGAGCGGCGGCAGACACAAGAAGGTAGGAACACGGGGCTCTCCGGCGTACCCGCTGGAGCTCACAGCGTCATCGACCCCGAGCAGAATCCATCACACGTTTTCTTTGTATGAAACTTACGACATCGTGCTAACAGAGTGGTGCCTCATCAGGAGATCAAGCGACGAACCAAGACCGGCTGCCTGACCTGTCGAAAACGAAGGATAAAGGTGAGTTTGCACAAATGATTTTTTTTGGAAACTTCTGGTCGCGGCGCGACTGCGAAAGACGATGGCGATGGTGGAAACGGGGTGTGCGATTCCCTTGCGATCTGCCCTTTTCGTCTACCAGCAAGCGAAATCCACCAAGTAGGCGAAAGCTTCAGATCACGGGCTTTCCATTCGGCTGCCCATTTTGACGAGGCCGTCACCGAGTCGGAGATACCGATCTGTATCGGGTGCTTCTCATCGGTTGGATTGTACTGCAAGCTGCAACTTCGCGCGAAAGGAGCAGATCCGAGTTGAGGAGAAGAGTTCTCTCGGGCACCTCGAATCCGCCGTCTCATCGTGAACTTTCACCGCCTCTCCTCGCCGTACGAGTTACGTCCAGATTTGACTAACCCTCTGGCTCTAGTGTGACGAACAACACCCAGCTTGCCGCAACTGTCAGAAGTCGAAACGTGAATGCTTGGGTTATGATCCCATCTTTAAGCAGCAACCAGGTCCAGCTGCTATTCAGCCGGCTCCCAGCTCTGCTCCTCCCCAAGCTCCCCTTGCAGCTACGGCAAACCCCTACGGCAACCAGCCGCAGATGCTTCAGAGCGGTTACGGTGCTTCCGTCACTAACATGGGCTACGTCGAACCCGCACTGTCGGCGGGCGTGAGCTCCCCCGGTTCGGCAACACAGCAATTTGACTATGCTTCGGCCATTGATCCTGCCCTCGAGGCGGCCGCGGCTCCGGTGGCTCCTGCTGCCGCGAGCACCCAACTTCAAGCAGCTACTACCCCAGGTATGCCCAACCTTCGTAAGGACCACAACCACGAAATGCAGAGTGCCAGCCCATTTTCATCGGGTGCATCCGACACTCCGCATCTTCGGGGTGGCGCCTCCTCATTTTCTCCCCTTTCAACAAGCTTCTCAAACGAAGATGTAGCTTACACGACTGTTCCAGCAAAGCGGTCAATCGATGAGCTCCTGGCCCTTGGCGGCCCACCACCACCACCTCTCCCCGCGAGCAACGATATCACTCAATCTCCCGCGACGATCGACGAAGCTAAACACCTCTTCTACAGCATCTACGCCCCCGGCCTTGAAAACTTCCTCGAGACGAAATGGTTCCAGATCAAGGGCGTGAGCAAGCTTCTCAGCGACAAGAGCCTGTTGGAGCAGTTTGCGCAGCTGCTAGAGCAATTTGCCAAGACACAGAATATCGATCCGCGCCAGATCGATCCACGACAGATTGCATACACAGCAACAGTGGAGGCACGAGTTGTATGGGCCCTTGCTTGTATGGTTCGCCAGAGCGCGTCCGAAGCCAATGGCTCCAATCCAGAATCGCCCTCTGCTATCCCTGCAGCTGATGATCCCATTGAGGCTGGTCGCCGTTTGACTGTGTTTGAGAACCTTCTGACCAACAGCGTTGCGGAGACCAACCCCCTGACGAAGCCCGTGGCCACTGCAGAGTATCACAAACAGCGAGAACTCGAATTCTGGTACACTCTTGGAAAGTTTGTTACCATCAAAGAGGAAGATGCCGACTCCGTCAAACAGTCGGACGAGACCTTGGCCGTGCTCCGTAACCTCTTGGATGGTCGAGAAAACAGAGATGTCCTATATTCCATTGCCGTAGTCCGAGCCATTGGTCCACGGGTGACCGAATTCGCACCGGGCGAGCAACCCCTGCATTTTGACGAGAGCGACAATCGTAGCAAGGTTATTGTTGCCAAAAAGTTCGTTCAGGATGAGGCTCAGGGTGCTGGCACGACGAACGTCATCCGAAGACTTTGCGAACTTGCCGCACGATCCTGGTCACCAGCGGCTGCATCTCCACCAGCAGCACAAGCCAAGTAAAGAGGTCAAACCCGCCATGCCTCTTCTCTGATCTTTCTTGGGCGGTTGCAGGATATCGGGTCTTTATTTCGGCGTTACATTGATTACAACATTTCGCCAATTTGCTGTTTGCGTCATCATTCATCTCTGGCATGCGAAAATGGGAAAATCAGGGGGTTCTTTCATCACTGGCCCTCTTTACAGAATTTCATTTTACTCTCTTATCTGTTGGTTTGGCAGCAGCACTCTTGAATGAGGATATGCTACAAAAGAAAGGACCTGGAAAGACATTCTATATGTGTCGATAGGCGTGTGAACTGGCTGGGAAAGCAGAATTGCTATTCTATATATTTCTTCCTCTCATCATCCAAAAAAATTCGGTTAGGCTAGCTTTGTTTTCAACCTCAACCAGATGTGTAACCTTAGCAAGAAGACTTCCTCCATCTCGATGTACTTTTTTCAGCCTCTGCATCTTGTTGCTTCGTTTTTGCCGTGGTCATATCAGACATGACATTTCTGCGCGTTCACTTTGCTGCTCGACATGCGTTTTGACAGCCTGGATGACGGCTGCATGCTGATAAAACTGCATGGTATAACTCGATCATCACATCGAAATCATGGAAGTCACCAATAAAGATTCGGTTTCTTTTTCTTTGGAAGCTATATGTGGGCAGATAAAAGGGAATGGGATGGCTCAGCATTTCTGAAGAATTTTCACTTGCTGGCAAAGGACGGAAAGGAGAAGAGAAGAATTGGGCGCCCAATAATAGTTTCTCTGTATTGTAGCTCTAGTTTCTCTTTTCTTTTTGAAATGCCATGAACTTCATTAGACCTATGTGGAAATGTTCTGACTTTGCTCGATCTGGATGTACCGCTGGATACAATTCAATCCAACACCCCTCTTCCTTTTTTTAGACATCATATTCTTTATTCAGCTGGTCATCCTCTTCTCTTGTGTTCTATTATTCTCGGTTGAAAAAAAAAACCATCCTCTCTTTCTGAGATACCAAAACTAGTCTCACTAATTCCGCTAGTTATTCCACGGCCCAGCTCTCTCTGCCTCTAAAATCACAAAACTTTTTTATAACTATATCTAAGGTTCTAAAGAATCTAATCTTTCACATATCCTTTTGCTCCGGGACGGGACTCTTCAACTTGCCCTGCGTAATTGCCATCCTCGTGTTCTCCATGCACCATAACTCCATCTTCGTCTGGGTCTCCACGGTCCAGGTTCCCATGTGCGGCACGAGCATGACATTCGGGTTGGCTACTAGACCCGGGTGGACTTTGGGCTCGTCCTCGAAGACGTCCAACCCGCAGGACCAGACCTTGCCCGAGTTCAGGGCCTCGACAAGCGCAGCCTCATCCATCACGGCGCCGCGGGCAGTATTGACTATGACAATGCCAGTTTTCATCTTGTTGAACTCGTCGGTCGATATTATATGGCGGGTGTGTTTCTGTGAGAGAACCGGTTACTTAGGAGTTCCCGCTTTCGAATAGCATCCAGTTTAGATGGTTGTGGACATATACTTACATTTAGTGGCAGATTCAAGGAGAGGACATCGCTCGTTGCCAGTAATTCATCAAAGCTCACGTATTTCGCTCCACCGCTCAACTCATCCGATAACTTGGATCTGTTATAGTACTGCGTGGTCATCCCGAAAGCAGCAGCCTTCTTCATTAAATTCCGTCCGATGCCACCCATTCCTAGGATGCCGAGAACTTTGCCTTGCGGATCGTGGCCTAGTGGTGGTAGAGGGGAGCCTCTCCATTTGCCTTCTCGAAGTGCTATCATTGCTATAGAAGGAGTAATTGTCAACAGGAGTGTCTCCAAACTTTATTCAGAAGCATGGGCTGATGAGATGGATACTCACATGTGTTGAATCCTCTCAATGCCCCCAGGATGAGGAACATGTTGACGTCGGCTGTAGAATCATCGACTGCTGTTGGCACATTGGACACTCGGATGCCGCGTGCTGTGCAGGCGTGTACATCGACCTGATCGTACCCAGCTCCTGTTATGAGATAATCTTGTCAGTCAACCTCCCTTTACACTGGATTATCTAAGCCAAGATCAACATCTTGGCCCAGGTGGATTTCCCTATCGCTTGAAGCTATGAACACTTCTTCAAAGATATGTTTGTCCACGATGGAATATTCTCTTTCTGGAGCAAAGCACAACAAGGGCCGCGTGCAAATAAACATACCATTGTGCGTGATAAACTTGAGACTCTTGGGCAGAACGTCCACAAGTTCCTGGTCAACCAAACCTGTTATCGCCACACTGTCGAAGGTGCGATACGCAACAAGAACATCGTCCAAAGCACCACTCTTGCATTCTTCCAGGAACTCTGCGCGGTTTTGGGCTTTAGGCTCCTTGATTATGGCGATCTCGCCCAGGGACTCCCATTCCTCATGAGCACTATTTGCAGAATAACCACATTAGCCGGGCCCTGGGTTATTATTCAATGATTACTTTCTGCGGCTGCTCAAAAGGCTGCACTTTTCCCTTATCATCTTTACATTATCTATTCCTCGTCCCTCAACATTTACAGAGTGCACCAGGTATAGTATACGTATAGATAGAGGTCTTGAATTAAAGGGGTACGAGAGAACAGTGCACATACTGGTCAATTTTACCCAGCAGAAGGACAGTGGGTTTCGCCATGATAATTGACTCAAATACAAAGCCAAAAAGAAATTGGCGAGGAAAATCAACGGGCGTGGTCGAAGGCGAGATCAATTGTCAGAGCAAGTCGGGAAAAGATGGTGGGGGATGGAGCTGCCCCGCGTTCGGCGATAAATGTTGCGAGCTTGAAGATTGGCCAAGATAAGGCCCCCCTGGAATTTTGTTATCCANNAGTATGGGCATGTACGACGCTGGAGATCTGCGAGAGAGACAACAGATTAATAGGAGAGAGTGGGCAGAACAGGAAGAAATTTCATTCTGACAGGACTTGGGTATTTATTGTTCACGGCTGTTGTGACAGTGGGATTTGCCCATTGCCAAAATGGAACATCCTGTGCAAGCCTCGTCCGCATCAAATTAAATTCCTCCTGAAAACGGAATCATGTCTTCGAGCACCATGAGACACGGCGCAGTACAAAGTCCGCCCGACCCGTCAGCAGTGAGGGCTACCATTCGTACGAGAGGCAGAGGGCCGCTGCATTTCGGGGAAGAAACCGGCATGTACTGTTGCTGATCAACCCGGGTGATCTGCTTCCCGATTGACGGCTCGAGCCATAGTAGGAGCCTTTCCTGCCATTCCTGCATACAGGATAAGCAGATACCACAAGGATGAATGGCTAGCGGGCCTGCAGTGGCTCAATGCTGGGAGCAAACACGTTTCTGTGCCGCCGTTAGAGTAAGTCTTGGGCCCATTGAGTGGAAGGCGCGTTGACAAGGAGCAGGCGATATCGGCCGCCAGGTACGGATGCAAGTGTATTGTGTGTTCTTAGCTCTAGGGGTGCACCAACTACTGAGGGTGTCTGCATAGAGTTGGCGGTTCCGTTTCGCCAGGACGATAGGATGCCATGACAGAAGGTTATTGACGGTGGGGCTTCGAAGCACGACTCTTATCAGGCACAAATTCGGGCATGGTTACACTGCGGGGTCGCGCATCTCCCAGGCACACAATATGCTGCCGCATTTACGGCGAAAAAAATGTAGTCATGGTATGCACATGTAGCACTTTGTGAGAATCAAGAGTGGGCAAGATAATAAGTATATTGCTATCTCGGAAAAACTAGGACCCATCTACAAGAGCACAACTACCGTCTACCTGATCAGTGAAATGTTAGCATGATTTCTATCAACCATTCCAAGAAAGTCGCTAAGAGACCGAGTCATCTCGGGCAAGATCAGTTCTCCAAGGTGAAATATAGTTTTCCGCAAGGTATACTCGGAAAGAACACAGCGAAATTTTGGAAATCATCAGAGCTCCAGTGGGAGATCGGGGTAGTAAAAGCAAGGACTCACTTTTGGTTTGCGAATTTACGAATCCAGTCACATTACCTAAGGGACAAGCGATCCATGTTAGCGACCGTCTCCCTCAACCACATGGTTCTGAAGAAGTATGGACTATCAAGATAGCCAAGAAGCAAAACGTCAGGCTGAGACTGAGTCAGTCGCGATGATCATGCCGAGGACGGTGAACGGATCGCTTACCTCATTAAATCAGATTTTTGTAAATATGTTCATCAATGAGCAAAGCTCATTTCAAACAGTGTGAATAAACAGATCATCATGTAATGCCATGGCCTAGTATCAAGGGATGAGACACAAAGAAAAATCGATATATACCTGGAGTGTATTGTTAGCATCCGGCCACATATGATCGTCTACATCGACTGATATTCCCGAAAATATCAATGGCCAAAAAAAAAATCAGCTGACGAGTTCTCAACAAGCACTTCCTTGACTGCCCGCCCTCACGAGGTTTGTACGCCTCGCTTGAATGAAGATGGGAGTAGGAGTGCACAGTCTGTCCGCCCGTTCGTTCAAAGTTCGTCATGCAAGCCCATCGAAGGGATATAGGAACAGTGTAAGATTCAGTTACCGTACCTAGATGAAACAATAATGAGTTAGTCATAATGCAGAAAAGATCTTTTTAACGCAACATGAACTCAATATCAATTTTGAGAGGGTCAGACAAGGCTGAAACTTAGTAGACAGAATCGACATGATATATTCGGAATGAGGAATTCCTATGGTTGTCACTTGTTCATCACACCGGTAGAAGATGCACTTTGTTATTATAGAAAATTGTCTGCCACAAACCTTTTTTACAAATTGTATGGAAAGTAACTATCGACCTGGAAGACTATTTATCTAATGGCAACCCAGCGTTAGCCTATATTTCTCCATTGGACAACATTAATTAGGAATATGTCCTGTGGTAACTCAGAACATTATGCACATATCCCCATCGTTGTGTAAGAGTTGGATTGTTCAATGTTGTGTTTCTTCTCGTCATTGGAGATTACACAGCTGCGGTAATAAAAGGAAAGAAATCCACATACCATGAAGAATAATCCATTGAGAAGATCGGTAAGCAGAGACAAAGAATGCAAGACCCTCTCATATAGAATGACAGGTCGAGGTAGCTATATGGAAAAGCGATTGATTGAGAAGATGAGGAAGTTCTTTTTAAGAAGAAATTATTGTGAGAGGAGCTTTCTTTACGCTAGTTACGGTGCGCTAGTAACCGAGTGCATTATCACGTGATATACCACATCAGCAATCCCGAAACTAAAGAGTATCACAAATCACCATTGTTTTTTGGTAGAGGCTAGCGGTCTCAAATCTACATCATACAAATACTGAAGGTGCCGGTTTATTGTGATTTTAAGTGATGACGGAAATATATGAGTTTTGATCCAATCCACCTAAAACCCCTGCTACTTAGGACTTCTAAGAAAGATGAGCCAATCAGGTATCAATACAAGATATGACGAACGTATTGACAGAAGGGAGAAGACCGTATGTATATATTGTATATGTTGAGATATATACTGAAGGAAGGTTTGGGTTAACTAAAATATATATACGCGTCATGCCTGTAGACTGAGAGCTATCCCCAAAGTATGTGCAGTGATTGAGTCCTCGGTCCAGTAAGTGGCGGATGATAGCAGAGTCCGAATGCTCCTTTGAAGACTAATCGATGGCTGGGTCGGTGCTTTTGGATCGCTTAATTGCATTGCATCGGACTCCATTGCAGAGCATATGGTACCGCATGTGGATATCGGTCCCGCCAACGATGAGGGAGAAACAGAGTCGTTCCGGGACGTATTTTCAGAGACATAAACTGTCTGCGTCAGGCATGGCTGCTTGGGCTTGGATGACTTATGAAGAGCGTGCTCGATACACGATCCATTCAGGATGTGTGAAGTCGCACTCACTGCAGGAGTGTCGAGCTTATAGCTTTCTGGAGCAACCAGCCCAGTTGCGTGTGACTGTGGAGACGATGCAGTAGCAGAAGGTTCGTTGTCGATTGCTGACATCGAGTTGATGCTCTTTCTAGCAAACAATGGATCGAGACTTTCAATAATTAATTTCCAGTCAACAGACGACTCGGCTGGAAAGGGCGACGTGTATTTGAGGAGCATCTCGTTCCACTTTTGGAAAGTTGTCCCGGGTATGAATAATTCGAAGTTGACAGCCATCAGAAATGCCATCTCACTCTGATTTATTTCCACTATATTCAACCCAGAGATCTTGCTCCACGCACCGGCAGAATAGTTGCGATCCTGGAGATACTTGGTAGCAAGAATGAGGGCAGACAGGAACATTCGCCGGCCGCACTGTAAAGCCCGAGCAGAGTAATCGTCTGAGTGCTGCTCCATGGTAAAATCTTGTATTGGTATACAGGGTTTGACTAAGACCAGATAATATAATGCGAGTTGTAGGGTGGAATAACTTGTCTTTGATCTACGGAGCATCTCCCGAATGAAAGTCTTCAACGGCAAGACATGCCCCTTATCGCTGGGACAGACCATTGATGAGAGCGGCCATATGGCTTCAACGATCTTGGTAGCAGCATCTAACATGATATAGTGAGTGAATGTATGATAAGTGATGCCTTTTTTGACTTACCAATAAGACTATTGACAAAAGCCGATTTCCGATCGCGTTGTCGAACTAGGGATGGAGGCAACTTATGTCTTGACGACCCTACATTACTCCTTCTTGGATGCTGTGCGGTTCCGTGTCTAAGATAGGATGCGTTTGATTTTTGCTGGCTCAGCCCATGGGCAGGCACAGATGTATCTGACTTGTTGTCTTCTCTTATAGGTTGCGGTACAATGTAGTGATACGGCTCGGAAGTATCAGAGTTAGAGGATGTAGATGTGGTAGAAGAATCGTCCGAAGCTATTGAAGCTGCATCGGACCACACAGAAGCTGAAGAGGGTGATGATATGGAAGCGGTAGGGCTCGCATGTGCACGATGAGTTCCATAAGTGCTGGATTTCGGAGACTCATCGTCCTCGTACCTCATCTTCACACGAACTTATCGGTTATCCAACTTCTCAGCCACAACTTTGATTTGCACGAGCCAACGTATTATGTTCCTTTGAACAAACCTGATCCCAAAACGTCAGGTGATCGCGAGACCTCTATGGCCAAGGGATCTAAGACGCAAATGAATAGCCCGACACTATCGAAAGAAGATGATATTGATGAAGACGCTTCGCCGTTACTGTAGGATGTTTGCGCGGAGAGTGCATTATTGCGTCATTTTCCACAGCGACAGAGAGCAGAGAAATAGTGATATATAGGAAGCTAGAAATGAGTGACTCTTCGCTAGTGACCACGGGGTGAGAGCCCCAAGGAAAGTATGACGGGAGCAAAGAGAGCAAAAAAAGGGAAAGAAAGAGAAATGGCCACTTAGTACGGTCCAGGCAGATATAAAGCAGAGAGAGAGTGTGTGTGTGAAAGATCAAGAGTTTGAGAGCAATAGACCCAACCAGGGTGCCACCGGGGTAAAACAAAGATGGGTGTGACCGTCGACTCATCGCGGACTCAACGGCCCTAGGGAGCCAGCAGCCCCAGGAGACTGTTGGCAGGCGGCCGAATGACCGTCAACCCAGTGGCAAAAGCGGAGCTTGAGATTCCTCACCATCGGGAAAGAGAGCAGGCGCCAGTGTGATTACCACGATCCAACGGCAGGCCCGCATCGTACCTGGGACGAGTCGACAAAGAGTGAGTAAGTCGGGGCGGCGGGGCAATCGCCAGGCTGAACGAAGGCTGACGCAGCGCCTAGTCACACCCCTCGGTAGTTGCTTTGGCACGCCCCGCGCAATCATTTTGTGGCGGTGCTCCTGTAACAGCACGTGCCTTTCGGCGATAGTGGAAGGCAGCCGTCTTGGTTGCCTTCGCCACGCCATCCTTATCGCCCTGGACATCCATTTTACACCAGCTGTGTCTTCTCGTGCTTGTGCCTGGCATCATCGTCGAGCGCTCGCAGTCATGGCTTCGACTGGAGTCTGGGCTCCAGTAGCCATGCGAGTGTTGAGGTAAGCATCAACTCCTTCTGATTGCGCTTACAGCCAGCAAAGTTGTGGCTCAGCTTCGCCCCTCATACACACAGACGGTGACTCTGACAGTTTTCCACAGGCATGCTTTCAAGAAGA
This sequence comes from Scytalidium sp. 3C, assembly GCA_000743665.3. Taxonomy (NCBI): domain Eukaryota; kingdom Fungi; phylum Ascomycota; class Leotiomycetes; genus Scytalidium; species Scytalidium sp. 3C. The sequence continues at coordinate 48,888 of JMRO03000056.1, read as the reverse complement.
CCTCGAAACTCATCAAAGCACGGATTGCTGAGGTCACACTCCCAGCAAATACCAAGGTCCAACCAGTTCTTGTCCGATCTACCCTTCGTCATCCGATTCATCCCGCCGCTCTTCTCCGGCAAAGCAAGGGCCGGTGGTACACAACACACAGCACCATTAATGCCACCGTTCGTCGATTCATAAGCTCTGCTCGTGGTCCGGCTGTTCGAAATGCCAGAGCAGCCTACCCAACTTCCGCCACGGCATCTGCGGTGTCTCGATTGACTACTCGAGCTCCATTTGCATCGACTTTGCGGCCAAACTTAACGGGAGGTGCATTACCGCGCACAGCCGGGGGATACAGCATTGGTGGGAGCCGAGCTGGAGGTGCAAGATATTTCTCTCATTCTCCAGCTTTACCTGCTGAAGTTGTCAACAATGTCTCACAAGCTGTACGAGCATTCTGGCTTTCCGGCCAAAGGGCTCAGTTCGACGGTATGAATACTAGAGGAGAGAAGCGATATCGCCGTGTTACCGAACTCCAGCAACAGACAAGCAAGAAATTGAGATCCGTTAAGACTACCATTCCTGGGTCCTACATTGATTTCACTGTCTCTCCCACCGTCACGGCGCTTTCTCCTCTTGGTCTTGGTGGCAAGCTCCCATTCACTGCTTCTGTCGCCATGGAGGAGACCAACTTGAACACCGAGGGTTTCCTTGATGTGCTCTCTGTTGATTTTGCTCGCGCTCTGAAAGACCTGGCTGCGACGATGAACGATCTTAAACGGCTGGCATCGCTTGGAGATCTTCCGGTGAGCCTGGAGAAGTCTGTATTGCGTGTCCGCTTCCCGGGATGCGACGCTGAAACCGTAGAACGTCTATGCGACGAAGTTGGCGTTCAACGAGGTGTCATCCATCAAGATGCGGATTTCGACAGCAGTGTTGGTAGCCATGTGGCGCTCCTGTTCCCATATGCGCCGTCTTCCGCCCACACGCTTTCTTCGCCAGGAGATTCCCAGCGCTCGGACTTGGGTCTCGAATTTGAGGATAATCCTTGGATAGAGGATGCATTGGAAGGGTATGAAACGATGGAAGAGCTGAGCGAAGATGGATCAGCGTATTTCACCAAGCCCAGTCTGAGGCAAAGCGCTTCTGATTATGAAGGCTTGGAAGGCATATACCGCTTCATTGAAGAGTGTGATAACGCTCGGCGGATATGACCCTAGTGTTATAGTGGCATTCTTGTTCTTGTATTAACTAAATATCCGGCTATGGGCGCTTTGACTGGCAGGGTGGGTGTATGGCTGATACATACGTGATCTGATATACCCCTCCGTTTACACGCTCGCTATATCTCCTATGTAATTATTCTCTTTATCAAATGCGCACATACGTTACGTCTCACAAAATATATAAGCGTCGAGATACCGTCAGCACACAACATAGGAATATGAGATCACTAAGATTATGGTGATATCTTTTTTAAATTATGTCCAATAGTACCTTGCTTCTAATTTTTCTATAATGTGAATCCCGATGTTAAAAATTACTTGTTAACTCAAAACTATTCGTCATCGCCAAAGAAGACCTTGACAGGGAGCCATGAATCGCCGCAGACCTTGAATCGCTCTGGCATGGAGTCGATCTCCTTGATCTCCTCGGGCGTTAATTCCCAACCATCCAGCTCAAAGTTCTTGTCGATGCGCTCGGGGTTCACAGACTTGGGGATAACGGACCATTCGTGCTGGAGACCCCACATGAGGAGAACCTGCTGCACGGTCTTGCCCTTGCTCTTTGCGATGTTCAGCAGCTTCTCGTTCTTGTAGAGAGGCGAGTTGGTGCTGCCCAGGCAGGAGTAACCAGTGCAGTGGATACCCTTGGAAGCGCAGTAAGCGACGAGCTTGGGCGATGGGTTATTTGGGTGGAGTTCGATCTGATTGACCGCCGGGACGATCTGCGTGACAGAGAGTTAACAAATGCGTTCCCACAAAGTCTGCCTCGGTTTTCTTCGTCTGGTGGTTAAAAGGAAACTGACCTTGCAAGAAGGGTGGTTAAGCAGCTTCTCCAAATTCTTAATTCCAAAGTTGGAGACACCAATGTTCCTGACCTTGCCCGTAGCAGGAAGCTTCTGCATCTCCTCCCAGGTCTTGATGAAGTCCCAATCTGGCAGGTGCTTCTTCAAATCGGTGGGATCAGTAGAGCAGGGCCAGTGCATCAGGTACAAATCAACGTAGTCGGTGCCGAGAGCCTTCAGCGAGGCATCGATGCCCTCTTGGACACGCTTGTGCCATGGGTTGTCGAGCTTGGTGGTCAACCAGATGTCTTTGCGGGGCACACCCGAGTTCTTGATGCCCTGGCCAACCTCGGCCTCATTTCGATATGCAAGAGCAGTATCGATGTGGCGGTAGCCCGACTTCAGAGCATGCTCGACTGCTCTGCCAACTTCGCCGGGGGCGGATTGCCAGGTGCCGAGACCGATGGCGGGGATCTTGTCCCCAGTGTTGAGGGTGAAGGTCTTCCTGGTACGTGCGTGTGAGCTGTACGATCTGGCAGCCATGTGCGATCTGAGGGAGGCCAGCCTCCACAGACTTCTACCACGGGAGATGAACCGGGCATTCAGGGACGCATTTCAAACACTGTGGGACTTACGCGGTATTCTTGGGTGATGCCATTGTGCTTGCTCCTTTACTAAGGTACGATTCTCAACCAGGTTCTCGTGGAGACACTCGAGTTTGCAGCGGTAGAATTGGGTTGGGGCAAGAGTGGTGGTCTCCTGCGGTACTTATACAATTTTTTCCCACCTTGGAGGGGTCCTGCGTAATTCTAGCCATTTCGCAGTATTTATCGCCCCAATAGTGATGCACGCGGGTTGGGGCGCAACACAGACGCGTGGGAAACCTGGGCAGTGACGGCAGAGGTGCTTCTCTCGGGCCCACTAAGGCCAGATTTCCGCCAGGTGCGATACAAAGGGACGCAAAGATGGGCAAAGATGGAGCAGGCCCGGTTTTCCCAATTCCCAGCGGTGCCTGCGCGCCCTGAGATACGCCGTGCTGGCTGATTCTTGCAGCGTCCGGCGGCATCGACAGCCCCGCTCGACAAATCCGGGCAGCAGCTGGAGCGAGGGGCAGGAGATTGGCACGAGCGGCGCTGGGGTCTCCAGCACTCACGGCTGCCCCTGCTTGCGCTCCAATCAGCTCGCGCGCACCCATATCCGCACGAGCCGCATCAATGAGAGCCCCGGGCGCACGTATTTCCGGTGGACCTCCGCGCCAAAGCATCCCACAGTCGATTTCTCGCTCACAGCTCCCAGCACTATCCATCCGAGGCCTTCACTGCTCACCCCCAATCATGTCCTCGGGCTTCGTCTCTGGTGGGACCAATGATGCCCCCATTGAACGCAGCGATGAATGGCTCGCGGCTCAGAAAGAGGTAGACGCCAAGCACGCTCGCAAAGCTGCAGAGGCCGAGCAGGCAGACGGAAGGAGTCTGTACGAGGTGCTGCAGGCTAATAAAGGTAAATATGCTCTCGCTGCGCCGCGCCATTCAGTGTAGAAGTATCTCCATTCTGCACTCGGTACAAAGTCTCCATATTTGTATATTGGTATCTGTGTATTCCCGAAGCTGATCACGCAGGTTTGCACTCGATGGAATAGCCGCGAAGCAAGAAGCGTTTGAAGAATCAATTAAGCTCAAGAATCAGTTCAGAGCCCTAGACGAGGATGAAGTCGAATTTCTCGATTCCGTCCTGCAGAGCACCCGTGCAGAGGAGGACCGCATCAAGCGCGAAACCGCCGAAGGCCTCGAGCTCTTCAGGCGGCAGCAGGAAGAGGCCGACAAAAGGCTACGGACTACTGGAGCCAGTCAAGCAACAGAGGAGTCTCCGCCCCCCAACGAGGAGGAGCAATGGATGGTTGGTGCACGGAAACGCAAAAGGGCCAAGGAAAAGGAAATCCTAAAGGGCGTCAAGGTTCGCAGGTCATCTTCCACAAACGCGCAGCCTAATCAGGCATCTCCAGCTTCTGTGGAGCTTTCTCCAGATACAAGACCACCAGCAGATAGCTCTTCACCTACGGATAAAAAGAATAGCAGATCGGAAACAGGTGCTGTTGAAAACGTCGATTCACAGAAAGCTACACAGCCTCTATCTTCCGATGCTGCGAAGACATCGATCCAGAAGAGCAACCCCACTAAGGCAGGCCTTGTTGGCTTGGTAGATTATGGATCGGATGAGGATAGTCCGTGAAGTTCAAGTGTAGTTATGGCATGCATTTGACGTCTCAAGTGCTCAATGATATTCTGGTGCGTCTTTCAGGCGAGGTATAAAGTGTATGACTAGGAAGATATAATTGATCACCAAATATACCAGTCCACGAATCTGCGAATATGTATTAATCGAATTATGTTAACGTGAAAAAGAAAGAGGAAAAGGGTTGTAAAGGATATCTGCCAATATGTCCCTTCTTATGTAACCTGCGGGTGGCTGGAGCTCCTATGTAATTTAGGCGGTTCCTGAACCTCGGCTCGTTGCGACTCTTAGCCTCAAGGGCTATCTACAGTCGTAGCACACCTTGACAATGCTCAAAATGCGCTTGTGCTGATAGTGAACAAAGGAATCAAATTGGACGTGATACCACAGCCTCCTGGCCGTCAGTATGCCTTCCTCATGTCCGTTCTGCGCAATAGCAGAGACTTATCCCCCCTCACCATCCTTCAATCCTGATCCCGAACTTGTGACGCCTTCCGCTTTCGTCGTTCTCAGCACCCCGCTATGTATGGCATTCTTAGATATTATGCCACTGTCACCTGGGCATCTTCTCCTTACTACACGCAGACATCACGAGAAGATCTGTGATGTTTCGGACGAAGAGTCACAGGACATAGGAAGGTGGTTACCTATCCTTTCAAGGGTGCTGGCGAAAGTAACGGGTGTCTGGGACTGGAATATCGTACAGAACAATGGCATGTGTTATTTTTCGAAAGATGGATAGATGTATCTTTTCATTTGTTGCCTTGGCAAAACTTGATCCCCCTGCGTGGCTAACGTTTGTCTCGTTGTCTTCCAGGTGCCGCTGCTGCACAAGTTGTCCCGCATGTGCATTTTCACATCATCCCACGACCGGCGCTGACGGGCGAGCTACGAAACAAGTCCTTCACCATGTTTGGTCGAGGACAGAGAAGCGAGCTTGATGACGATGAAGCTGTAGATTTATCAAAGAAACTCAGAGAGGAGTTGGAGAATGAGTTGAGTCGGATCAATGGAGCAAAGATGTAATTGGTTTATATTTGGGCGCAATCATCTAAAGAGGACCTCATTACTCATGTTATTCATGGCGTCGGGTGTATTATTGGCATCCTGAGAGGTAAATTTCGGTCTATTTATATTGTTTTCTGGTCTTGTATCGAGACTACACAGCTTAGATCTGCCATCAAGAACGTTTCAACTTGTAAGAGTCGACTTCGTGCCAGGCCCTTTATCACAATCGACGGAGGGAAAAGAGTCTGTTTTGCTTCCCTAATTCCCATGTCTCCTCTCTTATCAAATTTTCAACTCCGACTCTCAGTACGGCAATGCTATTATGGAACAAACGACTTCCTTGGACCAAGAATCTCTCCTTGCACCATATCAGCCTGCATCCAGATTATTGCTCAGCTCCCGGAAAGTTTGCTACTGCTCATAGGGAAGGTGAACATGCTGAAGGACCACGGTTTGATGGACTTTAGAACAGACCTCATATTTAGACTTTCTCAGAGAGTCCCTGATTGTCGGCAGAGGTTATAGGTTTCTTCAAGGATCCTGAAGGAGAGAATCATCGCCAGCAGTATCAGAATTAGACACATCTTAACGGAGAGAGGGAAATTTTCATCTTCAAATCATAATCATCCATATTTCGAGGTAGCTAATGCTCTAATCTAGATTCTAGAGAGCTTTTTGTCCCCTTATGATATCTCCTATTACAAGAATCCCCCATAGAACGCCGTCGACTCATGCATGACCCACCCTAGACATTATAACTACGTGCAAGACGAAAGGCCCCACGGCAAAAGTGCTTTCTCAAGGCGCTACAAGAAGTTCAATTCTATTGTGACGATTCAGGCAGCAGGTTGCTCTTTACGGCAAACATTTTGCTCGTTACGCTAGCGGTAAATCCATCGACTTGTCGTCCGTACTGGGCGATTTGTGCGGCATTGAGCATGCCCTCCAATCGGCTCGGCTCAGTAGGCAGCTTGAATAGCCTCTCCCATTCATCCTCGGGCAACGGCGCAAGCTTCTGTGTGGCTCTGGTCGCATTCTCTGCCGCCCGTTTGGCCTTCCATGCTGTAACCTTAGCTTGCTCACGAGCAAGTTGTCTCTGGAAGTATTGGAAGTTGTTTAGCTCCGTGTAGTGTGTCTCGATGCTGTCCAGAAGCATATCACAGGTTTTTTCGAGATATGGATCGATAGAGAGATCCAGAACATCCACATTGGGATAAAGAGGAATCTCAGGTTGATCTCTGGTAAGATCTGCAAGACTGGCTGGGAAATCCAGCTCTTTCTCGGGCACATCCGACGGCATTTGGTGTAGGAAGGTTGTCAAGAGGTGGGAATTATGAACGATAACGGGTATCTCAACCAGGACGTCTCGGTAAGTAAGTTTCGACTTTTGCATACTGTTGACATGTCAGCAGATATTCATCCCGCCACGGGCAGTTTCTTGGAACATACTTCTCAGTGGTGAATTTATTTTCCTTGTACGCTGACATAAAACTTGGGGATAATCGGAAAGCTCGGAGACTCAAAGCACCTTGAGAGCTTCTGCTCACATCATGGACTAGAGCAACTGTTCTCTCGTTTGGCTCTTTCTGGTAGAAGTATTGATTCTCGATCAAATTGCTGTTGATAAAATTGCCCATGTTGGCACTGGTATACCATCCAACGTTGTTTGCATCCACATTCACTTCTCGCAGGCACTTGATCATCTCGTTCTGGTAGGCAGCATTGGCCTTGGATCTCGGCGCCGCAGCTGCGATGTTGGAAGCCGCCATGTGGTCATTGGGGTGGACGTCGGTGGCGCCAACGTCTATCGTAGGGAATGGAAAGGAGTTCGTGATCTCGAGGGTTCCATCAACATCCATACCGACAAGAGAGCCTGTGGCAGTGGTAGGAAAGGTCACTGAGCAAGCCTTGACAATTTTCATCACCACCTATACGTCTCGTTAACTTTTGATACCGAAAATCTGGCGACCCCTCCGTAACCTACCAGCGCATCCACCTGGACCGCCGTCAAAGGCACCTCCTTCGTTGCATCCGCCATAATGACTATTGATAGTACTGTTTATCCCGAAAGGAGAAATAACAGGCTCAGAGATCGTCAAGAGTTCGAGGTTGGCAAAACGCAGAAGTTCACGTCGCAAAACTGATTTCCAAGCGAAAGTTTGTGTGCGCACTCATTCGCTAGTGTCAGCCCCCACCTCCCTCCACCCCACGATATAATGATTCCTAACGTTTCCTTCCAACGTCACTTCATCAACTCTAATAAGTTGATCGTAGCCTATTTTATGGGATACACAATTTGAGAGTCCTCTCGTATAAACCGATAGCCCGTATACGCGTAAATGCCACCGTCTCAACGATTCACGTGAAACGAAGCTTATACAACATGGCAGACTTCGAGAGAAACGGTAGGTAAATGTTTATTAAACGTTCACTATTCTATAGTAATTGTATAGGAGGCCAAGAAAAGCATATGGAAACATCTCATCTATTTATCTAGCGCTAAAAGTTGGCAACCGATGAAACACCGCATTGTTTGTAATCAGCTATTCAACATCCTTCACTCCTAACGCCCATGTACGCCATGCTCTAATCACTAGCCTGGAATACAGCACACCCAACTTAATCGACCCATTTTGAGATTCCCCATTCGGTCGCTCCATTCTTAATGGAGAGGCATAGACGCTCTATCGCCCATTCTGTATATAGCAGTCTTGCTGCTCGGCCTGCCTGTTGATGGGCTGGACCAACACTTCCAAGCCTGGCGTCTTGCTGACTGCGCCAGACACAAGTTGCCAGATTTCTGCCTATCTCATTTGGAGTGCCAAACCAATACCTTAATTTTGTGTTATCATTTCAACTCTATGTTTCTGTTTAGTTCAGGTGACTTACTTGAGAAACCCTCCGCTAGCAATGGCTTCTGCATGGGCAGCTTTATCAAGGACGCCTAGATCTGCGTATATGGTGGTTGGTGGAATTTGGGAACGGAAAACAACGATATAGAAGGAGTGATCCTTCCATGCATGTTTGCTAAGTGCTATATGTTCTTGGAGTGATTCCATGACCTCGGTCCAGTTGAATATCTCAGTGTATGGCGCTGTAGCATAGTCTGGTCGGATACACTTCAGACCAACAAGAGCTTCAGCAAGAAGACGAGACTCAATTTCAACAGAATTGAGATCTAAGAGATGAGGTATCTCAGTGTAAGGTGAGACGACAAGCAAGTCATTCTTATCAGTCTCAAATTTCTCTTCTACTGTCTCGTGGATGACGATATGGGCTTTGTCGTCAATAGGCTGAGAAAGCGCCTCGTGATGTGGGTAGACAGCAGTTTCCAGCGACATGATGGATGTCACTGCGAGGGTTGGGAACAGAGGAGGTGGCCGTTGAAGGAGATACAGAAGAGTCTCTACCGCGCTCTCGTCCTCGATAGTGGGTTTACTCTTCTGATTGGGCCAGCAGATAGGCAGGTCTAGGACTACTAAAAGCTGCCTTGGTTCTTCTTCTTTCTCTAGGACGCTAAACGGCTAGGCAAAAGAGATATGTGAACTGAGTGAGATTTTACTGCTATCACTAGACCAATTGATTCGGACCGAGCAGTTTTTTGAGATTGGTTATCAATTGAAGGCGGGCTGGACGAGAGAAGAAAATCGAAATGCAAACAGAGGCGTGAAGAAATATGTGAATCCTACCTGTGAATAGCTCCTTTTTCCAAAGCACGCAACGGCAACCCCATGCTTGTGGCAAGGCCAATGGCGCAATAATCGCGAAATCGGCTATGGTCGATTGCGTATTTTTGCTGTGAATCTCATCCTCCCAAATTTGACTACGGTATCTGGCTCACCGCATGCCCCGAGCCCCAGCACTAGCCCGGAAATTTGACAACAGTACGAATTAGCCAGTAATATCGTGCCAAACTTTCAATTAGCCCTACTGCAGGTGCAGTCTCATTCCGACTGGGTCACGCTGAAGACTGGGCCGATCAAACTCCGTGATCCGATTGTGCGAGTAGCCATCTCAGAATAATGCCCTCCCCAAACCGAACACTCGCTGCAATGAAAATTTGTCCCAAACTGGAATAAGATTTCCTCAGATTTATTAAGATTCGAAACGATATAACCTATAGGTCAGACGTGTATCTCCAAGATTGGTTTCTTCCTTTTCTTGGACGTGATGTGGTTTACAAGCGGAAAACTTTTCCAATCCAATGACCGCTAACGAATACCACACTTATCGCTGTAGTGTATCAATTCACTTGTGACCACCGCGTCTTATCAGGCACCCTAGACCCCCAGAGAATGAGCTTTCACTTATTCGATGGATATTAAAGAGGGACAAGAGGGATAAAACCATGGAATTTCCGTCTCTTCGTTTGCTCTGGATCCCGAGTACGGCCGAGCAGGCTACGCGGCCACCTGATTGACTCAACTTGTTAACTACTTCTGCCCACACCAACTTTCACGCCGCACTCTTAAAATGCGGATGTCTGTGCTGGGTCGGCCGACTAGGCTTTCAAAAACCCACTCTCGAGTTTAGCTCCCATATTAAGAACGCTACAGGTTGAGACAAGAAGAAGCTTTCTTTCTAGGATCAGCTGAAATAATTGCCTGGCTTTTCTGGTGTTCAATATCCGTCTAGAGTTGTTATCTACAGTATATAAGATTGCCTGATCTGGAAATGCGTCCCGGGGCTCCAACAAAGCGCCCAATGAGCACATCAGTAAGGAGTAGTAAGTCTCATGTTACTGGGTCAATATACGGTGCTACCGTGCCATCTCTCAGTCTATTCACTATCCAGCTCTTCACGATTGCTTCCTAACCATACTCGGCAGCTCTCGTAGCCACCAAGATAGAGACCGCTCCCAAGTGCTGTCCACGTAGCTCGCAACATCCCTCCTCGAAACAGCCCTCTAATCCCACTCTCTCTGATCACTTCTCGAGCGACCTCGAGCGCACCTCTTCTGGTAGTTTTCTCTCTGGTTGCCAAGCTATGCAAAGATTCTCCTCTACTCCTTGCCGTATCAACTTTTTTCCTTGCAGCGCTCTCGGAACTCTCATTTGCTGCAGCAAGCATAATTCGGGTCTTGATGACGTCTATCGGGGTCGTGATCGTGGCGGCAATCGAACCTGCAATTGCAGCACTGGTGGAAGTAATCATTGCCGTTTCTGATATTAAACCAGTAGAGATACCCCTCTTTTCTCTATATTGTCTAAATACCACCTTTAAATGCTCAAATATGGGAAACTGAAGTGCAGTAAATGGAAGATTGCGAGCTGCCAGTGCCGTATAGCCCGTCCATAACTGAAGAGGGCTTTTGAATTGTCTCAGCGCCTGTAGGGTTACGGATGATCGAGAATTTCTTGAGGAATTATCTGGACGCCGGATCATCTGTGCATTCTGCTTAAGGACTTCGGCAGGTGTGAGCACGAAACAGGAGACAAGTTCAGCTATGGCTGAGGCAGCGCTATGAATGAATGGTTGAGGTATCAAGCCCGGCCTTGGTTCGTTCGGTTTAGAAGCAACACTGTTCAGTAAAGACTTCGTTGCTTCGTACGTAGTGAAGAAAGCCCCAGCTTCGAAGTGTCAGACTAGAGACAACGACTGACTTGGCGGACGTACATGATGGTATGGTGATCAGTATCACACTCCCCACACCTTGATACAAACCGCGGAATAACAGTTGTCTATTGATTGCATTTTTCGACGCATCATAGTATATCTTTCTGTAGTCAGGACTCTGGAAACGAGTCTTTATGGTATCTAAAGGATAAACAAGAAGGTCAACTGTGACCGCTGCAAAGGCTCCAGCCTGTCTGTGTTAGTACCTTGCCGTGATCTTGTACAAATAGTTAAAAAGAATGCTGCAAACAAAATTAACTCGTATGATTGGACATGCAAGTCCTGTCCGCATGCTGTCGCAAGAACTCGGTGGCTTCAACCGAACAAATCCCGTAATAGTTGAAGAGCAATTGCTTTAAGGAGAATAATGAATATAGGAATTAAGCTTACCACGAGCACATCTGTGTGAGAGTGAGACATTTAAGCCCATGGCAAAAGGATGAATGGGAATACATGTGCAAAATGTGCAGAAACATATACCTAGCAATGGTTGGGTGGTACGTCATTATAAATCGATAGCTCTATCGGGCTAAGATCCCGAGAGCTATCAGTAATTGTAGCCTCAGTCATTCGACTGTATTCAACATCCCCCTAGGCGCTGAGATTCGGATTTTCTGGAGAGAAATATAGATATCGCATTTTGAGCTCGGAATTAGACTCCCATCCTGGCGAATCTACTCTGGTCAAGATCCTCCAGAGCGGAGGGAGGAAAGCGTAGCCCCCCATCCGATATCATGACCCAAGCTTCCCCTCTCCCTTCCTTAACCCCACAGTTTTGTTTTTCTACTGTTGCATTACGCGGTAAGTGCTCTATAAGATTGATGGATCGTTTGCGCAGGCTGAATGATTTGAGGTAGATTTCCTTCGGATATCGCGCTCAGCCATCGACGATAGTATAGCTCAGAATCTAAATGCTCTCTTAACACCTTCGCGAAACGGCTTCGATCCGAGCTCAACATCTACTCGATATACAGGATATCCGTCTTCGCGTACCATTGCGAAGCCATCCTGTGATAACTTCAAAGACAAAGTTTTGTTCCCATCATGGCAGACGAGATCTGATGTGCTGAACTATTGTGCCTCTGTGGCAACGAGTCCTGATCCGGACGATCCTGATTCCGTGCTCAGGCAGGTCGAGAATGAGAGAGAGAGGGAGAAGGTGGTGGACGAAAGACTAGATCCCTATTCAGCGAGATATTTCCCACGAGAAGCAAGAACAGAGATGCTTGCTTCAATAATTAGACAAGAGAGGGGAGTAGAGAGGATTGTAAGAGCAAGGACCTGGGGTTTGGTCGCTGAAAGATGCGTAGAAAGTACGCTGGATTTTGAGGAAGCACTGAATCAATGGCGGAAGAAGAGAGAAACAAGCCAATAAATATATAATTTGCATATGATCGTTGGTTGGGTTGGGGTATTATTCTGCGGGTTCATTGTGCATAGCATATGGAGTACATACGGGGGTTTTGAAGTCTAGTTATTGGAATAATCACTCCAACATACTGCGATATGCTCTTGGTGGAGAGACAGCGGTCACTGTAAGCATAGCCAGGATGTGAAAACAATACATTCAACTCCAGTTTCAAACCAAGCTCTATTTGAATATTGGCTGATGATCGAAAATCGCATTTAGACCTTCACGGTTTAGAAATTAAAAGCTCTTAAATATTTATTGATTTTGCTGTCGCATATATTTGATCGACTCTTTAATCAACTTGGCAAGAACATGTCCCTTCTCCCACATGTCATCGTGTTTACCAGTCGCTTTGAGAAAATGAACTCCTTTTGTACCACGGTCTCTCTCGACACGCTCCATCATGTAGGTAGTCTGGTCGTTCTCCACCAACTCATCTTCATCTGAGGTAGATAGTATAAGAGTATCTACTCGTTCCCACACAGTACCCGGAAAATGCGCGGAGTACGGGCTAGCATCTTTCCAGTCGACGAGTTTGGGAGGGAAAGCGCCTTCAATGAATAAACGGTACAACGGGACACTTTTGTGGTACTCAACAAAAGAATCCAACTTGTATATGCCAGCGAGTCCCAGAATACCTGCTGGGAGTGGAGTAGGAAGGTCTTTTGCAACGTCATGCAGCTGGAGGGATATTGTTGCACCTGCACTATGACCAACCAAAAGATATTTCTCTCTAATTTGGAAGTTCTCCTCTAAATATACAAGAGCATTGGTGACATCTACCAAATGAGAAGGATGATGAACGTTACGGGCAGGATCATTATGAGAATTTGGGTCTTCTGAATGTGGTGAAAGACGGTAGTCGATGGATGCAAACCCAGCAATAGCTTCTGTCTTCATAGACCCCGCAAGTAACTTAACAGTCGGTTCAAAGCTCATGGAGTCAACCGTTGGATCACGCCATCCACCTCCATGGCAGAACCTGAGCGATGGGTCAGAGCAAGTCCCTCAGAAGCAAAGATACCATCACGTACACAACCCATAGCCGCGAGCTGTCAGATTGAACTGCAGTCGTTTCTGGTATCCATACATCTATCTTGTTCAATCTCGTAGAGACAGACTCAGACGTATAAGTATGTGTACTATGCCTAAGTGATTCCATGATTGTTTGACGAACTGAGTGTTTACTCTGCGTTTTAAAGTTGACGATTTCGGCAATTTCCGTGCCTGAGCTCCGAAATGATCAACTGCATGCATTGTGCCATTTACCCAAATCTCAAGAGTTTGCGCACGCGATCGCCCGCCTTGCAACATTCCCATTCAAAGCAAGCTCACAGCTTATTTGTTTGTTCCTGCCTGTATTGCTCTCATTGAGAATTAGTTAAGCTTCCAGGTTGCAGAATTCTGGGGGAAGGCTGCAGGAACGCGAGAGGACATCCCACCTGCACTATTTGGGAAGTCCTATCCACCAGCTTTGCGCAGCATTTGAGACTGTCTTTGGAGTATTATATGGTGTCTTCAGTTAAGAGACTTGAGTTGACAGATAAGACACAATGCCACAACCGTTAAGCTCCAAGGAGCAATCTCTGTTTAGGACAGTCATTCGAAACTATGAGGACAAGCAGTATAAAAAAGGTAGGAAGATCCATTATTCTGCATGCATTTATTGATTATTATTAGGTCTCAAGGCTGCGGAACAGATCCTGCGGAAAAATCCCAAACACGGAGATACGCTTGCTATGAAAGCGCTCATCTTGAATTCTCAGGGAAAGACCGACGAAGCCTTCGCACTGGGCAAAGTAGCTCTACAATGCGATATGAAGTCCCACGTATGCTGGCATGTCTATGGATTGCTGTATCGGGCCGCAAAGAACTTTGAGGAGGCAATCAAAGCATATAAGTTTGCACTGAAACTGGAACCGGACTCGCAGCAAATTCAACGGGATCTGGCTCTCCTGCAGATACAGATGCGTGATTACCAGGGTTACATTACCAGCCGTAGAGCTATGTTACAGTCCCGACCAGGTATTCGGCAAAGTTGGACAGCATTAGCAGTAGCACTGCACCTAAATGGCGATCTGGCGGAAGCGGAAAATACTCTGACCACTTATGAAGAAACGCTGAAGACCCCTCCGCCAAAGACAGACCTTGAAAATTCTGAGGCTATCATGTACAAGAACTCCCTGATAGCCGAACGTGGTGATATCCAACGGGCATTAGATCATTTGGAATCGGCAGGTAAACATAACCTAGACCGGCTCTCTGTCCTAGAGCTCCGGGCGAAATATCTTATGCAACTGGGTCGCAAAGATGAAGCAGCCAAAGCATATCGCGCACTGCTAGATCGTAATCCAGAGCACAAATATTACTATGATGCACTCATAGAAGCTCTGGATATCGAGGTATCTGACCATAAAGCGCGCAAAGCCGTTTACGATGAGTACGCGGAGAAATACCCAAGATGCGATGCTGCACGTCGGCTACCTCTGGATTTCTTGGAAGGTATGCGGTGGTTGAATCTTTGTATTCAGTTAAGCTAATGTAGCCTCAGGGAGTGAATTTCAAGATGCGGCCGAAAAATATGTAAATCGCATGCTCGATAAAGGTGTACCTTCTACATTTGCCAATCTCAAGCATCTCTACTCTAATCCATCAAAGAAAGAATCTCTTCCTGCTATTGCACAGCATTACATTAATAGTAGTAAGAACGAAGCGGGGCAAGAGGGAGACGCTTCGAAAGGGACATCCTCTGCGTACTACTTTCTTGCTCAACATTACAACTATTACCTAAGTCGTGACTTGGACAAAGCTGTTGAATTTATCGATAAAGCTCTCGAATTGGAACCGAAAAGCGTCGATTACCATATGACCAAGGCAAGGATCTGGAAGAATTACGGAAACCCCCCAAAGGCGGCTGAAATAATGGAGCAAGCTAGGACGCTTGATACTAGAGACAGACACATCAACACAAAAGCTGCCAAATATCAACTCAGAAATAATGACAACGAAGGTGCTCTTAAGACCATGGGTCTATTCACCCGAGCAGAGACGGTCGGAGGACCACTTGCAGACCTCCTCGACATGCAATGTGTATGGTTCTTGACTGAGGATGGAGAGGCTTACGCTCGTCAAGCCAAATACGGCCTCGCACTTAAACGGTTCACCTCCTTATTCAATATTTTTGAGATCTGGCAAGAAGACCAGTTTGACTTCCACAGCTTCTCTCTTCGCAAGGGTCAGATCAGAGCGTATGTGGATATGATAAGGTGGGAGGACCATTTGCGAGATCACCCTTCCTATACCCGTGCAGCTCTTGGAGCGATCGACGTCTATCTCAAGCTTCACGACAAGCCTTTCGCAAATGGAGCTAACGGTAACGCTGACGACGGTGAAGATGCCAATGAGCGCAAGAAAGCAGCAAAGAAGGCAAGAAAGGAGGCTCAAAAGGCGGAAAGGGAAGCAGCAATAAAGAAGAACGAGCCTAATAAGCCTTCAAGAGAAGGTGATTCTGATCCTAAGAAAAAGGACGATGATCCTAATGGAGACAAGCTTGCTGCCACTACAGAGCCGCTGGCTGATGCTATTAAATTCTTGACCCCTCTCCTTCAGTATAGCCCCAAGAATATTGAAGCTCAAAACGCAGGGTTTGAGTTGTATATCCGAAAGAGTGGGCCCTTATTTCGTAGTGTTTGAGGAGCTTCGTGCTAACTATTTGACAGAGAAGTATATCCTGGCCCTCAAGTGTCTGCTAGCAGCAGCTGGGCTGGATCCCGAACACCCCAAAGTGCACCAGAATATTATTCGCTTCAGTCAGGCCATTGAAAAGGACAAAGAATCAATATCTCCAAAATCTTTTGAAGTGATCAAGTCTGACTTTACGCTCTTGCCTTCGGGAAAGTCTTTCACGCAGTTTAATGATGAATACCTCGCAAAAAGTAAAGATCATGTGCGAGGTACCTTAGCTGGCCTGCAGATGCGCAAGTCTTTGTCTCCAGAATCTTCACCCAGCTGCGAAAAAGACATTCTAGGTCTCTTGGATGTTCCACACATTACCCTGAGAGAAGCAACAGAAGCTTTGGAGGTCCTCAAGTCGTGGAATAGCAGCCAGGCGGAGTCTTTCAGATCAAAAGCTGCCACTATATGGCCGAAGGCTGTAGCATTTGCGAGCTCAGAATGAGAGTAGTATCGTTTCAAGTGATGTGTGAAATTGCCCTTGACGCTCACGTCAGCTTCAAGACTTTTCTTCTTCTCTAGCCCCTGTGGGAAATTTTAATGGTATACGCAGACCGAACGTCGCCGTGCAGGTTCCACGCGGATCGCATAAGTTTTGGTCATGCGCATTGCCAAAGGAAGTGGCTGGAGAGTGGTTGGAAATAGGGTTCTAGCACCAAGTAGCATATAGGGATTAACGATAACATTATAACGGCATAGGTAGACAAAACAGCATGTAAGAGCATACGGCTTTAGCACAAAAGTTTTAAAATGCTAGGATAAAATGTAGAGATATTTTAGATGCCTATTAGCCCATACTATATCAGGAAGAGGAGCATTCAGGTGAAACTCGTAAGCCGTGCACGTCTCGCTGTTGACGATTATCATTCAGCCTGTTCTTGTGAGGTTCAGATATATTTTACATTACTATACATTATGAAACAGAGACATCGTAGAAACTGATGTGCTTGCCAATGCGCCTTAATTCAGAACTTCATTACTCATTCAAAGAGTAAGCAATGCAAAGGAGAGCTCTCTTTCAGTCCTGACAATGTCTTTTGATAGGAGATGGTTCAGTGCATCGCCTCTTCATCAGTAGTTGTGGATGGAGAAACCTCCTGTTTTCGATAGCCGACAGTCTCCAGACCGTTTCTTATCAGCTTCCGGAGAGAGCCTTTGATCCACCCTTCAATCTCCTCTTCGGAAACTACAATCTCACGTGCCCTAGCCTCATCTTCTGGACTCATCTCGAATCTGCGCATCCTTGAGGAAATCCTGGGGTCTAAGACAATAGGTTCTAGCCAAGTTCTCTCGGGTTCGTCCTCTTTGCGCACGCGAACGGACTTATGCCATTCCCGTTCTTCCCCAACCAGGGCATTTTCCTGTTCCGATGCTTGTACAAGTTCATCACTGGATGGTGAATTGCTTTCGTTCAATGCGGCGGGAGCATCAGAAGTTGCACTGTAGGGGCGATACTGTCCTAGAATGACAGCTGCTGTTTCACGACCGATTGAATCAGCAAGCACTCTTCGGTTCAAGAAGCGATACAGACGTTGTGGGGTGTTAAAAAAGCCAAGGAGGTGGGGAAATGAGATTGGAGCTGAGGGGTCGAATTCAGACGGGATATCATTGGGAAGAATCGCCGAGCTGTATTCTGAAGTCGAAATGAATGGTGCAGGCAGGGGTGGTTTCTCATTCTTCTCGTCCGTGGTGGATGTTTCTGATGGTTTCTCGGCATCTCTTGGAGTTGATGTGATTGTCACACCAGGGAGAGTTTCTATCTGTGATTCTTGGTTTCCATCGTTCTCTTGCTGTGGACCAGATACTTCCTGAACTGGCTTCGGTGGTTCGGTCAAGGGGCCAAGCCAACCCTCATGCAGTCCCCGGATATACTCTTTCCACGTATGCCGTCCAATTACAACATCTCCATTAGGGCCCTCAAACTCTTTAATCCCAGCTTGCCTCCGCATTTTTACTATGGTGTCTTCTTGTTCACCCCTTTCTTCTGGCGGGGTCCGCAACAGGCGAATCCTTTCTGCAAGTTTTGCCCTCACATCACCCTCCTTTCTACCTTGGACGAATTCCCAGTCTAGACCTGAAGCTACTAGAATTGGCTTCACATACTCTTTGAAATGGTCCTGTGCCGCCCTGAGTGAGTCGGAAGGTGGGCCTTCTAGGAAAATGGTAAGTTTTCGAGGCATGGCTCGCGGATCAAGCGGTTCCTTGGCGACATGTTCGACAAGTTTAGCCCATTTTCGTTGGACTCTCTTCTTTTCTCGCTTATCATATATGACTGCAGCGGTAAATGTCCCAGTAATAGAGAGAAAGATAAGCCAGTTCCGAGACGGTAATCTAGGTCTAAAGTTCTCTCCTAGGCCAAGGTACTTATAGATTGGGTTCGGCGGTCTGGGAGGCTTTGATGGGTTATTCGCCTTTGCATCTACTTTTGGAGAAGCGGCATCCTTTTGTATTGAATCAGAACAGATATGACTTTCAAAAGCGATGAGAGAGCATACCTTGGTATTCGCAGATGGATCTGAGCTAGCCATAGCTGGATATCTAATCGCGCTTGCGAATATTGTGTTGAACCTCTTGTATCTGATTAACTAATCCCCCCGCAGCTAGATCTTTAAAGCTTTCGAAGCATTGATTGACACAGCCGCCCAGAATGCCTGGGCATAGGTACTCCAGCTCTTCACAACTCGCTCTCCTAAGGTTAGATAAACTTTTGGAAAAGTTGCTGGTCAAATGTTTCTCCGCCCCGATACGCTAACCAATTGTGGCTGTTAAGATCCATCCATTGGCCAGACCCACCATTGGACGAGCACTCAACTCTTTACACAGTAAGAGTAAGCTGCATCGTTAGAGATAGCTGAGATTGGCAGAAGAACTGTACCTCATACTTGCAGTCCAGTTGAGAAAGTGACGGCATGGGATGGCTGTTTTGTAAATCGGAGAGAAATTGCTCAAATTTGACGAGAATCGCAAATCCGCGTAAAGCTGCCATGCTCCTAAGAAGGGGAGGGTAGGTACGACAGCATCTAATTTTCGATATTTGGACCATGAAAAGCACAGGGTGGCTAAATGTCGTCCGTGGAGGGGTTACAAATGTTGCAGATGACAATTTTTAACACCGAAAATATCCCTATGTAATGACCACAAATATTATATGGAGGTGGAAGGGCAGCACATTGCGCTACTATTGTGCAGGAAGAGCATGGAGTCGCGAATGGGAGCTCTTATCGCAAGTGGAGGGAGTCACTGGAACTGGCCACCCGGAGGATCTTCCTAATCTTTTGCTTGTGATGATGGACACTCTAAATGATCGATTCTGGTAGTACTTCTTGTAGTACCTCTATGCCAACCCAGAAGACTCACAGTCAGCAATCCATAGCACCAGCCGACAATTATTACTCTCTGCTCTAGCAAACCTCCTATGCAACACAGGAAAAAGAAACGATTGCGCCCCAGACCAATCCGCCCCGAGTCCTCGAGAGACGAAGAGCCCCTTTAACGGTGGGTGGTCCAATCGAAACACGAGTTCGCTACGGCCACTGGCAGCCGTCAACTCCACACTACCGTACTATACCCGCTACGATTTCAACCCCTTACATGCGGTGTACCGTGTCAGAGGAAATGAAAATCGCCGACCTCAGCACAACCACTTCTTTGAAAGTGGACACGCCATAAGCCCACGAGTTTGCTCTAGAGACCTTGCGTCCTGATTTAGTCTTGCAGCTTGCAAGAAACAAAACATATTTAGCAGCTGCCGCCCCGCGCCAAGCCATCCAGGGGCAATCACTTGTCACTCTCATTCACAAGTGTTAACCTTTGCGCACATAGCAATCAACCCAGAGCGTAGAGATAGGAAACCACGAACTTGGACGCAGCCGTCAAGATGGACAGCAGCAACAATGGGGGCAACAATAACAATAACCGTCTTTTCCTGAACTTTGGGAACGAAAGGTTCCAGCAGCCCAACGACAGAGCCTATCCAACGACACCCTCCACGTTCCCTAACCCAATATATCCACCGACTCAGGGAGGCGCTGCTCAACCACAAGGCCAGACCCCTCAATACTCGACCGGCTTTGCGCCTGCTGGATATTTTATGAACAATCAATATCCTCCAACCTATCCTGCACAACCTCCCACTGGAAATTTCCAGCCGGGCCTCCAACCTGTCCAAGCCTCCTACCAACCCCGCGCACCCACACAAGCCGACACGAATGGACTTGTCCACCAGTTTTCCCATCAGAATCTCGGTGGTGGTGGGAGATCATCTCCATATGGCAACCGGCAGCCCTCACCTTCGCAGAGACCGCGAACCGCGGGAGCAACGGGACAACAGGCAGGATATGGAAGCTATCTGAACGCACCGATGCCTAACCAGAGCATCCAGCAACAAAATTGGCCGGAATTCCAGCCTGCCCCAGAGCGAAATCCTGATAAATATGGCTCCATTACCCATAGTAATCAGAAGAGATGTGCACAACTGGCAGCGGACTTCTTTAAGGATAGTGTGAAGCGGGCGCGAGATCGCAACGTGAGGTAAGTGACATTTCTTGTCATGATGAGGCGGAGATGCGCGTACAGGTGCTCTGGAAATACTAACAGTGTTACAGACAGAGTGAAATGGAACAGCGACTTGCAGACCCAAACCAGTCTCAGTCACGAAGGGAGCAGACCTGGTCAAATGCTGGGAAGCAGGAAGGCAAGTATCTAAGATTCTTGCGGACAAAGGATAGACCGGAAAACTACAACACGATCAAGATCATCGGCAAAGGTGCTTTCGGAGAAGTCAAACTTGTTCAGAAGAAGTCAGATGGCAAGGTTTATGCCATGAAATCCTTGATAAAAACGGAAATGTTTAAGAAGGATCAGCTTGCCCATGTCCGAGCTGAAAGAGATATCCTTGCGGAATCTGACAGCCCTTGGGTCGTGAAATTGTATACAACCTTTCAGGATCAAGATTTCCTGTATATGTTGATGGAGTTTTTACCGGGTGGTGATCTTATGACGATGCTGATCAAGTATGAGATTTTTTCGGAGGATATCACCCGATTTTATATTGCGGAGATTGTTTTGGCTATTGAAGCCGTCCATAAGCTAGGATTTATCCATCGGTAAGTTACGGGCGTACCTCGAGAAGAGTCTTGGTATCATCCTTTACTAGCTGGGTCCCCGCATTCTAACAGAATATAGTGATATAAAACCCGACAACATCTTGCTAGACCGTGGAGGTCATGTTAAGCTGACCGATTTCGGTTTATCGACAGGATTTCACAGACTACATGACAATTCCTATTATCAGCAACTCCTTCAAGGAAAGTCTAACAGACCAAGAGATCGTAACTCGGTAAATCTAGACCAGATCAACCTTACTGTCAGCAATCGAAGTGTAATCAACGACTGGCGAAAGTCTCGAAGACTTATGGCGTATTCTACTGTCGGTACACCTGATTATATCGCCCCTGAGATTTTCAGTGGCCATGGCTACTCGTATGACTGTGACTGGTGGAGCTTGGGAACGATCATGTTTGAGTGCCAAGTTGGCTGGCCTCCATTCTGCGCTGAAGACGCCCATGACACTTACCGGAAAATTGTGAACTGGAGGCAGTCTCTTTATTTCCCGGAAGATATCCAACTAAGTCCAGATGCAGAAAATCTTATTCGCAGGTATGTATAAATAAACCTCCACTGGAGAGTCTAAGGATACTGACTATTTTAGTCTGGTCTGCAATACAGAGAATCGCCTGGGAAGAGGATCCGCTGATGAGATCAAGAATCACAAATTCTTCCGCGGCGTTGATTTTGATAGCCTTCGACGTATCCGCGCGCCATTTGAACCCAAACTTTCATCGAACGTGGATACGACATATTTCCCAATTGATGAAATTGATCAAACAGACAATGCTACACATTTGAAGGCAGCTGCACTGGCAAATGGTGGCCAGCCACGGGAAGAAGTGCCGGAGATGAGCTTACCATTCATCGGTTACACATTCAAGCGCTTCGAAGCAAACTTCCGATAGTCTGCCTTTGTGGGAGTTGAAATGGGGTCCCATTGCAGCATCTAGATATTGAGATTTAGTTACGACTTAGCATCCAGGTGAAACCCTGAGACGTGGGCATCTTTGAAGCAATGAATGTAGTTTGTTGTTGAGCACGGAGAGGGCCAGTTCCATAGACGCCGCAAGGCTCCAATATCATCCAATGATTGAATGGTCATAAACGTTAGTATATAGCATCCTTGTTCTTGCTTGAAGCGTGACTAGCCCAGAAAACGAACCTCGATTCCGCCTTGATTACGAAGATCGATTTCTGTAAGCCATGGAGAGACAAGTTCAATATATCTACAAGGCCAATAGAGTCTTAATACATGATTATGTAGTATTTCTACAGCATCTACTTTTGAATACGATGTAACACCCTAAAACTCCTGTAACTCCCATGGCCTTCCCTACATTCTTGACCGGGTCAACTATCTCCTCCCAGGCGCAGAGGGCGCCAAACCAGGTACACCGCTGTACCTCTCTTCTCTCTCCGTCTTGAACAAGATCTGAACCCAAAACTCCTTCAAATCCGAATCCCACCATGTCCAAAATCTATCGTTTGTCCGATCCACTTCCCGCGCTTGGAGCTTGAAGCCACAAGTCTCATAAGGTTCGGCCGCTACTAACATATACTGGAAATTCTTATCGGGATCTTCAACTTTCTGCTCGTAGGCACTCATAAACCTGACTTTGGGCTCGACATCTGGTGAAATCTCAGGATACTGCAACTGGAACAGCAAACCCTGCTGTCGCGTAACAGGGTCTCTTGTCTTTGTGATCTTATAGCCCGGTCTGCCTATCTTCACGACGTTCTTTCGGACCGGAATTGATGCACCAACTACACCGACTGGCAATCCTGTAACAGGGTCTGTCTGCGCGCGGCCTTCCTTCTGTTCTCGCGCTGCACGACGCGCCAAGTTGGTCTGATGTTTGCGTCCTTGGGTGTGAGCAAGATATGAACCATCGTTCTGGTGGACGGTAAGGCACAACCGACACTCGAATGATCCAACGTGATTCTTGAAGAAGTATGGGTCTTTGTCAAGGTCGATGGTTTCCAGAGCTAGCTTGCGCAGACGTTCTCGTCGATCTGCGTTTGTTGCTGAAGTTGAAGCGACGCCACCACCACCAAATTTCGATCCTGCGCGATTTTGGTAATCCATCCTGCAGATTTAACAGACTAAGGAATCCAAGAGAATTATGGGCTCATGCAACCCCGATGATACTAGTATTGACGGTAGCTCCTAGGAGGCGAGGCTTGACAAGGCGTAGAATCTAAGAATCACAAAAATGCTGCCTTGCCGAGATTTTAGCTTGCTGCAGCCGATTGGATTTCAGCCTCCTCTCTTTGACAAGGCTGCCACATAACTAGCATTGGCCAAAATTCAGCTAAGGTGAACAATGCAATGACACGAAAATATTATGTAGGCCAGCGTCTCTCATTTGAGTCAGCTTTATGTACCGTACGGTACATTGGCCCAGTTGCTGGCACAGAGAAAGAGTGGCTTGGAGTTGAGTGGGATGACCCTACAAGAGGCAAGCACAATGGAGAACATAAAGGGAAAAGATATTTTAGTTGTACGCTCCAGTTTCTTTATCTCCTAGATTTAAATAGTCCACATTGTTCATTTGAATGTAGGTTGCAGCACCTCCCCTACAGCAGCCTCTTTCATCCGCCCTACTCGTACGGCGGATCCTGAACAGTGCTTTGTTGAAGCCGTATATCAGAAATATGCCACCCAAATCACCACGGCGCCGGCCTCAGGTTATGTAGAGAAAGAAATTGAGATATCTGGAAAGATTGTCGAGGAGGTCGGGTTTGACAAGATTAGCCAACAGCTAGCTCAACTCAATGAACTCAAAATAGTATTAGTTGACGGACTCCGAATCAATTGTGCCGAAACGTCTGGCAAAACAATCAGAGAGACGTGTCCAAAGATAGTTGAGCTTGATCTGAGCCGGAATCTCTTTGAGTCCTGTAAAGAGATTATATTGATCTGCGCTGCTTTAGATAACTTACGCAGCTTAAGACTAAGGTAAACCGACATACCTGACTATGTCATGTTCGCCTTGCTGATCTATGGAATACAGCGGAAATCGACTGAAAATTCTAGAAAAAGAATTTACAGACCTTGGAGATGCTTTTCAAGGCGTCAAGGAAGTGGAAATGGACGAGATGCTACTTACTTGGGAGAATATTTGCTTACTGGCGAAACAGTTTGGTTCATTGAACAAGCTGACCGCATCATCAAATAGTTTGATCTCCCTCAACTCGCCTCTAAGTTGCCATGGCCTTACCTCCTTGACTCTTGAATATAATATGTTCACTAGTCTATCCGACCTTTCTCCCCTTGTGTCGCTTCCTTCCTTAGAATGTCTCTATCTTAAAGGCAATCAAATATCCGCCACTCGATCTCAAAGTTTCCGGGATGACGTTCGTTTTGGCGAGAAATTACACTATGTAGACTTATCCTACAATGCAGTTTCAAGCTGGGGCTTCGTCGACGATCTCAGGGACATATTTCCTGCAATGACAGCATTCCNGGTTTTCCCATANATCCAATTTATGCGAGTCTTTCCGAAGATGTCGGGTCAGCATTGAGTGTGGAGGAAGGCTACATGCTCACTTTAGCAAGGCTTCCAAATTTGAAGGCTCTGAATTTCAGCAACATCTCCGCACAAGAAAGAACAAATGCTGAAATGTTTTATCTTTCAAGGATTGCAAAAGCATTGGCAGAAGTACCTGAATCTCAAGAGCAAAACATTATATCTCAACATAGACGATTTAATGAACTCTGTGAGATTTATGGTCCGCCAACAATTATTCGGAAGGGAGTGGAAACTATTAACCCAGACTTTCTTGAGGCTCGATTAATAAACTGTACGTTCTATTTACCTCCCCGTCCGCTCGAGAGTCAGAACGAAGCGGTAGTCAAGGAGATTGAATTACCAAGAGGTTTTGATATATACCGCGTGAAAGGGATTGTTGGGAGAGCGTTTGGCTTTCCGCCATTGAATATTCGACTGATCTGGGAAACTGGGGAATGGGATCCTGTTGCAGGCTATGAGGAATATGAAGAGGACAGCGACTCTGATAATGATAGCAACGCTGGAGCCGCTGATTTTGATGTGGGTGATCAACCAAGAGAAGATACACGCAACAGAGGTCAATGGATTCAGCGGGAAGTCGAAATAGAAGACAGCACTAGACAAATTGGGTTTTGTATAGATGGTATGAAAGCCAAGGTCCGAATAGAATTAAGATAAGCTGCATAATAGGAATTTGGCATAGAGTGCTATTAGGCCAGCCTAAATGGTGCAAATCTTGTGAGAATACCTTTAGGGAAACCCTTCCTCTGATGTCTGACGACGACTTTCAAGCAGTCACTTCACTGCCAAAGATGCCACAGAAACCACTCGATCATAACTCGGCTTTAGGCAAGTAGTTTCTTTTATTTGATAGCCTTCTATCTAGCTCATGGTACAGTGTAGAAGCTGTTTTTGAACCCTATTAACGCCAGATCCATTGATAATGGTGACTGAGTAATCCCAAAATGCCAAAGCTAATAATAACCTGATTCTTAATAAAACTTACAACCTCTGAGGCACTTTCATCCATTGTGTAATGAAGCTAACACGGCAGCAGCCTCTCTTTGATCTTCTACGGGTTCGTCAACTCCCGATTGGCTGTCTCCGAGGGCAGAGGCAGCCACTTTTATTTCACCTGCTGGTGGAAGAACTGCTTCTCCCGCTAAAACCTTTTGTCTCCTCTCATGCCAGCTGATTTCATTCTTGATAACCTGATCTAAGAGGATCTCTTTCTCTAGCCACTCTTTCTTCTCAAGTTCTTCGAGGGCCTCACATTCTTTCTTCAACGCGTCTCCCTCCTCTTCAGCCCAGTGTATCTGTCTTCGGAGTAGACGATAGAGCTCCTTTGGTCCTCTTGCCTCCTCCTCTTCACTGAATCCGAGCTCCGGCGGGTAGGAAGATTTGAATCCATTCGCCTCGACTCCGTTCTTCAGACCATTTGGAGATACAGCGGAGCTCTCATGGTCCTGATCCGGGGCCATGTTTTTGAGAATGAGCTTTAATTTTTGTTTTGAACTGGTCTGTAGAGATTTGGGAATCGGATCTGAAGGTCGAAGGGCTTCTGTCTCATGGACCGT
The DNA here is from genome assembly GCA_000743665.3 of Scytalidium sp. 3C. Taxonomy (NCBI): domain Eukaryota; kingdom Fungi; phylum Ascomycota; class Leotiomycetes; genus Scytalidium; species Scytalidium sp. 3C. The sequence continues at coordinate 22,698 of JMRO03000056.1, read as the reverse complement.
TCGCATATGTTTTGCTAAAGCATCGGAACGAGTGAAGGCGCGATCGCATTCTGTCAGGAGAAGTCAGAAAATACTATCCAGCACAGAACAATACAACATACCCGGCAATGCGCAATAGAATGGTTTCTCTCTGGTGTGACTTCTCATGTGTGCCTTCAAAGCATACGCGCTAGCATGCGGCATACTCCTTCTCGAGCAATCGGACCATTCGCAAGTGTATTTCTTCTGTCGCGTCTCTATGTGTTCATTATGGATATGTTCAACCAACTTATCCATATTACCCTGATCGCCAGCTTGACAGCCGACCCAGGAGCAAACTGTCACCTGTTCATGCGCATCATCCTCCTCTGGGCGCATGTTTGTAGGTGAACTGGGGACTTCGCCAGAAGTGTCCGATGATATGTCGTCATAATCTAACGGCGCTGTAGCTTCCAGGAGAGCTGAATCGTTCAGCTTTTGACGCTTAGCTGGGGGCATCAGAGCTTCTGCCGCCATTTGATCTTGCTCTTCGTCTCCTTCAAAAGCATCAGAGGAGAGGACAGAAAGGGGAGAGCCGGTTGGTGATTCCATCTCGAACGGCTTTGAACCAAAGCAGGCTGATAGCGAAGCCTCTTTAAACACCCTAGGAATTGAATCGCGCTGTGTTGGTGATTGGTGAAGTGATCTTAACGTCCTCTTACTGTAATAGGGATTCCTCGTCCTGGTACATTGTACCTCTCGGCACTGCGCCACAGCTCCGGCTGATGCCGTCCTCATAGGGTAAAGTCAAGCCCCAGCTTGCCAGGGCCAAAAAAAGGCGTAAGCTTCTAAAGTGCACTTCGATAAATCCATAAATCATCATGCCATCCCGTATGCCATCAGTATGCCCTGATATTTTCTTTTCAGTGCCTCATAATAAATGTTTTAAACTACCGACAAGAATATGTCCAAATCCTTCTCGAAATACGGTCGATATCCTCGAATTGGTAAGCAAATTTCGTATATTCTCGACAAGAGTCTGCAATGATGACGATAAAGAGTTCTGCAATACCGAGTCTTTACTTGAAGACAATGGCGATCACTCTTCACATTACAATTCTTCTGAGCTGGTTCTTGTCTTATCTAATAAATTTTTTTTAAATATGATTCATATACGGTTCACATTCTAACTCTTCAACCTTCCATATAGGCCGCAGCAGGCCCACCATAACGCGCGCCGACTGGCTCAAATTTGGCTAATATGGCGTCAATCTCTGCTAACTCACTATCTGTAAGAGTAACAATTGCGGCGTTCTCCCGGGCATGATCTACGGATGATGCACCTGGGATGGGAATAATCTCTGGGTTTTTGCCTTTCTTTGAGAGTTGGAGGACCCATCCGATAGCGAGCTGAGCAGGTGTACACCCTTTGTTCTGAGCGATCTTCTCTACGTCACGGACAAGCTCCAAGTTGTGCTCAAAAGCCCCCGGTTGGAATCTGGGCAGTGCCTTGCGGAATTCGCCTTCGAGGAAATCATCAGGGCTCTTCAGTTTTCCAGACAAGAAACCACGGCCAATGGGTGAGTATCTATCGGTGTGCGTCAGTGATTTCTACCCTCAGTAAAAACAGAATCCACGTACGCAATGACTGGAATATTTGCCTCCGCACATGCTTCAGCCACGCCATTCTTGAAAATATCGAGTGCCCACAAAGAGAGCTCCACCTCAGCACCTACAACTTTTGTGACCTTGGATGCCCGCCGCACGGTATCGGCGCTGACCTCGGACAGGCAGATGCCACCGATCTTCCCGGTCTTCACAAACTCTTCATCAAGGACCTTCAACGTAGTTTCGATCGGTGTTTTCTTATCAACCCTCGCACACTCAAATATGTCGATCTTCTTCTTGCCGTCGATTAGCTTCAAGCAGTTGTTCACTGACCGACGCACGCCTTCCGGGCTGCCATCAACTCCTTGCGGACCGTATCCTCCTTTAATACTTAGGACAACTTTATCCGCATCTTCGGGGTATTTTGTGAAATATTTTGCCAGCAACGTGAGCGAGTTATGTTCCGGAGTACCATAAAACTCTCCTCCGTTCCAGAAATTGCAACCTGCTTCTAGAGCAGCTCTCATCGCTGCAAAGCATTGTTCTTCGGGCGGGGGTGCAGGATGCCATGTCAACCCTGTAGATAAAGTCAGCTCAAGTCAATCAGGATCCATCCAGCTGCTGGGCTGTTACTGACCCATAAGGCCATACCCTATAGGCCCAATCTGCTTTCCAAGTATGGTAGGCATTGTAAGAGCTACCGCTTCACTGCCAAGTATCAGAACTCAAATATTTCTAGTACTAATTGACCTTTAGAACGAAATCGCTGGGCGCTGGATGCGATTATTGATAATATAAAGATCTCTTGACTACCGTCCGTATACTCAGGAATTCGTCAAACTTCGGTCTGATGAAATCAAAATCGAATTACAGCCCAGAATTTAAGTACTGGCAGCGGACGAAAGTGGCGGAAATACATAGCGTTAAATCCGATCCTGCTACCCCACATTTTAGCTGCTCAAGAGCTCTGTAGCTCCGAAAGTCTTGCGTAACGGGTTGAAATTGGTTCACTATATCCTGTGCCAAATATTGCATCTATTTTGTGATATTTGTGCTGAGATTCATATCTCTTGGGATTTGATCAAATACAAGATGGTGCGCGCTGTCAATACAAAGATGACGCATGCATCTAGCCCTCCTTGTTCAGTTCGTCCTGCAAGTTACCCGCTGTCTTTACGTACACCCCCTGCTTCATCTACAACTTCTGTTCATCACTCCACCTCAAGCTGGATATAGACCAACTGGCTAGAGGTATGGATACTTTTACAAGTTTTTCTGAGCCTTTTTCTGTTGCGAAGCAGAAGAAATGTTCTGGAATGGGAAAGCACTTGTCCTCTTATCCGCTCCAGTCGTCTTGCTGATCTTCCCACTGCTGCTAGCAAATAGTAGGCACCATACTCCTGCGGCTGCCAAAAGGCCAGAACATAGGGAACCCATCATCAATGCCCATCTACCTGTAGTGTTGTGGCTCACATAGCAGAAGACAGATGATGCTGCATGGTATATAGTAGCAATTGTCAAGACAGCTTCTTTGTATGGCGCATTGGCGTCCTCGCTTGCCGACGTCACACCAGCAGTCGTTCCTACGAACTCATCAGCAGAGCGCTCAAGGAATGCAATGGAGGGAAAACATACGTCCTTGCACAGATGATGCGAGGGGAACTGCGCCCGTTAGGATAATCACCAAGAGCCCCACAGTCAACAAATTCAAGCCTAGGCAGCGTGAAAAATACTCCTCCAGAGCTGCGCTAACATTAGCAATGACGAGCTTAAGCCCGAAGAACAGGATGAGCGTTTACCAGACGGCTCGCGGACTTCAGGAGCCAGCATCGCGATAATTACTGTCGGGAATGCCACGAGCGGAATGGCCTGAACTGCAAGCCATGCTCCAGAAACCCAGGTGAATCCATAAAATACCTGCAAATAATTATTAGTTTTGAAAGGTGTGGCGCATCTAACAAGTGCTCGCCTACTTACATCCATGTTGAAATTCGAAGTCTATTGTAACCAAGATCTAAGCCTTTTTGCTGAGATTGAAGTAAAGATTCTAGAGGACAGAGCTCCTATTAATATATCACATATAACACGCACAGAAGCTCCGCCTTGCTTTGGTAGGGTTCATTTTCTGGGCGTCATAACTGTCGTCATACCGTTTTTGTTTCAGGCATTAAGTGTGTAAGCCTGAGGTACCTATGCGTCCACTAGTGAGGGGCTGTTTTCCACTAGATCGGGTGGCGTTTGTGGTCGAGGCGTGTCCGAGCATCGGCACGGTGACAAAAGATTTGTCCATCTATCTCGAAGGCAATTGTCAGCAACAGTCTCTCCTCCCGAACGACCGCTATAAATAATTTCTTTCATATCTCCACATCCCCTTTGACGTTTTACCGACTACCACGTCTCTATATTTGTTCAGAGTACAAGGCACTTATCTGTCAGCCAGCCGCGCGAAGTGAGGGGTGCGACCCAAGCTTCGGTCGATCGCCACCATGAGTGCTATTCTCTCGGCGGATGACCTGAACGATTTCATATCCCCAGGAGTCGCCTGTATTAAGCCCGTGGAGACGCTCCCGCCGGCGAAGCCAAGCAACGAATCTGTATGTCGTCTTCCTCGTTCGCTCTTCTGTCTTGATTTCTGACACTTAGTCACAGGAAGCCTACGAAGTCAGCTTCAATAATGAACCAACAGCACCTTCCAATCTTCCACCTGCACAGATATCCCTTACAGATTGTCTAGCCTGCTCTGGCTGCGTAACTTCGGCAGAGGCGGTGTTAGTATCCTTACAATCCCACACGGAGGTTTTACAGGCGTTAGATTCGGCGCCTGGTCTTCGACTTCATCAGAATCCTGCAGGCGGGATAGAAGTAGACGGCTTAGAGAGTGGCGGAAGAATATTTGTTGCCAGTATCAGCCCACAGGCGCGCGCAAGCATAGCTGCAACATTCGGTGTAACTGAACGTGAAGCCGGGCATATGGTCGAGCAGCTGCTCAACGGGCCGAAAGGGATTAAATCGAGAGCGGTCTACAGAAATGGCTTCCAATGGATTGTCGATACAAATATTGCGAGAGAGGCATGTTTGGTTTTGGGAGCAGAGGAAGTCATATCCTCCTTACGGGAGAATGATAATGAAGCAACCACGGATCCAAAGAAGCCCATATTAAGTTCTTCATGTCCCGGGTGGATATGTTACGCTGAAAAGACACATCCTTATGTCCTACCGCATCTATCGCGATTAAAATCGCCACAAGCATTGACGGGTACGCTTCTTAAGACAACTCTTAGTCGAAAGCTTGGAATTTCTCCGGATAGGATATGGCATGTTGCCATAATGCCTTGCTTTGATAAGAAGCTAGAGGCTAGCCGCGAGGAGCTCACTGATACCATATGGAACGGCGCTAGTGCCAAAAACATTCGTGACGTTGACTGTGTCATTACCACCAAAGAGCTACTTATGCTTGCCGAGTCCAGGAGAGTTGACTTTCGCTCTCTACCTCGTACACCACTAACATCCGCCTCTCGCGTACTTTTCCCTGATCAAAAGTTACAGTCTTTCCTCTTCCCACCTTCTAGGAAGCGGGATGATAACTTTACGCCTGCCGCTGGTACCTCCGGCGGCAATCTTTATTACATCTTGAAACACTTCGAGTCGCAATATCCAGGATCATCTATCCAGACCACGCGTGGTCGTAATGCTGATGTCTTAGAGTATGCTGTTATCTCGGCCACTGGGGATACTATTTTCAAAGCCGCCCGATACTATGGATTCCGCAATATCCAGAATCTGGTTCGCCGATTGAAACCCAGCAAGCCTTCTCGCCTACCTGGTGCTAGGCCAGTGGCTAACGCTCGAAAGCCTGGAGGGAAAGCCACCGGTCCTGACTACTCTTATGTTGAAGTTATGGCCTGTCCCGGTGGTTGCACTAATGGTGGCGGCCAGATCAAAGTAGATGACCCAGTAGTCACTGGCTCCGAACCAAGCGAGGAGAAACCTGGACTCCAAGCTCAGAAGGACTGGTTAGCACAAATTGACGAGGCCTACTTCTCTGGAGAAGATATTGTAGATAGTGATGCTGAAGAGGCGATGCAGATAGACCAGCCAGAAGATGCCGTACTGGGCATAAGTCCTCGTTATATCAAGGATATCATGGCGTATTGGGCTGGTATAATTGGTGTCGATCAAGATAAGCTGGTTTACACGAGTTATCGAGAGGTAGTCAGTGATGTGGGTAAGAATGCTGGCGACACTGAAAGGGCGATCGAAATCGCTAGCAAAGCCGGTGGTGGTTGGTAAATCTAGAGCAGAGTAAATCAACCCCTTTTACCACCTCTATTCGAGAATCCAAATCCCGATTTTCCACTTGCATCAGGCCCCTTTGGTGAACGGATAATTTGTTCTTCGTCTTTTGGTGTTGATCGACCAGAACGCGCAGGTTCGTCGCCCCGTTTCTGTATTATAACAGACCCTGATCTTGGACTGTAATTTGGATCAAATAGTTCTTTAGAATCTGGTCGTGCCTCCTGCCTGCGACTTTCACTCCTATCCCCTCGATCTCCCCTGTTACCATCTCTGCCTCTGCCTTTGCCTCTACCTCTGCCTGATTTCCCATCCTCACTGCCCCTCGGCGGGGTGACGTTTCCGGGAGATGAGCTACCGGATGGCGTGCCTAAAATTCTCGCTCTGGCTTCATCATATCTCCGCTGTCTCTCCTCTCGATCACGCTGCGCTTTTAATCTCAGCTCCTCCGGGGTAGGCTGTGGCTTCTTTTCTTGTTCGTCTTCGTCTTCGTCCTCCAGAACCAATTTAGAGAGGCCTGTCGCTGGATCAACACGAGATACCGTATTTACAGCGGGCTTCCGGCTCAAAACTTTCAAGGCAGGCTTGAACTCTGTTTTCAAAGGTACGGTGTCGCGGGCTGCCAAGTAATGAAAGGTCTCAGGTTCTTCCCTGAATAACAGAGTCAATAAGAACTCTAATATTCTAATCAAAAGGGGCTTACGCAGACTCCCAGATCTTTTTATTAAGCTCAGCATGCTTTGCTAACCGCTCAGCTTTGGAAAGTTTTACCCGCTCTTCTGCCTTTGCAGTCTCTGTCGGAGTATCTATACTGTCCGCTTGAGCTTCCCAATCATCGTCCCAGGCATCTGGAACCTCTGCCTTCTTGCTCATGTCTGCCAGCAATATGGGACAATTTTCGGGGCAAAAGTCTAAGAGTAAGAGAGCCTGAATGTTGTGACTTTCTCAGCTAGGCGAAATTGCGATTCGTACCGCATCGTACCGCAGTGCGGTCCGGGAGAGAATGTCCCGTAGTAGCAGGAGGTGGGGTCCCTCGGCACTAGCTGCACGTCCCACCTTGGTTGAACAACGTTTCGAACTAGGAAGCAGACTGAGCTACCTATAAAGTGATTAATTTCTGGTAGACAGCATTTCCACTACAGACTACGCTTGGATTTTGCACACACACTCTCCAAATATGTCCTGTATGTGCTCCTTAAATCTGACTCAGCCAAAATGATTAAAACTCTACCGTTCTAACAATTGAATAGCATCTCAACAAACCACATCCAATCTTCAAGATCAGGAGCTCGCAGATCAGGTAATGAGTGATGGTGCAGACTCGCCCCAAGAAATGCAACAATCCATCGGTGAGCATTCTCAAGCTTGGTCACCATCGAGCCCTCAACATTCCGATGGGCATGGCGCAGAGCCCGATGGTGGAGATGTAGACTTCGGTGTACCCGGTTCTTCATGGAACACAAAAAAGTATCATGAGGATTATGAACGTGTATACTCAACGCTTTTAGATCAGAACTGGGATCAGGGTAGGATTGCTTCTTGATCATTATACAAGCGAGGGGAGACTGACGAAAGTGGATGATCAGGAAAGTACGGGGATACGGCAGCTAGCTAGGAATCTGACCTTCAAACCAAAGACTACATAGGTTGTGGATGGCATAAATACAGGCGTCTGGGAGTTTGGCACGAGAGTTTACTATTACTACCCATTTCTAAGGGAGAGCATGAGGAGTTACCTGCTGCGTTGACACCAAAGAGTATGAATTTGCTCTATCTTGACAAGACGCCTTTGACAGTGCCACAAATAACTGGCTGGCCTTCCACAAGCAGCTCGTTAATTCCAGTATCATCTCCGCTACCTACTTCTAGCCAGCGTTTCAACAGATCGTTGCTCTCCTTTGGCTTGATATCAAGCGAACATGTGCCTACGGTAATATGTGCAATTTCGTTCACGCATTTCCAATCCTCATCTAGTAGTCTCGCAACTATCGTCATAATTCTGCTATCCCACACGATCTGCAACAATTGATTAGCCCAGTATATACTGCGTCTCAACAGATACTTACTCTTTCAAGCTGGACTTTGCAATCACCAAGCTTGTTTTCCGCAGACCCTGCTTCACTCCAAACATCAGTATACTTCTGCCATAATTCAGGATGCTGAGATGCAGAAGCACGGTGTATAAGGGTGACATGGAATTCTGGTTGGACACGGCGCGATTGTTGCAGCTGCCTGAAGAATTTTGCTTTATTCGAAGAAATTGACGCAAAGTTTGACTCAAGCGCATCCAGAATATCTGACTTCGGCAAGGTTACAGACATATATTCCAGGTTACGCTTCTTAGGGGTATTAGGTTGCTTCTCCTATAGTAATGTTAGCTACAAACTCCTTTAGAATGCCTAATGGAAAATACAGACCTTCTTGGTGTTCTCATTTCTCGGCTTAGGACCACGTTGAGAAATAACATGCTTGATCACTGGTTTGTACTCGACCAGAGCGTAATTAATGGCATCATCCAGTTCTTCGGCAGTCGGCTTTTCCGGAAGTAACTTTGGGTACAACGTATCGAGCTCAGAAATGACCATCTCTAAGTTCACACGAGATTCTCGGGTCGGATCGAGGTCAATGACAGCATCAAAGCCATCGTCGGGCTGAGCTTCAACATTTAATGGTTCGTAACGGTGGATGAAGCCTTCCATAATCCCGAGAACCTTTTTCTGATCGGATGTGGCCTGGATAGTTTGATGGTTATCGCCGCGCGAGAAAACACGCTCTTGAGTTATTTGACGAATCCTATCCAGATTCTCCGGAGTGTGAACAAAATTCAAGGCTACAAGCCGTACCTGACGATTTGTAGAGTGGACATCATGAATAATTTGTTGACGTTCATGTTTCATGGCATTATTTCGATCCGCGAAGACGACAGGTCTTTCTTCCAGTTGTTTGAATACCTCATTCGTAAACCGTGGGGGGCGATTCTTTCCGGTGATATTGTCATTCTGGACATGACCCCAACCAAAAATATGCTGTAGTGCAACAGCAATCGTAGTTTTTCCGCATCCGATTGTTGCAATTGGTACAAGGATAACATTCTTCGTTACATCCTCAGGGGCGCCGCCAATTTTGGAATATTCTTGACGGATAATGTCCGAGCCTTTCAAATTTTTCTCCTTTAGAAACTCGTCCCTCAGTTGGATAATACCATGGTTTTGAACATATGCTGATCCTAATTTCGGATTATCGGAGAGCCTCTTTCGAACGTAGAGTAAGTATTCCTCCGTTATCTCGATATGTTTCCTGTATTTAGGGACTTTTCCGGATATTACTGCCTTTGTACACTCCCGCCACTGTCGATACAACAAATAAGGTTCCTCAAACTTATATTTGAAGAACCAATCCGAGTACGGTCCCGAAGAATTCGCCCGAGACTTGCACCTAATAACAAATCCTTCAACATCTCGCCCGTTGAATGATCCCGTGTTGGCGACCTCTTCCAGGAATGACTTCACGGCATGGATATCATCCATAAGCAGGTAATCTGTCTTGTGGAAGCCCCATTCGCTTGCAAATGCTTGGACTTGGTCACCTGGGTACGTCATAAATTCTGGAATGTTTACGTTGATTCCATGAAGATAGAGTCCTGCTTTCTCATCCTTGTAAGAAAGAATATGTTCCTCGAAATCATCGTCACAGAGCTCTGCAACAGCCGTAACGTTCCTCTTCCTCAGCTCACGGGCGAGGTCCTCGCGAGTCCGTCCGATAGATTCGAGCTGTCTATCAAGCCATTTCTCACCAATCATAGCATGGCTATACTCCACATCACTTCTCGGACCCGTGGAGTGCTTGCTGCAAACCAACAAAGATCCGTCATGTAGGCCGCTAATGAATATGATGCAGCCGTTCTCTTTCAAGCTCAGCTCATATGGCCCTTTCGTATTCTCCACAATATTGTCCCACTTCGTGGGTCGCACCTCGTCCACATTGAAGAATTTATCATATCCTCGAATTGCAATTTCTGGCTGGCCTTTCTCGTTTTTACCGGTGAAGAGTCCTCTGGCATAGGTGGGAAGATCACTGCGTTTGTAGTCCCAATCTTGGAATCGCCAGGAAGTAACAACAAGGCCTTGGGGCGAGCCATGAACCAGGAAATCAGTTTTCTTGCAAGAGAATGACTTCTTGCCATCGGATTTCTTGGTACTGCCGCTCAGACCACGAAGTAAAGTTGTGACATCTTGAACATCTTGTGGAAGGTAAGGGATCTTGCTGGCCGTAGCCATAATGGCAAGATGCCTGAACTGAAGTTGGAAAACAGAATGCGAATTTGAGAGAAATAGAACAAACTGATTCAACACTTGCAATAAAGTGGTCTTGCTGCTGAGGCACGCTGAGATAGAAAGACCGAAATCTCCCCCAGAGAAACACTGTGCTCTTTTATTCAAATATACTGTTAGGACATCCGAGGAGAAGCGTGGACACCTTCTTAGTCACTTTTCTTGCTGACTCCTCGCCGAACGAGCTGTGGTGATATCTCGTGCCCGTCGAGTCAAAAGCTCAGCTAAAGATTTGTTTTCACCCAATGATACGCCCAGAATACGGGTAGCAGCAGGGTGCCTGGTTGGAAGAGCTGTTCAGCCCCACTAGCGGCCGCCACCCCACCTGGGACATTTTTCCTTCAGCCTTGTCATATCATTTCATGGACCACGGTTATCTTACTGTGTGCTTTACGAGTAGAGATTACATTTTTATCGCGTTAGATAATACCTATACTCTACCACTGCAACAATGCCTTCTGGGCAACCTAATCCATTTCTGCTCGCCGCAGACAATTCACCGCAACTTTTACCCCTCCTCCGCTCGAACCCAGAACTAGCAAGCTCCCAGGACGAGCACGGGTATTCCCTCGTGCATGCAGCCGCCTCCTACAACCATCTGGACTTGTTGAGGGCTCTCGTAAATGAGTTCCACGTCAGTGTCGATTTGAAGGACGAGGATGGTGAGACAGCGCTGTTCGTTGCGGAGACCATTGATTGCGCCAAGGTCCTTATTGAAGAACTACATGCCAGCTTCACAGTTAGGAGCGATGCTGATGGGAAGACGCCCAGAGAAAGAATCGAGGAGGAAGGAGACTTTCCGCAAGTAGCAGTGTATCTGCGGATCAAGGAGCTTGAGTCTGGCAATAGCACTACGGATGACAATAGCTCTACGGCCAATTCCACCACCAACAACGTGCACCCTCCTCCACCGTTGCCTAGCGGAATCTCTATGGATATTGGAGCAATAAATCCTGAATATGATCTCCCAGAGGAGCCAGATCCGGAATTCCGCCGTAGGATAGAAGAATTAGCAGCCCGACCGGATTTCCACACAGAAGCTGGGCAAAGTGAACTCAGGCAACTCATAACCGATGCTCTCGGGGCTCAATTCGGCAGTGATAGAGATGTTCGGCAACGAACAAGCTGAAGTTTGCAATTCAGTCTTCTGAGATCTCCCAGAGGACGTACTCGTTTGCGGTATTGGGGAGCCTGAGCACAGTGCATGCTTTCGTGTTACCTGATCTCTCCTCGCTGAAGCTTCCAACATCGCAGACGAACCACACGTCTCGTGGTATAACTAGGAGTGCTTGAATGAGCATCTTGTGTATCCAGGAGGAAGAAATAAAACCTTTCCATGCGATCTTCACGAGGCTAATCCTGTTCTCTGATGAACCGGGTGGGGCGTATCGCGAAAGGAAGGTATCAATATCATCGTCAGGATCAATTCTTGGACTCTCAAGAGAAACTAGTGATAACCACTCGTAAATCTCGCAAGCAAAGTCTTCGAAATCATCATCATACTGTGCGTCTCGTTCTGCTCTTGGTGTCAACGACGGTAGAGTAGTCTTGATATCCTGGGAAATCGTAGGTTTGCAAGTAATTTTGGTAGGGAAATGCTGGCTTAGCGGATCTACAGCCGGAGCTATTTTATTTTCCAATCCAATAAGTTTCTGGCACTTGACCTAAGAGGATCGTTTGCTCGTACCTGGTTCGCACAAATCACAAAATAACCATGTAACTGATTTAGTGAGGACATTCTTGAAAGCGTAGACTATTCGATCGAATCCCTTCTTTCCATGTAGCATTGAAGGCAGGCGGAGATTTATTTCAACCACTGTTATATTATCTGTCAATGCAGGTTTGGGAAGATTTGTATTGAATCTTACCCCATCGTGGCTTGGTGCCGCGACCACCCTTGACTCCCTCTGGTTTTCCAACGATGCCTGCTCGCTCGTAGGATTCTTTGTCCAGGTGTAACGATAGTATACCTATATACGAGGTAGTACAGGTGAAAGAAATTGTCATGTCTGGGCGCTCATACCTTCTCTCAATGAGTAAACATTATCAACGCCAACTCGCCCTTCTGAGAGCATCAGTATGTTTCCTATTATGAGCATCAGTAATTTTTCCATGAGGTTTAACAGCCTTTGGAGTTTGCTAGGAAATGCACATGCCCTTCTTTATGTATTCGTTGAAGAATTCCCCCTCCAGTAAAGAACTAAGAGGCAGAATAACCCGGCTGTATGTCGGGTTTATTTCCTCCTTAAGCAGATCTGATTTGACAACCTCATAAATTTCTTTAGGGATAATGAACTGCAGCTTCACAAAAATTCAGTATCGAAGATGTATCTTACAGGTCTCACTTACATACTTGGTGAATAAATCTTTGATTTACAACCGTAGCAAACGGCTTCCTTTTCACTGGGGGCTGTCTAGGATCAATATGCCCGATAACACCATGTGTAACGACANCACTTGGGGCTTTGTTTGGCATCACTCGGAAATCCCAGCATGCTTGTAACAGGAAGCAGATTAGTAGCAGCGTATGAATCTCAGATTTACTGAGGCCCGATATGTCTTATGTGTTGGGTCGAGGTTGGGGTATAACAAGACGCTAACGATTGCTGCTACACTTGTGAATAAATTCTCACACTTTTTTACATCCACATCGGCTATGGAATAAATTCATACACGCTGCACGTGAACGTCAACCACCACCCATGGAGCTCTACAACCCGTAATGATTTCTCATAACTAATTAATCATGGAGTATATGATAAGATTTACTCATGTGCATGAGGAATTTCGTCTCGCAGAAGTTGAGGCTCTGGCGGTTCTCGAGGGAATCGACTTAGAGATTCTCTCCTATAGTCATGCAGTATGTTGGGCAAATATTCAAGCAGAAAAATATATAAAAAAAAATCTAACCTATACAATTCTAGTCACCATTATGTTTTGTGAGACTGCCAAGTGAAGAAGCTGCTGCAAGGCTCATCAGGAGGAGTATCCTTGCGAAAGCCATATATGAAGTATGGGGCAAGGGTTCATCTTATGCAGAACTCCATGAAAGCGTACGAAAAACTACTCCACATTTATGGCCTCAGTATAAAACCTGCTCATTTAAATTTTCGGTGGATTCATTTCAAGGGTCAAGGACTATGAAGGAGCAGAGAGATCTGATAGAGACATTTTCTTTCCTCCCCTTCGAAGGCCCAATTAAAATGAGCGGCGCAGATAAGCAATGGTGCATATCGGAAATATGGCAAGCTGGAGCTCAAAAAAGGGGGATTAGAGATCCAGAATTTGTCTATCTTGGAAGATACCTTGGTGGTAGCATCAGAGATGTCATCGCCAAATATGATCTCAAGAAGAGAAGGTATATCAGCACCACATCGATGGATGCCGAACTGGCTCTCGTCACTGCAAACATTACACTAGCCGCACCAGGAAAACTCTTTTACGACCCATTTGTCGGTACGGGTAGTTTCATGGTTGCTTCTGCCCATTTTGGAGCCGAGGCATTTGGAAGCGATATTGACGGACGCAGTATCAGAGGTAAAGGAAAAGCTACTTTACTGGGTAACTTTGTTCAATATGGACTGGTGAATCAGTTTGGAGACACATTTGTTGCAGATCTCACAAATACACCCTTGAGGGCTACAAGGCTTTTTGACGGTATTTTATGTGATCCGCCATATGGGGTCCGAGAAGGGCTTAAGGTTTTGGGTAGCAGAGATCCCACAGTTCCAAAGGAGCCAATAATCAAAGAAGGGGAGGATAAACCACATCATTTGTAAGCACAAGCGGCTTCATTACATCAAGTAGCATCGATATATCTGACCAACTGGCAGACAGGACGGCTATATACCTCCTAAAAAACCGTATAGTTTCCTCCAGATGCTGGATGATATCCTGGATTTTGCTGCGCTCTCTCTTGTTGATAACGGCAGGCTTTCATTCTGGATGCCCACGGCAAATGACCAGGATACGGAGCTTATGATACCACAACATCCATGGCTTGTAGTGACAAGCGTTTGTACCCAGACCTTCAACAGGTGTAAGTAGAAACGCCCTACATTAAAACTTCGTTTCTGATGGCGTGCTGACAACCTCGTTTTCAGGGTCGAGAAGACTTATAACCTATAGAAGACTTCCGGATTCCGAGGTTGACAAGGAACTCATCCGTGAAAGAAGAGCCAAGGAAACGGGGACTACTGCCGATGACCTGAATCCGTTCAGAAAGAGGTATTTCGAGGGGTTTAAAGCAGAACCTTAACGGGACACGAAATAAGTAAATGAATCATGATGTATATGGCTTGATTATTTCCATCGCCTCATCCAGCTGTCGTACGGTGCAGTATATTTGACGACTAATCCCTGTTCTCCACAAAGTTACAATCTGAAGCACCTAAAGTAGCTTGACATATAATGTACAAAAGGAGAAAAGAAAGTAAAATGGTATCAACTTCTCTGGAATAACAATATCGCTCTTGCAAAGGACATCGAGATTGCCGTAATCATCAAAAGTGCCCAATTATGCCCAACATACACCGAGAAAATGCCAATGTATCATATCTAGAACTCCTGCCGATGACCGCTCTGAAACTTCACATGAAGAACCAAAAAAATCTTGCTATTTCTTATCCTTCTTCCCGCTCTCAACACTGAGATCCAAAGACCATAGTGAGTCCCAGATCACGGATCTTTTGCCAGGACTTGTCCCTGCTGGTGTTGTGTTGGCGTTTGAGTTATTCATGTTCTACACCGTCTCATCAGCATTCCCTCAGGCTCCCATGAGGTCATCTATATGATGGGTTCGCACCTCCGCTTTTCGATTTCTCTCGGGAGTCCCAAGAGTGTCTTTACTTGCCGACCTAATCAGCTGCGCTTGTGCGGTCTCAGTAGTGGGAGTCGCAGGTGAAGCCGTCTTTTGGAAAGACGTTTCCGAGCCTGGCTTTGCAATCTGAAGAACACCAGGAGCAGCTTTTTTAGAATTTGTGCTGCTTCGTCGGCTGTCAAGACTCTTGCTCAGAGTCCGATTCAACCCTTCAACTCCTCCGCTTGAAGATTTCTTACTCCGCCGTATACTTCCTGCGGCATCGACATTGGTACTTGCAACTGTACTCTTGGCGAGACCAGGTGTCGAAGGGGCGCCCGGCTTCTCCTCAGTTGCGTCAATAAGGTACCATCGTAATCCGTCTGAAAGATCGAATGGATTATCATCTTCAAATGAATCTCCCCCATTGCTGCTTTCCCCAACTGAGCGACGATCAGGTGCATTTGGGCGATTTGCTGTTAGTGACTTGGAAAGGTCCACGACTCGATCCTCAATCTTTTGGATTCGAGCAAGGAGCCAGTCCCGTGTCCGCAATTTGTGAGAGTCTTGCTCACGCAAGAAGTAATGAGGTGCTCCAACATTAAATGCTGCCCACGCACCCGTGGCCTGATTGCGCGTCGGTAAGAAGAGTGCGAGATCACCTTCTTTGAAATTTTTGAAAGCAATCTTTTCATGAGCTTCCTTCTGAGCCCGATGAGACTTTTCACGGTAGGCCTTAGCATCTTTGGAATACTTCTTTGCAGTATATTCAATGTCCCTGATTCGCTTCGTAATGGTCTCACAAAAGGCCTCAATATCAAAACTGCCGATGGCATTCAGGTATGCTTCGTATTTCTCGGCTTCTGCTTCGGAATCATAATCATGCATCCAATAGAGCAGATCGAGGTCAGCACTGTCTGCCATCGCTCGTTTTCCGCCCGCAGCAGAAACGCTCCGGCGAAGTGATGAGCCTGGGTCCGAAGAATCATTCGTAGAGGAGCGTTCTGGCCGGGGTATACGCGTAATCACCATCGAACCGCCTTCTCTGGTAACAGAATAACTTAAGCGCTCCAGTAGTCGACACAACCGATCGTTTTGCGAATAGACACGCTGAGTGAGATCTCTAGTCCGAGTTGTCCGCGCTTCGAAATGGCTATTGAGCTTGTCGAGCTTGGTCTGAGTGGAGTGAAGTCTGTCTTGACGCGATCGCAGCTCTTCCTCGAGACTTCCAACTTGAGACTGCTTCGAAGCAAGGTCTTCGGAGATACTTGTAACCTTGCGCTCCTCTTCTTCAAGCCTACGTCGAAGAACCTCGGAGCCAGTCTCACCATCTGCAACCTTGGCTCTCATTGTGCTTAATTGGGTTCGCTCGTCTGCTAGTTCTGATTCCAAGGCTGCGAATCTATTGCGCTCTTCACGCAAAGTTTCGCGGAGTTCCCTAGAACTCCTCTCCTCAGTAGACAGCTTATTTCTCAGTTCCGTAATCTCTGCCTTTAGCTCTCCAACTGTCCTTTGACCGTTGTCTCTTTCCGAAATGGCCAGTGCAGCATTGTGCTTTTGCGCTTCGAGTTCAGCAGAGACATCGGCAGAAATATTTATCAAAGCCTCAGATAAAGCAGAAATGTCTTCCGGAAGCTTAGCATTATTGGATAAGTGCTGATACAGCTTCTCTAACGTCTGGACGTGGCCGTCCTCAGCAAGCTCGGCTTTCTCAACACGAGCAAGCAGCTCCCTATTCTCGTCTCGAGCTCTCTGCAGTTGCTTCTCCAGGGACTCATTCGCTTGCTGCTGAAGTTTCGACTCATTACGAAGGAATTCGATTTGACCCTGCGCCTTTTGCGCCTCAGCTAATGCTGTCTTTCGGTGATCATCCAGTTCCTCTTGCGCAGAGCGGAGTCGCTCATCTATGCCAGACCTTGCATTCTCGCGGGACCCCAGAGCTCGATCCAGCTCATCCTCAACCTCTTCCAATCTAGCCTTTAGCCTCTTGATCTCTGATTCAAGAGACTTTCGTTCTTCGGCAAACTCCCGCTGTTGGGCATCGAAATTTTCCATAAGATCTTTGTTCGTCGAACTCGCCTCTTCTACTTTTGCTTGAAGATCAGTAGTGGTATTTGTGCGAGCCTCGATCTCCTTCTCCATGGCAGAGGCTCTTTCACGTTCTGCAATCAGTTCCGCTTCCAGTGAAAGAAGCTTCTGCTGAGTTAGTTTCTCCTCCTGCCCCTGGTTCGCCGAGTAGCGCCGCGAAGAGACTGAAGATCTTCTAGACATGTCATCCTGAAGATATGGAGAGCCTCCTGGGAATAGCATGTTAGGAGATTCCGGACCTGGATTCGAAGCAACTTGGAAAACATTCCCGGAGGATGCTCTGTTAACGTGGCTCTGTCTATGCAGCAAATCTTCAAGCCTTCGTACACGACTCTCTGCAGTCTTAAGCTTGCTTTCGGTTTTCTGTTTCTCTTCTTGTAACGAGCGTATCAGATCATCATCGCCTCGGAGCAATAGAGCACTTCGCCCAATAGCCGCTTCATGAATGCTTCCATTTTTGAAAGCCTTTACTCGTTTACTTTGCTGTTTTGTTGGGTTGTTCAATTCCGAGATGACTTTGGACACCTCGTTGACAATAGCCGGCTTTGCGTCTTGAGCTTTCAAGGCATCCAAAAGATCGTCCAAATCCTGTCTCGTAACTTGGGGCCACTCTTCCTCAGAACCAAGCAGATTCACCTCAAGACCAATAACCTTGTTCTCAGATCGATCACCCCAGAGGCCAGATCCTATTGCCTTTTGCCATTTTCGCCTTCTCCTTAGCTCTTCATCCTGAAACGTTGCCATCTCGTTCGCAAGAGTTGAGGAATCGGACTTGACCTTGTCATTCCATTCTCTCCGCCTTACAGATTCAGCAAGAAAGGAGGCATATGCTGCTGGTAGTGTATTCACTGTTGAAAGTAAGTGAAGGGCTTCAAGGCTCTCATTGTCAAGCTCTATTGCAGCAAATTGGGAGTTGGCCTCCGAAACCATCGAGGTGAGATTCGTGACAGTATGCATAAATCCTAAAGATTCGAGTGCAATTGCGTTCCGTGCTTCAATGGCTCCACGAAGGATCCCATCCATTTCGACTGCCCTCTTGGCAAGGGTGGGCAGGAAGTTCTTTGTATGCAACAGCGCCGACTTCGAAGCTTGCGAGACATTTTTAGGTGTATTGGCGTAACCCAAGATACTCTCATAGTCATTGTTGACCTTCTTTGCGATGGCCTCGATGTCTTGCATCAATTGCACAGATTCTGGTGCTTGTCCAAGAACAGATCGTGCCACGCTCTTTTCCACCTTATCAAACAGTTCATCAGTCAAGGTCATGATAGTATCCACCCTCGATCCGAGCTCACTGCTGTTTTTGGCAAGCTTGGCAGACATGTTTCGAACAAGCTTCCCGGCCTTTCTGACTTCGTCGACATCAAGGAGATCATCTAAACTTGGCCTCCGTGAGCTCCGTTTTACATCCCGTCTCGTTATGAACCGAATAATCTGAGCGGATGTTGGGAGCTGGCGCAGCTGGGCAAGAGAAGCGTCCAATTCTACACCGGCACCCCCTTGCTCTCTCTGTATATCTTGGGCCCACGACTGCACATCTGCGTTCTTCTGATCGATGCCTTTGACATGCTTTTCAAGATTCATGACAGCTGCATCCACACACTTGGTAATCACTTCTATCTCCTCGTACCTCCGCTGCGCTTCTTCCGCCATGGCAGCACAGTCGTCCACCACCTTCAAAGACCATGATCGCCGGGTCATGAAGAGATCGCGCCATGCTTGCAAATCCGTCTGATCCGATATTGTATCAGGCGCTTTGGCAACAATATACTTGGGTGGCAGAGGGATATCAGATATGAGCGACTTTGCTAATTCGGGGGAGGTAGGCTGGATAATTCTTCGGTCATATATCAAGATCTCCTTCTATTTCTTATCAGAGATGGTCCTTATCACCACAATAGGTTTACAGCTTACCTCTGTGAGCAAGGATTGCAGACGGACAACCTTCCCTTGAGCTGTAAGACTTATCTGATCTTGGGCCGCTATAGGGCTATTCTTCTCCACCCAGATCTTGAAGGCATCCAGCCTACAGGCGTCAGTATCTGGCCATCGCACGGACTAGACTTTACAGGGCAGCTACTCACGAGGTGAAGGATGTTGGGTCGGTATGAAGGCGCTGGCCAGTGTGTGCTATATAAATTTGAAGAGCCATCCCCGCACCTTCAAGTCCGCTGCCGCTGCGAGCTGCAGCTTTCTTCGTTGTCGCAGATTATCGTCTCTGAGTGCATGGACGGATTGGAGATCACAGGGTTCGGCGGACAAGGTTGCCAGGCAGCGTCGGCCTTTGTTCTGCGGCAAGCCACACTTACCAGCCACACTTACATTCTACGCGTTGGGCGCGTTTCCTCCTAGTGACCTCAATAATATATAGATTTGGACAACTAGCACTTGACAAGAGTTTATTGAAGCACATAAAAGGGCGTCCAGTTTGTTTTGAGAGATGGATACGGGTCGGATAGATGAGATGGAAGGACTGGTGGTCACGAGTACGGTGGCTAACCGATCACCCGTGATCACTGGTCAGGAGCAAAGAATTCTAGAGGTGTATGACCGACTCGAAGAGCTACAGTTGGAAATTGCGCTACTACGAGCTCAAGGCGTACTATCGCAAGGCATGTTCTGGAAAGTGGTACTGTTGTGGTCACACATTCTTACAACACTGTAGATGTTCCCGAAGAAGTATCTGATCAAGATATCCGAGATGCACAGCAAGATCTTCTAGATGCAAAAGCTGCTTATACCTTGAGATCTAATATTGTCGAAAGTACTCTTGTAGCTGCTCCTATCTTGAAATCGGTCCACGCCGGCGCAAATGCATCGGTTATCGAACAGTAGGAAGACCCCTCTTTTCTTCAGTACATACATGTATATGTATATTTTATTCCAAGTTTACAGTTAGCTGACCTCCAAGACAGAGATCTCCTGCCATTAATTGAGACACGGGACCAACTTTCGCTGCAACTCACTGCGCTTTCCTCTGAAGCGAAAGCTGCGCAAGAAGAGCTGATAAAGACGGAAGGTCAGAATGTCGTGGCAGCCAGAAAGAACGCACAATTGGCGGAGACCGTGACAGACTTGAGTCAGAAAGTTCAATCGCACAGCAAGCAAGACATCCGTGATTCAAAGGTGCGAACTGAGTTGGATGGGCTGGAAGCTGCTTTAAGAGAGAGCCGACAGAGATGGAGAATAATGAAAGGTACAGCTAGTGCTACGGTTGCTGGGAGTGGCATCGACTGGGTCAGGAATCCAGCTTTATTGGACATCGTTCTCGACAAAGAGCCTGAGGACTAGTGGAGCTGAAGTTTCAACACCCCATGCTGACAAAAGAATCGGTATCCCCTGTGTTCCGTACAGAGTCATTGCGGAAGACTGATATCAACTTGTGGATACCTGGTGGAATCTAAAGGAACACCTGACGTATCTGCAAGAGAAATATCCCATATCATCAATGCAATGGTTATTGGCTATTTCTACAACCTTAGAAATCTGATACCGGCAGGAAGGGTAGCATCTTGGATCCTGTCGTTTGAATACCCGTACTGAATGGGGTTATTGAGGCACGGAAGCATTGCCGTTCTACAGTATGTAGCTACTACGATGTTTACTGTGTACGATAGCTGAATGACTTACGCGGAATCACGTGATATAATCTCACTTGGTATGATGTCAGAACTCGTGTAGCTCTTTGTCTAGTCAACGGGATGCATTGCCAAAAGCATGGATCTATGGCATGGTTGTGGGGCAGGATCATACGGCGTGTAAATCCCGTGATGTAAACAAACAAGAGCACGGTACGTAATTGGTGGCGGGTCTTGTGTCGATGTTTGGGGTAGCTCAAAGCCTCAATAATGGGGCGAGCGGAATCAGCACTGAGAGTGTGTGCCCGCAGGCGAGAACTGCAAGAGTAGTATTGATTTTTCTGTCTTGATGTTTATTTGTCTCATTTGTTATTTACTTTTTACGATGTACTTCCTATCATCTGGAATGAGAGATTAGAATTACCGTAGAGACGAAAAAGAAAACCTCCATGATGGCTAATGCTTCCGTGATCTCCCTGTCAATCAACTTGGCTGACTGGTTTGCGAGCGCAGCGGGCGGTCGGGCGATGGCTCCCATCACACACTACTTGCGACTACGATGGTACTAACACACTGCATGTACTCACACAAATGATCACACACACAACACGCAACACACACACAACACGCAACACACACACAGAGGAACCTCCGCACCCACATTATTATGTGGACGTGGTAATGGCACTATTACCATTTTTGGATGATACCATGATTAGCACTCAGCCGTTCTAGGGGCGGACAGGGCACGGGAGAGATTGTTTGAGGGGAGTAAGCCGCACCCGCAGATCAAAGCATTCCTGTTCAAGCGTTGGCAGAGCATCAGGATAAGGACGGCCAGCTACTTTGCGCATCGCGGTACTCCGTACTGCGCTGTACGTACACCCCAGGACCTGCACCACCAAAAATCAATAACGTATCATCAGTCAGACAGAGTCGAGAGTCCAGAGCCAAGCAAGGTGGGCAGGAGAGTAAACAAATGCGAGCAATCCTCCTGCGGATGTGACACGGACAAGCACAGAAGCTCTCCGACAGGACCACAAGAGGGTGGCAGGTACGGTAGTACGAAATGAAGACGCGGCGGAGGGAAGCCGGAGCGACTTTCTTTGTGGCCAACCAAGTAAATGAGGATGGCCGGCTATGTGCGCGCGTGTGTGCGAGTGTCCTGCTCCTGCGGCGCTGGCTGCTCTCATAAGTCCGGCAACCGATGGGGTTCGGAGCAGGTCCCAGGTGATGGCAGCATCATGTAATCATGATGTCGGGGAGAAGTGGGCTCAGCTGGGAAGCGAGGCAGAGCGAGGAACAGCGCAGCAAAAGCAAAGGAAATGAACTCCAAGCCGAATCACAAGAGGCAGGAGGGAAGCGAAATGGCCCGCGGACGCAACGCGCGACTCACACAGCAGCTCTCCCCGGCGGGGGAAGCTCTCCTGCTGCCCAAGACTGACTGATGAGCGCCGGAGTGCCGTAGTAGGAGCTCAGCTGCCGCACGCACTCGTCGCTCTTGCGCGGCAGGCAACTGCTGCTGAGAGGGCAAGGCTGGGAGACTGCGGGTGCCGGGCAGAGCGTGCCGCAGCGATTGGCCGTGTCTGGAACGCTCTGCTGCTGCACCGGTGGCCAGGGCGGAAAGCGTGGTTGATCGTGGTCCATATCGTGGTCCAGCGAGGCCCATCGTATGCGTCCTCTCATGGCCGCCCTCTTGGTGCTGCTGCTGCTGCTGCTCGCCCGCGGCTGGGCGGCCGGCTGGAGAGTCACGGTGCACGCTCCCCAGATGAGCAGCGTGAGATGTGAGATGATGATGATGATGATGGCCCCTGAACCCAATGAATCTGCGATGCCCACGTACTCATGAGGTCCTCTCTCGCGCCGGCGAGCACGAGTAGGGCCCTCTCGCAGGGCGGAGTGGGAGGGGGAGAGCGCGCGCGTGCGTGCGTGCGTGCGTGCGAGCAAAAGGGGGCAGGCAAAAACAGAAAAAAGCCGTGGCCCAGCCGTGTGGCCCATGGTTTCCCCTACCCCCCCTCCCCCCTCCCAAAGGGCCCAGCGCACC
>JMRO03000055.1:0-181710 GCA_000743665.3 Scytalidium sp. 3C | reverse complement strand
CTATATCTCAAACGTGAAATTAATATTTCGTAAGTTTATATTTTATTTTTGTATCTCAAAAAACTTGTAAAACTTGTTTAATATATTATTTATGTTTTTCTAAAATTTTAAAAAATATCAAAATATTATTTAAGTCTATTAATATATAAATATTTAACTATAGTTTTAAAATATTGTTAATTAATCGTTGTATAATCGCTGGTATATTAATAAAACTGAATAATATAACCAAAAGTTTATATAACTTGTATCTGATACAAATCACTGTTTTTTATTCGTTTTTTTCTTTGATTTTTATTAAATTAAAAACAAATTATAAATTAAATTTTGTGAAAATAGTTGTTTTATATAATTTATCTCGTATATTATCTGCGAGTAATAAAAAATATTGATTTTTAATTGTATCAGTGTTAAAATTTCTGTAGTTTCTATATAAATGTTTTTTCAGATTGTTGTATTTAGATACTTACAACAATAGTACTTCAGCTGATAACTGTAATTTACAATAGAATTTGTATTTTGTTATTTCCTTCAGTTATTTTTTCAAAACTTCGTTTTGTACTACAGTTGTTAAATAAATTAGTTTAAACAATAGTTCGAATTTTTCTTTAAATTTGATTTTGTAATTTTATAATTTGTATTTAAATAAAATTTTATTTATTAATTTTTTTTTTAAATAATTCCGACTATTCCTTATATTATTTTGGAATATCAAAAGCTTTTAACTAACTTAATTAATCTTTGTTTGTGCTATCTGAAACAAGATTAATCGTATTTAATTCTTAAAGTTCCCTTTGTCTTAAGGTATATTGACATTTGTCAAAATATAAAATTTCTTTTTGTTAATCAATTCTTGGATTGTGTTTATTCATTTATAATAGTTCTAAAATAACTTCGTATTAGCTTATATATATAATATCGAAAGTTATCAGTTTTTAATACGATTCGTTTACTATTATTTTTACAAATATAGTTTTTATTTTTATTTTATTGCTAAAGATTGTTTTGTTTGCTAAAATAATTATATATTTGTTTTCTTTGACTTAGGTATATAATCTTAACTTAAATACTGTTCCTAGTGATATGAAGTTATATATTATTCCAAAGTTGATTATTGTTTTAATATTATATCTTTTAATAACAATATTTATAATAAAATTTTTTTCACTAATAGTATTAATTTCACGATTCTGTTATTATATTTCTTTGATTTTCTACTTAAGGTTTCTTTTATTTTTTTCGATGATATTAGCTAATATTTCTCTAATATATCGTTGACTTAATTATTGAAATTTTTCTTCAGACAACAAAATATCGTCTTTTTCAGATAAAAATATATCTTTTACTTTTTTTTTTATTTTTTTTTTGTTGCTGTTGTTTTGTTTATTTAGCAGTATTAATTTTTGTTTTTGTATCGACGGATAACAATTAGCTGTTTTTTTCTGATAATACTTCATCTATTGTTTCTAAGAATTTATTTATTAGTACGAAGCCCAGATTTGGAAATTAATTAGTTATGTTTTTTTAGGTTATATTAGAAACAATCTATTGTTCGTGGTTTATTTTAAGTAAAGTCTTTTGAATATCTCTGGTTTTTCTAAATATAAAATGTTCACTGGATTACAAATACTTTTTTTTCTAGAATATATTAGTAGTATTTTTTATAATTACGATTTATATGTTTTTGTTAGGAAAAAACTGTGGTTTCTGAGTATTTAGTAAATTGATGTATTTTTATTTGCTATTGGTTCTTACTATTCTCAAGTAGTTTCAATTGCGATTAACTACGATCGTTATTTTATTTAGTTTGGAATACAAGCGCTCAGTAGTTTCTTATTTCTATTAGAAGATATTTCTTCGTTTATTAGATTAATCAAAGATTTTCTAACAGTAGATATACCAGGGTCTCAAACAAAGATAATATTCTAGGTTTAGTCGTTTAAAAACCTTAAGATATATTATAATAGTATATCCTTGTATATAGTTTGTTTTTAATATAGTATATTCTAATAAAGAAACTATATGTTCTTTTATTCCCTAAACGCGCTAAGCTAATTTAACTTTTATAAAAGCAATTTCTATAGTTGCTAATTATTTTTTGCTGTTGTACTTTTTCCTTTTATAGTTATTAGTTATATACCTTGGCAAACTATATTTAAAACAAAGCTGTTCTTTCATACGTTTATCCTGTTTGACTTTAGTTAAGCTAAAGTTCTAAGGTTTTATTTTTTTATTATTGCTTTTGTTTTTTTTAAAGTAATATCTGTTGATTATATCTAAGTTTATAAAGTTTTTTTGTTTTATTAATTAAATTCTTTTCTCTAATAAAAATAAGTAAACCCTTTTTCGTTTAGTTTCATTTTCTTAAACTCGTTTCTAATTTTAATATTTATATTAATAAATTTATTAAATGTCTTAGGCTAAGGTTGTTAATATAATTCTTGTTAAATTTTTTTTTAATCTTATATAGTATTAATTTATTAAAGTAATTTTTTCTTAATTAATTTATATTAAATATTATTTAAACAAAATAATATATTTGTAAACTTTTTTAGTTTACTTAAGATAAATAAGTTATCGTTTTATATTTCGAGTTTTATCAACATTTTTTTAAAAACGTAATAGCTCAGTTATATAATTATTATAACTAGTTAAAAGTTTTCTTGTTTCAGAATTCCAAGTAACTTTATTAGTAAAAAACTAATTGTTCTGAAAAAGTTTGAATTATTTAACAATAGTTTTTTTCAAATATAAAGTAACTTATAAACTTTTTTAAGTATTTGAAAGAAATAAAGTTTAATTCAAAATTAAATAAATTCTTACTTAAACTAAATATAGTTTAAGTTTCCTCTGATTTCTGTAAAAGAAATTAAATTTAATAACTTTAAACTTTTTAGCTTTGTCAAACATATTTGTTGTTATCTGAAATTTAACTGTAGTTGATTAAGAGATTTGCTTGGTTTTTTTTCTTGAAGAACTTCCAGTATTCGAAAATATAAGCGATAGAGTTTTTTCTTTTTCCTTAGGTGATATAACAGTTTCTCTTTCAAAAGTTTCTTCGGATTCTTCTCCTGATTCTTCTTTTTCCGAAGTTTCTTCGTTACTATTTTCTAGTTCACTTACTTCCTTAAGCTCGTGGTCCTAATTCATAAAGGTGTTCAAAATGTAATAGTTTTTTTGTATATACTATAGTTATATAATAATACAGCAAGTAAAAAAATAATTAAATATATAAGTTAAACAATGAAATTTGTAAGATAGTAATGAAATATATTAAAATATTACTTAGGTTTAACACAAGGTTTTTATCTATTATAGTAAAAATCGTAACTTAAATAAACAATTGATTTAAGTTAGGTATAAGAGCTCTAAAAGTATAAGCTCTATACCCTCTAGACCTTTATACCCTTACGTGATCCTTCTACAGCGGTGATCCTGTGACAGGCGAGGCCGAGATTCGTAACAAATATAAATAAAATTGAACTAACTTTAGGAATTTATAATAACTAAAAATTTTAGGAAATACAAGAAAAAAAATTACTTATTTGAAAAGTTTTGAAAATCGAAAATAAATATCAATTGTTAAAACTATTAGAAAAAAAGATCAATCTCTTACTCTATTAGTTATATTTAAAAGTCAAGGTTTTTATTTGACCTAGTTTCTTTAAGATAATATTCTAACTTAGTAATATAAGTATTCTTTATATAGTTAAACCTCAAATAAGATTACTATTAGTTAACTGAAAAAAATATTTATACTTGAACGAAAGGAAAATATTATTTTTATTTTATTAATTATAGATAGTTACAAAACTTATTACACTCTTAAATTTATATAGGAATACTATTAAAATAATATAATTGTTTTGTATTTGCTTTTTTATTCATTTTATATAACACAACCACTAGATTTGAGTTATTTTTCAGATGTCAAAAAGAAATATCGTGATAATATTGTTAAATTAGTTTAATTCGATAATTCAGCACTAATCAAAAAAATCTAATTTATTCAAATTTATAAAAAAACTCGCAAACAAAGTTTTACTATTAATCTAATTCGAAATAGGTTTAAAATAGTTGGTTTAATATTATTTGATTCAAACAAAGTATATAATTCGAAATTAGTTAAAATTAGAAAATCTTATTCAACAATTATTATTTTAACACAACTTCAAATACCGCAAAAAACTCAAATAACTGTTGACGAAACTTAAATAATTACTCCAGAAAATGTACAGTAATTGACAGTGATAATTCGTCAAATTACAACTACTATTAAAATAAAAAAACTAATTTGTACTTTCTTCAAAAAAATTCAAAAAGCTATAAGCAATTTTAACATGTCTGAAACAAAAGTAATATATAATTATAAAAATATACAAATAAAACTAGTTTTTTTACATGATAACAAAAGCAAAACAAAAGTTCAAAAATCACCAAATACCACTTTTGCTAATATTAAAGATATTATAAAAGCTCACAAAGAAAAACAAGAAAAAGTGGAGTTTGCACGCAAACAAGCAATTGTATACTAATCAAATAATCTTGTATCAACACTTAAAAATTCCGCAAACAATGTGAAAACTGCTGGAATAGAGAAATTTATATNATAACTTTCAAATTTAGTTGTTGTTGTTGTTGTTTTAGCTAGCAATTCAATTCAAGTATTCAGTCCTAAAGTGGTGGCGAAAGTGCGCAGTTGCAAGGACGCGCAGAAGCCCAGTCGCGTGACTTACGTTCCCCTCATTGTCAACGAAATGATTATTCTGTTTCACGTGCCCCCAACCTAATGTATAAATGGAGCAATGTTTTCATGAAATGAAACACCTCAAAACGCTTCAATGTTGCATGAGTTTGATGTTAGGATCTTGGGATTCAGAGCGGCTCGCCCCTCGTACCGTGCCTGCGACTTTTTCCTCCGCTAGAATTTATTGTCCCTTTATTGTTACACCAAAAGTGTTCTATGATGGAATTATAGACTAAAAGTGGCTTCTCAGCTAGATCAATTCCGCTCGCGACACTTAGATAAAATAAAGCCCATACATGTGTGGGAACACCCAACCGCGATAATAAGATCTGCGAAGATTCGATCCATCTCGATAACGGCAGTTATGTTGGTAGCAAAGACCTTGTCCGTTAATTGCAGAGAAGTTTCAATTCGCCATGCCTGGGGCTTTCAAACCTGCATTGTTATACAGGATATCGAGCTTCCCATTAGCCTGCGCCGATCCCGTGTCTCGTGCAGTTTTGATTGAATCTCGCTCAATAACGTCCAGTTTCAGCAGTGAGATGATTCTCATGTCCGCCAAATCATCCACCGCTTCAATCCTACGTGCGGTAGCGAAGAGGTGGTAGTGGTAGTCGTGGCCAGTAATTCTTTTGCTACAAAATATCCGATTTACCCTTTACTGCAGCCTGAGAACATTCCGCTTTGTGATTGCATGGTTCTGCTGTAATCAATCCAAAATAGAGAGAGAGAAAAATAGAACTACAATATTCCAGTATAAAATTTTGAATGATTCCGCTGTGAAGAGAATTTACAGCAATATGCAGCGCTAACCTAGCCTTATACAATGGCAGTGTTCTCTTCAAACTTGGAATATGAAGGTTCCAAATCGGTTAGTCTTGCGACGCCCTTGTGCTGCTCTATTATGGGATCAGATCACTCATAAACCCATTCGCCACAGAACTGCTATCGTCCTTGACTTGCTACCTAGAGTCAAAGACGAGTTTCGAGGCCTTCTTAATGAAGCTGAAAGTAATGGGAGCCAAACAGATTGACTGAGAGGGGCTGAAAACCAGCAATTCATGGAAAATAGTATATTAGGATTCGATGGAAGGAGGGATTGCGTCACGGAAACCGACCACCTTAGCACCCTATGTTGGATGCTATCTCACAGGAACAAAGCGACCCTAGGAATTGCAATCAGGAAGCACCTATAATTGTTCATGATTGGTCCCTTACGGGGTAAATAGAATCGCTTCTCAGGCAGGTCCACCGCAAGTAGAAGTTGTATACACCTGATGGGCCAATAACATCAGAAGGGTTACTTAGGGGTCTGCCAAGGAGAGAAATAGCCATGCATTGATCACTCACCGGGAAGGTATCCCTTCATGGCTGCCTTCATACCGGTATTGTTTTTATTTCCGAGCACAGCGCTAATCCTTCGTTGATATGGTCTAACTAAGCTAGTCAAGCGGCAGGACGTGCCGTGTCGCTATAACTAAAAGCCCCGGGACCTGCCCTGCTCATGGAATCCGTGCCAGCCGTGAAATTGGCCGCATTTTGCGGAAGAAGTCCCACGAGTCGTTTGTTATTCTTTACAAATGAATAATGAATTGTAAGAAATGTCTCACAATAGTGCGAGTAGTTTGTCGATCCCGACGGTTTGAAGACAGCTGGATACAGCTGGATGAAGCTGCCCGCGTCACGAAACGCGGCACATTAATGGTTTTTCCTCATCAGCACTCGCCCACAAGCAGAACACACAACGCGTCGTGAACCAAATCCGGTCTGTCGACTCTTGGAGCGCAGGACTTTCCTGTTGGCGCACTCGCATGGGAGATTTTCTCTGCGGTGAAACCTCGCCAAGGAGGTCCTTTCGGTAGAATGTTGTCGAGAATATATGAGAACATTTGAATAAAAGCCCATATGTGAAAAGGGCGCCGGATACCACACAAATGCTAGCTGCAGCACATCCGAAATCTCCTGTCAGGCCCCGCCGTGGTGCCGTCTAGCATTTACTGAGTCTGGCGACGTTATTTGGATCGACAATAGCGCACCCGACCAGCTCCTATCATGATTAGCATCGCGGTAAGCTTTGCGTATCGTGATACGGTAGATCCGGCAGGGCGTCTCCAAGCGAGGGGATCCAACTGCTTCGAAGATCAGCAACCATTACGGCTATTCAGGACTCGTAGGGCGGCAGGATTAACGATCGGCGTCTAGGATGCAGGCACAAGCTCCAACTACATGTGGCCAATAGAGCCTTGGGAAACAAGAACATGCCCCACGCTCTTATATTCTGGAAATGGCGGTTGGCTGACTGACGATAATTTATCCTTCTTCTGGACCGTGGCTGCCTGAATAGAGCTGTACCCCTGAAACACAGGAACGCTTCCCATGCCGCATTGTTGTACCTCTCCGATCACTACATGGATCAGGACCTGGAGCCTTCTGAAGTCAACGTACTTAAAAATTCTATCACCAAAATCGATAGGCGCTATTCCACTCGTAATATTAAGCATTTGATATGGGCAGGAACAAGCGTTTCGCTAGTACTTACGCATGCATCCCAGAAAATTATAACCAATGCTGCAGTTTATTTGAGAGGAAGACTAACGCGTGGTTCGACCGGAAATGACTATGATGGGATGGTGAGCTAACTATGGTAAAAATGGGTTTTCAGCTTGATAGTGGCCGCTGCGTTTGTCGATCATTCTGCATGTTAACCCGCTACTTCATGCTTGCCGTCCACTGCCTGGGTGGGAAGCGGCTCCAGCCACTCCCTCATTACACACAAGAGCCTTACAGTACCCACGTCAAGTTGGGGGACCAACCCCGTCCTCCCTAGGTGTGCACCTACCAGATCCGTCCTGGATGTCTCTGTTCGGTGGCAGTGGTCCGTTTTCTGATCTAATCATCAGTTACGGTAGTATCCTCTGCCGTGTTGGCATCCGCCCACCGGAAATTTCTTGGACCTATTCCTAAGGCTATTTGAAGGGTTTCAGTGGCATAAGGAACTAAAGCCTGGATGACGCTCTCCGAGAGCACTATCCGGCATGCAAATACCAGTAGGGATGTGCCAGGTATTGCAGGCCATTTAAGATCTCCTGCAGGGTAGCAGCGGCTGGAAGTTTAGTACACGGCTTATTTAGATAAGGGTTCATTCAGCTCCTACTGATGTTGTTAGGTACAGTTGAGATCTGCACCCTTCTTCCTTAGTGGGTTTGTGGCCCTGGTGCTCTATTATCAACCCGCTCAAAGCACTTGGTCAACGAGAGATTGAAGCGTTATAGACAACAGCAACGTGACAGGCAAAGGACACGAAGTGTTCTGGTATGGGAAGCAGAAAAATATGGAAAAGGAACAGCTATTTCTGGACAAGGTTCTCAGAGGAGAGAAGCGTATGAGGGCTTTTCCCTCAAAGCTAAGACATGGCCACCGTTCCCGCGGGGCGTTCCAGACGGTACCTGTTCTCATACTTGTTGGGAGGAACCATTGCACTTACCCTGGCGCGTGTAATTAACTTAAGAGGCTAAGTCTCGGCGAATACACCGCTGCTTACCCTTTCCTCCCGGGAGTAGTGTATTTGTGTGTTTCTCTCATTGGTTTTCAAGAAATCATGTCGATCATGGCATCCAGCGGCTATGGCCTGAAATTATCTTCACGCCCCCGAAAACTCTATAAAGTCTCCGTCTTCCGCCTTTGTCAAGAACTCTCTATCTCTCATCTACATTTCCAAACTCACTTGCCCCTACTACCTTCAAAATGCTTTTTTACAATGTTGTCGTGGCGCTTGCCTTTGCTTCTAGCACAATAGCTGCTCCTGTTGCTCAACTCCTGGATGATCTTTCGCCTGATGTTGGTGCCCTCGTTGACGGCCTCGGGCTTGATACACTCTCCCCAGGTCTTGAGGGAACATTAACAACTCTCGGCACCGATCTCAAGGCCCGTCAACTCCTGGACGATCTCTCGCCTGATGTTGGAGCTCTTGTTGATGGTCTTGGCCTTGATACTCTCTCTCCAGGACTTGAAGGTACTCTGACAACTCTTGGTACCGATCTCAAGGCTCGTCAACTTCTCGACGACCTCTCGCCTGATGTTGGTGCCCTCGTTGACGGTCTCGGACTTGACACTCTGTCTCCAGGTCTTGAGGGAACGTTAACAACTCTCGGCACCGATCTCAAGGCTCGTCAGCTTCTTGATGACCTCTCGCCTGATGTCGGAGCGCTTGTTGATGGCCTTGGTCTTGACAGTCTTTCTCCAGGTCTCGAGGGTACCCTGGACACCCTTGGCACTGACGTTTAAACCTTCCTGTGAGTATTCACCCGACCTATTCTCGTTCAGTCCTAATCACTATTCAGGGCCCTGTTCAGGAGTGCATAATGCTGGGCGTATAGCTATTGGAAAGAGATATTGCGGGACGAGGGGGTTTAGTGAACTAATAAGTGGACGGTACAAAGCTTGATGAGAAATCTACAGAGTGGTTATAATTTCATTCATAAATACTTAATATTTATATAAAGAACCCCAACATGAGTTTAATGGCTTTGCAGCCTTCATTATTTGCTTTCACTCTTTACTTCATTTGATTATGAGAGTTCAAGACCTTGAACGTTGCCCATCATCCCTGCGTAACGACTGTGTACACCCACGTGGAGAGCACATTCACTCTAGAACACCACCCGCTTCAACCTTTAATATCTCGGTGGACAACACACTTCAATGGATAAAACAATCTGGCATCTGCAAAAATGGCTCAATTTCATTATTATAACTTGAAAGATGAAGCGAATTGTATTATATTTGTATAACAATATAAAAAACTTATTGGGAGCGGAGAAACTACTCATTGACACGTCAATATCAACGTAAATAACGAACATAAAGATTGACACAACATCTACTCCGTTTTCTTCTTACGATTCATGCTCCTTTTTCCACTCCGCGCGCTTACGATAGATGTCACGGCGGAAGACCTGCTTAAGTTCAGAGACGACCTGAACATCGACGGGCAGCGCAGACTGTGGAGCACCGACACCACAAAGGTTGTTTTTACGGTCAATGAACCATGCAAAAGTCATACCGCCTCCCCAAGTGAGGGTGCGCTCGCCATACCAACCATCAACGTCCTCGAGGGTCAGGAGGCCACTTAGTCCATAGCCCGCCTTCGTCTCGGGGGCTGTACCAACTCGGAAGAAGACACCCATTGGAGTCGCGAGAGCGGCCTGGTAGCTTGCCGCGGATTCAGGACTCAAGTGGTTCTCAAACATATCATTGACCGTGGCAGGTTTCAGGATCTTCCCGTCGTTGGCCAGCAGAGAGCGCAGCACCTTGACGTAGTCTTGGCCCGTCATAAACAGGCCGTGGCCGCCGAAGTCACCCTTGGTAGTCTTGTTCATATCACCGCCACCACCTAGTACGGCAGCCCCAAGACCGTCAGGGTCGCTGGGGTTCAAATCGATCAAGCGTGGACGCAGGTCCTCTCGCGTAACTGGGAAGAACTGGGCGTCCTTGATATCCAGAGGGTCGAAGATTCGCTCATGCATCCACTCAAGGAGAGTCTTGCCTGTCACACGCTCCACGATGCGGCCGGCCCAGTCCAACCCAGACCCATACATCCAGCCAGCACCGGGTTGGAAGGCAAGTGGATAGTTGAACAGCTCCTCAACCCGCAGCTTGTCATTTGCACCGGGGTTCTCAGGCCGCGAAGTGAACTTCTCACGCCAGCGGGCAATGTTTGGATTCATAAAATGATAGGTAAGACCTGATGAGTGAGTGAGCAGCATTTCTAGCGTGATGGGCTGGGCCTGCGGCTCAAGTATTGGGGTCTCGCCGTCCTCAGAGAATCCAGTAAGAACCTGCTTGGCGGCGAGCTCAGGAGCAACGGATGACAGATCGCCCGTCAGTGATAGAAGCCCATCTTCGACACACTGCAGTGCGGCAATGGCTGCTATAAGCTTGGTGGCGGAGGCCAGGAAGCACACATCGTCGAGCTGGTGAGGTCGCTTCTCTCCAGACAGGAGTGTGCGCTCGCCCAGCGCCTTCTCGTAGACAAAACGACCTTCAGCATCAGTGGCGCAGATGATGGCCCCATTGATCTTACCGGCCTCGATGGCCTTCTGGTATTCAGTCTCAATGCTTCCTTCAGCCATGGTAGGCGGGGTGCAGTTGATCACCGACTAGGTTTTGATCAGTCACAGAGAGGGAAGGGGAAAGAGTAGGCAACACGGTCCAAGGAATATTTCTCGAACAATATATATTACTTTGCTTCAAAATAAGTTCGTGTGTGTGAGTAAACAAACTTCTGCTTGAACAGCGCTAGAGCTGTTGGTGCCTGATGGCCCTCGGCGAGCGAAAAATGGTTAGCATCAAGTTCGACCCCAATTAGGGCGGAACGACTCAAGCTAGTGGTTTCAACCTGGCAACCCACAACAACTTAAATCCTGGCAAACCAATTTCCTTCGCAGCTAAATAGCAGATTGAGATCGAAAGTCCTTTGAGGTGCGCCAAAAGCCTCCGATGCTGCCACAGAACGGGTATATGAGACATCGAGAAACAGCTGTCACGTGCAGGATGTACGTAAAGAGGAGAAGGAATTATACCGCATACACCAATGACATCTCAGACATCCAATTTGCATATACGGATTGTACAACCATGGAAAGCTTCGCAACATATGTAGGCAAGGGAACATCGATGAATCAGCTACTCTCATGGGATCAGTTATGATTTTACGCACGTAATAGAAAGTACTGCACGATATTATTCAGATATCTTTTCTCTTGTGTGTTGACACGGAACTGAAATGTTTACTGCGGTTTAGCAATATCGAATGGAATTCAAGTCTTCATCCTCAGCTCTATATAAATTCAATGTGTTAGAGAGGAGATAGGATATGTTAAGTCACCACTGCGCCGATTTGAAGCTGATCGCTACAAATCAAGGGCAGAAATAAACAGAAGAATAACCATACACCCAACAGCTATCCATGAAAAGTCCAAAAATTCCTTAGAAGGAGAAGCATGTGTCTGTGTTAACACTACTGAATATGAGGGTGCCCTAGAACATGTCAGCTTGGAGATGGCCGGATGATACACGTAGGTTGAACAACCAGCACGTACCGATTTGGTTCCAATGCCAAGGATCTCTGATTTGTTGTTTATACTCCATGTTCCAGCGTCGTTGCGACGTTCATTTCCTCCTGCACTTGTCTTCTTGACGATGACCATCCGTATGGTCAATCCTGCAGCGAGCCAACCTAGTACAGTGCCAATAATATAGAGAGCGAATATAGCCTTCGTGTCGAACAGCTGAAATTTGTATGGTAGCGGCCATGCCTGATCTGTTGTAGCATTGACGTTGTCTGTGAGCCATTGCGTAGAGATATTCAACGTGTAGCCAGGAGCAATATCCGCGCGGCTCACGAATGAGCTTGTAGATCCTCTCCGTCATCCCAGATAAGGATGCGCGAGAAGGAGGTAAACGTGAATAAGTATTGCCAGTATACAGGGTCACCTGTAAACTCCACAGGGATGTCATAATCATTATACGCGGCGTCGAGCTGGATCTGCCACCGATGAGTTTATCTACATATCATACCCGAGGGCAGGCAGAAGGAGGGATTGAATGAGAACGGATTTAAATGTAACACTTACGCATAGGATATTAACTTCGCGCAGTTCAGGGATCAGAGGCAGTGGGCTAAACATCCAGAACATAATACAGAAAATGACCGCCCATATGTCGCGATTACGGGTTGATGTTTCTCTACCTCTAGCATCCATTTTGTTGTCGCGAGTTGACTAATGATGATGTTTCCCCATGATTCCTATTTCGGCTCTCCATTTGCCAGAAACAAAGTCTTGAAGACTCCAATCGCAGCCCTGATCTTATATATACATGTCTGCCTGATGACGACCTCGTATTCAGACCTGAGGGATTAGTTGACCGACTCAGGGTGAATATTAGTAATACGTGATTTATTTATATTTACTCCGCAATGCCAAGCCTCTCATACTTAAATAGGATAATAGTGCCTCGTCAAATTTAAGCCTTCGTCGACACATTAAAGGATATGTTTACAATTATAGCTGGACCACATCTGGAGGAAGCCAGTCGTCGCAATTGAAGGCGATGCATGATATGTCTTCATGGTTCCTCTTTATAAATTCGAATAACACAATGACGAGGTAATCGCGGGCCGACTTTCCGACACGCCGTCCAATGGCTGTACTACAAAAAGTTATGTAATTTTGGATCATAAAAAAATAATAAAACAGAAGAACTGTAAAATAGACTCAAATGCAAAAACAGATAATATATATATAATATGGAAATTCCAAAAAGATTAATAAAAAAAGTTTAATAATTTGGAAATGGATAAATCAGATAGCATTAGAAATATTTAATCTACTTAATATTTAAAATATGTTATAATTTTGATTGTCATATACTTTCTGAAATATATCTTGATGGAATAAATTTCATTATAGTATTAAAGACTTTATCCAGTTTGAGTAATATTACTATTATAGCAAAGTATTATAAGCTGGATTGTAAGGCTGAGTACGGTACGGTCTTAGATCTTTGAGACCAAAGCATATATGGTCCGGTTTGAATCAAAACATGAGGACCGTAAAACAGTTTAGTCTCGAAGATCTGAGACCGAACTATACATAGTTCAGTCCGAATTGAAAATTGGGACTGTAAAACAGCTCAGTCTCAAAAATCAGAGGCCGAACCGTAATTTTACGGTCCGGCTAGTCTAACTAATCTATATTATAGCTTACTAATTCACATCAGCTAAATTCCAATTCAACAGATATCTTAACTGCCATCAATATTCCTTATGATCACATATCTTGAGCAGATTCTCCACTTTGAAACTATCTAAAAGTATATTCTGGCATTATAATGTTTGATTTATGAACCTCAAGAACCTCCCCATGTTCCTACCTCACTTATGCCTCAACTACGGAGCTCTGAACACCTTGCTTTTCGATAGACCCAGATTCTGATGTCCCAGAGTCCGTTAGACCGGTTATATTTGTGCCGTGCGTCGTCTCTGCAACCTTCGTGAACACAACCCATGCCAGACCAGGAAGTGAAATGAAGAAGAGGATCAAGTTAATGGCGCATGCACCGTTGTAGCCGAAATGCATAGCTGACACAACGAACCCGAAAGTGGATCCGACAGACCCTATGCTGTTCATAATAGCAGCCAAAAATGACGTCTCATGTAAGTCATTCGAGAAACTGCCGACAAGCCAGTACATATAAGTCGTTACTCTGTGTTTACAGTTAATATCAAGAGTGGTTCGTGATTGGGATTCCTTGGGACAATTACTCACAGAGGATCGGAGAAACCCCAAAGAGAGAAGACGAATGCACCAAGGCCATACGAATGATCGCTCCAGTCAATTGTAGGCTGTATTTTCTCATAGTGAGCTTGAACAGCTTGGCCAAGGATCCAGGAAGTACCCGTCAGGATAGTGATGATGGCAAATCCAATCTTAGCCCGAGTTTTCCGAGTCCAGATAGGGCTATCCAGCAACTGTCCCATTCCTAAAGCACCAATGAGGCCGAGAACATAAAACAGAAATGAATTCAAGGCCCTAGCACGCACTGTGAAGTACGCAAAGTTAAATTGCCATTGGTATGACAAGAACCACTGAGCATAAATTATGAGCGGAATCAATGCCCAAACCCAGAGTTTCGAAAATATACTTTTCAAAACTTTAAATTCGGAAGCCAGAGAAGGCTGCTTCTGTAGAACAACTGTCCGACCATCAGTTCTGTCGACTTTGCTGGCAGGTGGGAGCAGCAATGCGAAAGGGAAACCAAGGCACATAAGTGTCATAAGAGTGATATAAGTAGCATTTGTAACTCCGCCACGGTAATCTTTCTCTACGTTGAGAGCTAAAGCAATTATGCCACCAATGGAGGCACCGAGATTTTGGAAAGCAAATTTGATGGACACTGAGGTTTATGAGTCATCCTGGGTCTTTGATAAAAATCGAGTATCGAACGTACTTGCTGTTCCCTTCCTCCCCTCTTCAGTATACCCTAGCAGAATCGCGCCAGATGCTACCCAGAGAAAGCAGGCTGAAATTCCGAGAACAACAGATCCAAAGAGCAGCAACCAAGTCGTACCAAATCGATCGACACAGTACAATCCTGCAGCATAGGGTGTGTATCCAAGAGTTCCGATCTACAGTGTATGGCAATCAGTAACCAAAAAAACACGCCGTAGGGTACAGGAACAGGTGCTTACTAGAAGTGCATATTTTGGTGTGATACGATTGGCAATTCCTCCCACGAACAGACTGCCAACTGCAAGACAACCAAAAACAATTGCATTGGCAGCGTTGGATATATCAGGACTTGCACCACCTCCTGCACCCAACCCATTGAGGGCACCAAATATGCCTGGGCATGTAAAGGCAGTCGCTGCTACCAACAAGGCACAATACACTGTGGAACGATGCCATCGGACTGGCACCTTCTCTCCTTTGCCGGACATCGTTGGTGCTTCTCTAAACTGTGTCGGAAAATAAAAAGATACACTATCAACTTTTAATAAGAGCCGTAATAATCCCCTGTCAGTTCTGAACCGCACAGGTGGGAGCGAGCACATTGAAATATTGTGTCTGACACGCTGTACATCTAGGCTGGAGCCTCCATTTGAGTATCCATATTGCCTGGCCCCCCACTGAAGAGTTCCGTGCCAAGCATATGATGGTGAAAATGGGAGATCTGACGTGCTTTCTATGGATGCTGCCATTGCAATGCAAGGGAAGCGGGAAGGCTCCGAAGGCCAGTGTTTGCAGGGGCATTTATCTCTAAGCATATGAATTCCGGGGTCTTGTTCAGGATGGACTAGATGGCGAGAGTGGACGCCGTGCTAGACGTTAGGGCTAAGGCGTGTGCCGAACTGTCTGCCAGGAATGCCGAGGATGGCGCATACAGCGAATGAGTGTAGATGCATCAGAATTGCATGGTCATTTATTGACCCGAACCATTAAGAAGACATAAGCTTTTTCGGTCACTTCCTCTGGCTTCGGAAATGCTCCCCGCGTACAGCCAATTAACGAGCGGGTTGCCATTTGGGGTTGCAAATAGCTCGAGAGAAGCCCCTGAAGCCGTCGTGAGTGGGTCGGATTGCGTGACACTGGCGCGAATTTCGACACAGCTCTGGCAGTGGCACGATGCTGACGGTATGACCCCTATGGACCTCGCCAGAAATCAAGTACAGAAATTTCAATTATCAAACAATGAAGCAGCACTGGTGAATGGTTCTATCATTGTATATCTAGTTTAAGATTTGAGGCGTTAATAAGGATGAAGAGACTAGAGCAGTCACTCAAAGCTCTTAATATGAGTACGTTAACGAAGAAATATCGTTCCTAATAGAAATATGAATCAACCACTCTGTCATTATCGCTCATATTTTTCAAGTTGGTGTAAATGTTCTAGTATCTAGCACGATCCCAAGCTATCTCACAGAGTCCTTGATCGAAGAATGGCCCGGCTGAGGATGAAAATTTTCAATTCATGCCCGGTGGAAACACAATGAAACATATCTCGAATATAAACTGGACCATTGCTTAGGCCATCAAGTACATGGAACCTTATCAATTAATACATTTCAAGGAATAGAATGCAGAAGAGAAACCGGGTATACATAATTTCAATATATTTTATCTATGAAAACTGGTCATGTATAGTTATATTGCAGAGTTTCGAGTCGGCAAGTGATCCATTCAGAATCACAAGCCAGACGTCTCCATAACATATTTTTGCAGTCTTGGAGGATCCCATCCACATCATCATCACTCATGACTTCGAAACAACCTTGGAGAAAGGCACCTCTCAGTATGGACATTGTTGAAACAAGTCTATTATCTGTGTGAGTATAGTGCGTTGATCTGAGTAGAACATCCTCGGAACTTACCTATTACCCATAATAGCATCAACCTCCGAATCCTCCAATGTCGATATCCTTATCATATTAAGCCCAGCAAGCAATCCATCCTGAAAGGATTTCCAGCCAAGAAACGGGAGTTGGTTTGTTGGATCCTGTAGAAAATGAACGATAAGCGGTTTGAACAAAGAAAAACGTGCGAACCAATAAAGTAGCTTCAAGCGCATCCCAGTTGGAAAGGCTACGCCTCTTCTGGGCTCAGGGGACCAGCCGAGGAAGGATGGCAAACTAGCTTCCCATGTAGTTAATTGATTTTTAAGTTCGCGGATGAGTGGTGAGATTTCAATGTTGCCGTTGGGGGCATTTTGGACAAAGTATTCAGGATTAGGTGTTGCATGTATTCGAGATAAGATGGCTTTAAGAGACATCTCTGCTAAAAAGAAGGTATATACTGTGCGAACAGATGTTTTCATGTGAATGGTGTGAGACTCGTCACAGCCTAGAGGCAGTGGGAGATGGTCTTCTAGACGGTAGAGCAGACTTGGTGGAAAGCTGTCGCTCTCATGCACCAAATCACTACAAATGTTTAGTCTTTTTAGATCAAGAAGAAGAGGTTTATGAAGTTTTACCGTTCAAGGTTATAGGAGATCCAATATAAACGTAGAGTCGTTCTCCTATCATCCGGGCTTACTTCAAGGCCCTCTGCCTCATTTCTGGGAGAACATAAAATTAGTAAAGAATGCATCAGCATTTATAGTGATTATCAATTTTATACCTCCGAATCATAGTGTAAAGGGTAGTGCAGCCTGCATGAAGGTAAGACCAGAAGCTTATAAGTCTGCCTTTCTTAAGCAAGAACAAAGCAGCAAGGACCTGAGCTTGGGCGTATTCTAGAGTGAACTGAACACTCAATCGGCCAAATATCTGAAGTGCGTGCTGAAAGTCAGCTAAACCACTATTTAATAAACTTGGGTATTTATATGCTTTGGATAAACCAAGCATGATTAAAATGAGACACGACTGAAGATCGTCCCGGAATCCCGTGGTGACCACAGCAGATGCCATCGAGAAGGTGACCTGATCACAAATAATTGGGAATAGAGGACAGATCTCTTCGAAAAAGAATGTCAACAGTGGCATTATATCGGTGAGTTTTGTCTGTTCACCATCAAGCATTTTGGGCATTGCAGATCGAGCTTGTTCACGCGAAAACGGTGTTCGTTTCAGATATTGCACTCGATAACCTGGATCTTGAGCAACAGTAGTCACATTTTGGTAGCTATTCAACCGTTCATTTCCAGGAGAGTGAGGTGTTCTGAGCGCAACCGGCGGGCTTGCAGTCTGCTGGGGTTGGTTGGTATCCTGTTGATCTGCCGG
Source organism: Scytalidium sp. 3C (assembly GCA_000743665.3). Taxonomy (NCBI): domain Eukaryota; kingdom Fungi; phylum Ascomycota; class Leotiomycetes; genus Scytalidium; species Scytalidium sp. 3C. The sequence goes on along the minus strand of JMRO03000055.1, from coordinate 163,684 downwards.
TGATGGGAGACTTGAGGATAATTTTGGTTTGACCACTGGTGAACCCGGCGACGTTTCAGTATTCAAGGTGGCGTAGTCATCATCAATATCTTCAATATAATCCCCTTGCTTTTCTGGCAGGCCTGAGGGTAAAAGTGTTTCTAGCTTTTCTTCGACCTGGGCGAGGTGCTCCAAGACCCGTGATAGCAACTGGTCTTGACTATGGAACAACATTAGGATTCAATTGCGACGGCTCATATTTCGATGCATAGCGACGAACCTGGGACCGTTTCGTAGTTGGTATTCGCAGCGAAAGCCCTGACGCTTGCAAAACGCACACGAGGGAGTCTCTTCGCTACATTTTACTTTCTTCCGACGACAGGTTTCGCAAGCCTGCATACGACAGCACTCAGTTAGTCGGAATCTGGACATCGATCATGACCTGCATATCGCGTACCGTTGAGGCCCTGTGCTGATTTCGAGCATATCTCTTAGGCAAGATGACTCCATCATACACCTTGTCGCGTGCTGATGTGCTTCCCTGTGGAGGCTCCGTTCGGTTCCGTGACAGAAGTGGCACCCTGGTCTTCCGACGTCTGTAAGAATATTCCGCCGTTAGATCCATTGTTTGTTTTTCAGTAGGTCAGTGCTCTCAAATTATTGATACCTCTACATTTCTACAGTCCCTTGCTTGTGACTGTAGACAACTCAACTGTTGCAGCTGTGATATTTGCAACCGCGTGTTACCGAAATAGATTAGCCTCGGATTTGCAGTTTGCATCAGAATTCACACCCAAGGCGTCATTGCTCCTGTGGGTCTCCCACAAAGCTCGATCATGCCAAAGAGGTCAAGCTTTTACTTTCTCGGGAACACCAAGATAATTCAACTGAGGCCAATTGGCCCAGCACGGAACCCTCCGAAAATCGCAAGAGCTTGGGAATATGATTGTACCTGTAAGAGCATCATGCATCTTAGGCCATCTGAGCTGCTTCGTCGTAAATGAAGCTTTCAAAAAATGCTCATATGCACAACTGTAGTCTTGCACTCTTTACCTGAGAACCCTTCTCCCTATAATACCCTGTAGCTTTGACTTTTCTATCTCATTTGATTTCGATACTAGGAGCAGCTCACGCCATGCCTTTCAGAAATAAGGTACACGGCTCTCGCTTGAGAGTCGCCATCATCGGTGCAGGTCCCGCTGGCCTGGGGGCTGCCATCGAGTTCGCCAGACTTCCGTTCGTGGATTGGACCTTGTACGAACAAGCAACCGAGATTCGAGAAATCGGGGCGGGTATCAGTATACAGCCAAATACGTGGCGGTTGCTGGAGGTTATGGGCGCAGCAGGAAACTTAAAACCTGCTGACTTCTATCGCTCTGCCGATCATCATTCAGTCCAACATCGGTGAGTCTAAGCCATCCAAAACTCGACAGAGCACTTTACGAACTGACACCTATCAAGCAATGGAAGAACAGGGGAGTTGCTAGTATCTCACCACCAGAAAGGTAAACTCGAAGTCGGTGGCTTAACTTATAAATGTGTCTAATTTCTGGGCCGTGGCAGGCATTCCCGAAAATCGACTACATGCGAGGACTCATCGATCAAAGCTGCAATTGGCGTTGTTGAAGGAAGTCGATCAAAGTCGTGTTCGCCTCTCAAGCCGCCTTGTTAAGGTTCAACAACAGGCTTCCGGAAAACTTCTGCTCGAATTCCAAGATGGCTTCATGGATGAGGTAGACCTCCTTGTCGGAGCAGATGGTGTCAGATCCGTAAGTATTGTTATGCTTTAACGCCACAGGTCTTGGTAACTCGTCTTAAAATCTTTTCAAGGTAGTCAGAAATTTCGCGTTCCCAGACCATAAGATCGGCTATATTGGACGGACCTCTTACCGCACCGTCGTGACATCCGAAGAGATAGCAACTATCCCTGGCGTTCCAGATGCTGTTACTTTCTGGCATAGCCCTGACGCCTGGTTATACACCTGCCCCTTGGGCGATAACAAATTCGAGATCACGACAAATACACCAGAGCCGGCAAGCGAAAAGGAGAAGGTGAGCTGGGGTCAAGATGCTACGATAGAACAAAATGCGAGACATTTCAAGGTATGACCCCTAGTTCAATATCCATAATTGGATGCATAACTAATAACCATATACAGGACTTTGCTCCTGTTGCTAGAGCAGTGGTGGCGCTCCCCAAAGAAATTAAGCAATACGCTTTGTTTGCAGGTCCGAGGTTGGATAGTGTGATTGCATACAGCTCGGTAGCTCTTGTGGGTGATGCTTCACACCGTAATATATCCCTTATCTATTATATAGGAAGCTCTTTGCTAACTCGAAGAATTTGATCAGCACTTTCTGGTGCATTTGGTCAGTTAACTCTCTTATGGGATAGCTAAACTTTAGGAGAATACAACTAATTATACGTACAGGCTCCGGTGCTGGCTTCGCCTTGGAAGATGTATATGTACTCACAAGAGCGATTTTCTGGGCTTATAAGTCCGATCTAGAGTTGCAAGATGGTTTAGAATTGTTTGATAAAGTTCGAGGAGCCCATTATAAAAGATTAGTATGTCCTTCTGCCGTTGTAGCTAACTAGGTGAGTTGTTGACATGCTAACTTGTTTATAAAGTATGGGGTATTAGATCAATTCGCAGAAGCTGATAAAGATTTAAGAAAGTCTGGCTTTGCATTTGACGATGCGGTTAATGCGTTGGTGGAAAAGAAGTGGAGTAAAAGATTTAACTGGATACAGGAATATGATGTAAGCCAACTGAACAATCCTGGTAATAGTTTAAGATTTGTTGAACTCACATCCCTTAGGTCCAACAAGATTTAGAAAATATCATTCAACAGGAACTTTCACACCGCTCTCCGGTGCAACAGAGCTCCAGACTATAAGGAAGAATATATTAATATTTTGGTTCCAAGCTCAGACTAGTTTCAGCAGTAACTATATCACAGATCTAATGCTTGGAATACTATAGACCAACTAACATAGAAACAAGACTGGGAATTAATTTTGGTACTTAATTGGCCCCGTCACGAAATAAATTCTCAGAACTTCATATGTCCATATAGTTGTATTTGAATCATCTTATCACCATACAAATCTATTCTCCATACTATATAAAATGAATGAATTGGTGTTGTATCTACTACAGATACTACTGTTTCATCTCAACAGCAACCCTGTTACCTGCGAATATGATCATAATCAAGGATCCTCTTCTCCGACAACCTTGGTAACTTCAACGCCGTCCTACAGGTCTATAGGCTAGTATTATCCTAAGTGAAGCAGCCCGCAACAAGAAGTGAAGCGGTAAGAAGGCAAACCATACCTTTCCGGAGCCGAACGGGAACTCGGGGATTGCCCGACTTTCTTAGTGGCATCCCACTCCTAGCCCTTCACAAGCGAACCGGGAGCTGCATCTCCCCGGGACCCTGTTGCCAGTGTCCGTGGCCCGTGGGGCGCAGTCATCGTCTTCGCGTCCAAGGTCTCAGGGACTGAACTCCAGCAACTTTGAAGTCTGATTCTCTCGGAGCGGGGTCCGATTCAGCCAGTGCCTCAACAAATCTGACTAAAATTTTCCCAGCAGGATTATTTTTCATTCGTCCACCCTCTCTGCTAGTTACTGTAAACGAGATCTATGGTGATATATTTCGGTATTCGAATTAAATTAAACAATGTGAATGAAGAACCGCGCAGTAGTACCACCCCGGTGTTAGACTAATACCGCAAGACAGTCCTGGAACGTAACCTGTATTAGCTGCATATTTTGGCAGACGGCATGAAAACTCAAGAAGTGTTATTCAGCAACTACGTTTGGTAAGATTCGGCAAATATCTTCAAAGTTCCATGTCAAATCATTACAAAATATATTTAATGACAACATATATACTGAGTTGATTGTACAAACTAGCTTAGATACAGTTGTTGATCCAATTAAGATGTCGACGGATGTTTCATACAAGGACTATGTCCTTCACGTTGGATTTAGTCATATCCTCTACAACTTCGCCATCCATAATTCCATGTACATAAGCCTCCCCAATTAGAATGTAGCGCTCACCTGCTACTTTGCGCCTTACTTCCACATTCGGCCATGCAGTAGTTTCCTGAATTTGGCCCTATTTGCTTTTGCTTCTTGAGTCTGCGGCTCAAAATTCTTAGCTCTTATAACCATGTTAACGGGATCATAGAATTCATAGTGATCAGACCCCTCCCCACGCACATCGTCCTTATTCCCAACATCATCAGCACGTCTTTCATATTCTTGGTCGCTGTCGACCCTTCTCAATACCATTGGCAGATCATATGCCAAGATAACTGCTACCTGATCGCCTTCAACTGTAGTGTCCGGCACCCAGGCGCAACGTCCAGACTCTGTAATAGCAAAAGAGCGGCCACGGATGATGTATCTATATAGGTTCGCCGCATCTTGGGTCACCGCGAACTGATTTTCCGGGTTTCGCACAGGGTCAGGGTGCTGTAGTGCAACAACAGCCGGCGGTTTGAATTTGTGTTGCAGCTTTTGCAGAACCCTTGAGAAACGTCTTTTCATGTCACCTATTTTCATATCCCAAATTATAGATTGTTCTTTGAGGTAGCTTAGCACCGGATTTGATGGGAGCTTCATAATTTCTGGCGGCCGTCATTAATGACACTTGAGACGCTCTCTCTACTAGATCGTGTTGATTGATCGAGATTTGGTCGATCCAGAGAAGGCAGGGCTCCTCTTGATTGAGCTGGGCAAGCATCTCATAGACGGATTTCGTAATAGGCAATTTATAGCCATTCACCAGGATGTCGTGATTAAATACCGGTTCACCTCAGAAATAGGACATCGAGCAATATCCCGCTTTCTTGGCATCTTCTATAGTATATTCAACTAAGTGGCTTTTGATGATTTCATCGTTGGTATTTGACTCGAGACTCAGGAGTCGAATATTTGAGGCTGAGGCTAGCGCACTGTACGGGCTATTTCCAACAACGGGTTTTCGATTAGAATCTATACTTGTCGAGGGCCCTGACATTCTCACAAGTACTCCAATAAAGAGTTGCGCTACGGAGACGAGTCTACTATTAGGCCTCTGCCCTGCTTGATTTTATTGTTCTTCAGAGAAAGTGCGGCTGAGAAGGCCAGCGGCCCTTGTGCACTAGCAACCGTCCTAATTTGTTGATCCATCCATGTTGTGATACAGGATACGCAGGCACAGAGAATATGTTATACTGGAGTGTATATATATGCTTTACCCCACTCTAGTTTCTAATCAAGTCGTTCACAACTCCATATATAGCGATGCAGCTGGATGGGAATGTATCACAAATTAATCATCGAACCAAATCACATTAAACACTATTAACATAATACATGTTGAATGTAACAAAATAACCAAAAGCACCATAAGCTATTATAAATGCATAGACTGGGATGTGGTCACACTTGCTTGCTAATCAATCTCCTCCACAAACTTGACCTGGACCCCAGATTAAGCAGCCGTTTGTGCCTGAAACTTGCATTTATTTGTATTAATCCACTTAATCTATAATAGGAGTGTAATATAGTCTTCGCTAAATGCTTGCGCTAGTTTAAAGTAATATAAGTTAACATTGTCTCTTTGGATTAAGAGGACAGGTGCTCGTGTCAAGCCACCGCGAAAGCCTATACGGTAATAGGTATGTGGGCATGGTGTGCTGACTTAGTACAACCATGTGATATTTGAAACGAGATAAAACAGTGATATTGTATACTCAATACTAATTATATCATAGCTCGGTAGGCTTTCTGACCTTGAATGTGATGAGATTTCATATGGAATGTGTTACTGATAAGGAATAACCAAGGATTAGAGATTCCGTACGGGAATGCCGTCCTGATATATGTAGTTTCTAGTAGGCCAAGCAAACCGTGCAGGTGCGGAACTAGATTAGGAAGGCGGAAAATGGGAAGATAATGAATTGGTGGAAAATGTGATGGGTGTCGTCTCGGTAGGAGCACTTACCCGATAACCTTAACATTGTGATAGCCATTGATGCGTCGCCAAAGTCATGTCTTTGCCAATCTGGCAAGATAGACACGTAACTATGGCTTGGAATGGACTTGCCCGTAGGATATCGAACGCGATGGTATCTCCGCATTCGCCTCCATGTCTGTTTCATCGGCCAGGATCAGTCCAGGATGCGATAATCTCTTATCACGAACAGACTTGATATCTTACGTGGATACATGCGGAGAGCTCCCCAGCGGCCGACCAACTGATAAGGCTTTGTACCACACTTTTTGGATTTATAGTAGTCTCTCTCACCTCGGTATCACAATGTGGTCATAGAATACAGAGCATATTATACAGATCTGGAGTGACTGTTTTACAATGTCGGGGTCTCCAACTTATTCAGACCCTGAGAAGGGTGCTAATACATCTGACGAGAAAAAAGTCGCCTACACTACCGATGTCCAACCGTACGTGGACATAGCAACCGGTGAGACTGATGCAGTCGAGTTTGGTGAAGTAAAGGAATTAAGGTAAGAGTGAGACTGAGCTTGAATGGCAAGGGTGTTCTAATATTAATGGATATTGCAGGCGTGGGTTGGCTCAGAGACATATTCAAATGATCGCATTGGCTGGCACTATTGGAACAGTAGGTTTCAAACAGCATGAGGGTGAACTTTGTTAACTTCAGCGGTTAGGGTCTGTTTCTCGGATCGGGAAGAGCCATTGCTTCGGGAGGGCCTCTTGGAGCTTTGTAAGTAACCTTGCGAATCAAAAATCCTCTTTACTAAAACCTCTAACAGCTTGGGTTACACGTTTGTGGGTATATTGGTATCTGGAGTAGTGCTATCTATTGCAGAATTGGCGTAAGAACATGAATTTTGTTTGGTGTTCTTAGCTAAATACAGTGCAGGGCACTCGTCCCCTTGAGCGGGGCTATTATCCGCCATGCCGAATATTTTGTCGATCCCGCACTTTCCTTTGCTAACGGATGGAATCAAGTCTATGGCACTATGGTATCACTTCCTGCTGAACTTACTGCAGCCGCTGTCGTTGTGGAGTTCTGGAACCAAACCAGCAGTGCTGTTTGGATCACTGTGTTTGGACTGTTGCTGGTTACCAGTAATCTCTTCTTTGTGAGGATCTATGGAGAACTTGAGTTTACATTTGCCAGTTTGAAGATTATGCTCATTATCGGATTGAATATAATGGTAAGCATGTTGATTCCAATATTACATATTCACATTACGGTTAACCCCCTGTGTAGGCGCTAGTTATTACTTGTGGTGGCGGCCCAGATCACCATCGATATGGATTTCAGTATTGGCGTAATCCTGGCCCTTTCGTCGATTATCTCGGATACACTGGTGCTCTGGGACATTTCATGGGATTCTGGACTACATTCTCGAATGCAGTTTATGCTTATTCCGGAGTTGAGGGCATCGCAGTTGCAGCTGCAGAAACACAGGCTCCCAGACAAAATATCCCCATAGCAGCGAAGAGGATATTCTGGAGAGTGTTAATATTCTATGGTATACCATACAATTTGTTTCGGTCTAATCATATGTTAACTTTCTTCTTAGTTTTGTCCATCTTCATGGTTGGACTGATCGTTCCCTCCAACGACCCATCTCTTCTGAGATCCACAGGTACTGCTGCCCAGTCACCATTTGTGATTGCAGCTACAAATGCCGGGGTTAAAGTGGTGCCGTCTATTATTAATGCGGTTGTTCTAACAAGTGCCTGGAGTTCTGGAAACTCTGGTAAGTTTCATTCCTAAAATGAGGACGTTTCTGATTATGTTCTACAGGACTTCTTGGCGGCTCACGCATATTATATGGGATGGCACGAGAAGGTCATGCACCCAAGATATTCCTTAGGATAAACCGTTTTGGAATTCCATATGTCGCGGTGTGTTCGTTGAGTCTCTTTATCTGCTTAGGATACATGACCCTCTCAGATTCTGCCTCGACGGTTTTCGGATGGCTTCAAGACCTTGTATCTGTTGCCGCTCTTGTTAACTGGATTGTGATCACTATTGTCTATCTGCGTTTTTATTACGGAATGAAAAAGCAAGGGATTTCTCGTTCCGACCTTCCCTGGAAGGCGCCGTTTCAGCCTTACGCTGCCTGGCTGTCTTTCATCGCATTTTCTATCCTCCTATTATTTGGTGGCTATATAGTTTTTGTCCACGGTCATTGGGACACCGAAACCTTTGTGTCATCCTACATAAACATCCCGATTATCTTCACCCTCTACTTTGGATTCAAGTTATTCAAGAAGACGAAAATAATCCCGCTTTCAGAGATCCCAATCCAGCATTTTATCGATATTTATAGGGCTAATCCGGAGCCACCGAGAAGAAAGCCAACAGGTTGGAGGCGTTTCAATATTCTGTGGAGTTAGAATAGGATCATCAAAGACCTCAAACTGTCTTTCAAACATTTCATGATGTCCTGATAGGTGTACGAATCTCGTTTTTAACAGGGCAGGATGACCGCTAAAGTTATATTGATTTCAAGGACAAAGTTCTGACCGAAGTTGAGAAAAATATAATTTACCGCACTCTTATATCAGGATCAATAATATATGCTGTGGGCAGTAGAACGTTTATCAGATTCCCTAATCGCTGCAATAAGTGATGAAATGGTCTTAAACAAGTTCCTAATAATAATAATATTATATATGCCTACTCCCAAATGCAGAGCAAAGGTCTTAAATTCATACACCTAAGCGGCATTGTTTATACATGTTTATTATTGTAAGCAATACCATTGTAATATAGCTGGGCCACTAATAGCGCTCTTCACTAATAAAGGAGGCTGCCTCATGTTGTCACATCGACACGGTAGCCTCGGCCAGACCAGGTGGCTTCCAATCCCTTTATGAAGCGAGTAATCTGTGAAAATTTTGTCAGCTCCCATCTTCGATGAAGATCGCGTCTGACCAAATGTATATCATCTGCAGAGCTCATAAAATAGCCTAGCGTATAAACAGGCCAATTTCCTATAAACCATTTTGCCCACTCATCATCGCGTTCGTGTCGCCGTAGAATGTGCATTGCTCTGATAATCTGCCACTTGTCACCTGGAGTTGCTTGAGGTATGCCATTGCACAGCCTAGCTTCCAAGAGCTGATCCACCAGCAAAGATGCAGTGAGTATATATAAATAAGCTGAATCTCTGTAGACGGGATCTTTGTGAAGTAACTCTCCACCGCGAGATGGGCTGTGTGGATCTTGGCGTCCTAAAACAACGCTTTCCCATTCTCTGAGCTCGATCTGAAGCTGATTTAATGTTTCTTGATCACATTGTGGCGGTATTTCGCAGAATTGCTTTATGGACAGCGTAAGCTTAAATAAGGAGAAAGGTATTCCTAATACAGGACTATTGAAATGTACGGAGGCATCAGGGCAGAACGTTGTTGATTGGGCAAGCAGATTTTCGACTTGCAACCAGAATTCAACGTCGAGCCGGTAGCTGAGTTTGACGAACGGACTAAGCCAACATTCCATCGTAACCAGGAACATCTGGTATACCACGCTTTCAATAGCCAGCCGATCGAATGACCGGTTAATGTTTCGTGGATGGCATTGAAGCCGAAGCTTGAGAATGCGAACGGCAGCATCAATATGCTTTGGATTATCGATGTAGGTGCCACTGCTACCAATGCACTACGGACCAGAATGCCAATTAGCAAAATCACAAGCAAGGGGAACATGGGCAAAAGAACCGGGGCCTCCATTGTTCCAGAGACCTACCCCATCAAGATAAAGTAAGATTATTGACAGCAGCAAACCATTATCATTCTCCAGCCGAGAGGCTATCGTCAGGTCGTTCGAAATGCCCTGGATAGCGTAAAAGTAATATCGGAGCGCTAGTTCTTGCATGCGTGGCGACGGGTCGATGAGGTAGAGATGGGAGGTAGCACACGCTAGCATCGAGTATTGAAGGCCACTCTGCGGTTTCATGGGAGCTTGGAACTCGGTTACCCATGCATTGTAGAATTTGGGATGGCGATTTGGTAACAGGATTAAGTCGAGATATCTATCAATAAAATGACGAGAGAGGACCGATTGTAGATCGCGAGAGCTAGCCTGAAGGGCTGTTGATTCCGAGAGGAGACAGAGCTTCAGACTCGTTGGTGAAAAGGCCTTCGGCGAAAGCTGACTGCGAACAGCCTCAGGGCTCTGTGACTGGGAAGCTGGAGATGGGGAGAGTAATCGGGGGCGGCGAGTCAGGTGGCGGCGGTCGGTCAATTCCTCAGACGTTGGCCATTGGCATCGCCTCCCAGAAGATGCACACCTCTGGCAAACTGGATATTCTTCGCTGCATTTCTTGTGCCGATTCCTGCCTGGGCATGAGTTGTTATCAGTTGGGACCCGATGACCCTGCGGCACGGCGAATTACTTACACGTGAAGCATCCAGTCTTTGTCCGGAGCCTCATCTTCCTCCTAATGGTGTGGAGTAGAGTCCAAAGCCCGGTCTGACATATTGATGCGCGAATCCTGTTGCTGAATGGGATCGACGGTCAGAAGGATGATATATTGAAGTGAGCGAGCGCCGTTGACATGAGCGATAACGGCGACGCCAACTTGGCCGGGGGCTTAAGCCGTCGCTGATAACCCCGCATGGCGAGCTGCTCGGGGCGCTAAACACATCGTTCATCAGCCATCAACATCGAGATCTCACGGGATCCCGCCGGCGGATCCTCAGGTATTATACGGTACGGCTTTTGATCAACAGTTGGGTTTCAAGTGTGATGTTCCGATGGATCATATGACAAGCTCTCTTTTACCAATTGGGTTTCATAGTGGATGGATTAGCTAACTAAATCTACAATCAAAGCGTTGGATACCGGCCGTTGAGCATGCTCTCTCCTTGGACCAGCGTACTCGTACCGCGCAATCACTTCGGTAGTGCGTCCTTCGCCACATCACTGGGATACCGACTTGACCTTGCCAGCACTCACCAAGCCCCAATACGTCTCGGCACTGCGAGTGCGGAGGATCTTGCCATATTTGATCATGACCAAGAAAACAGAAGAAGCCGCCATACCGACGAATGCGGCAGAGATAAAGCAGGTCTGATAACCCAGGTTGGTCAACCACGGTGTGATGCTAGATCGCTCATTAGCCACGTGTGTTTGAGATGCAGGGCGCGACGTACCCATAGCTAATTGCGAAGGACATGGTATTTCGAACAAGAATGACCGTCACGATAGCATCTCCGCTGATGTCGTGGTAGCTGTCAATGAGATAGTTCACACTCAGGGTCACGCCGACGGCGCTGGTAAAAGCCAGCGCCCCCATCGCAAATACGAGCCCAAACCAATGGATGTGATGCGCCGCACCTACACCCCAGAGAATCAACGAGCCGGGCACCAGAAACACGCACAGGATGAAGGGCCACAGGCGATGTTCGGCTTCCATGATACCGTTGTTTCGGCGGGCTAGCTTGATGACAAGCCAATCGCTCATCCGACCTGAGATGAAGGATCCAAGAACAACGCCGATGCAGCAGGATAAGTAGCTGAGTCCAACCATGGAAGACTTAAAATTGTACACTCCTCCCAGAATGAGGGATGACGTCGCATTGAGAACATTGAACCATATCAAGTACGAGCCGTACGAGAAACCTGCATAGAAAATCACGGGCCATTGAAGATATCTCAAGCTCACAATTGCGCGTCTGATCATGCTAGGACCCGGCGTCGGGTGCCAGAGCGAGAGCTTTTGAACAAAAGTTTTCGGAATACTGTTCAACGGTTCCTGGCCTGACCCAATCTGGGTCTTAGAGGTGTTTTTCTCTAGATCGTAAGCTCCCTCCTTCACCGCTTGGTTGAATGGCTGGTCCTGATCTACCACTATTCCAATAGTCTTCCGAGTGTAGTTCGTCTCTTCCATGAACAGGAAGAGGAATACTGCGGCGACGGCGAGGAAGATGGCTGGCCAATAGAAGACCCACCTCCACCCCTGATTATCTGCAATAAATCCACAGATTACTGGTGTGAAATAGTTACTGCCTGCCAACGTAAATGCATATATCCCCATGTAGGTTCCGCGTTGGTGGGTGAAGTACTGCAACAGTAAATTTAGATTTGCAGCTGATGAGATGAAGATATTTTATACGATTGGTGCTTACCACGTCCGTGACCGAGATTTCCGGAAGAGCCTCGATAGGCGCACAGAAAAATCCCTGGATTATGCATTTGACAATCCATTCTCCGTTGCTTTTCGCGTAGGCACTGAATTGAGTTAGGATGCGGGTTGACAGAAATACACCAGCGATTCTGATCTTGGTCTGACAACTTACCTCCATATGCTCGTTCCCTTCAATAGTAATCAGTTTAGAGCAGACTAGGCTTGGTAAATGTTATCTTACAAGAGCTCCAAGAACAGAAATAAGATATGTCAAACGTTTACCATATCGCAAGGAGAAGGGCTGCCAAAAGAGCAGGCCCCAGCCCAGGAAGAGGAACATATAACCAGTTCCTTGATTAAGGGTAGAGACCGAGACGCCAGATTCGGTGGATAGCGGGACTAAGACAGAATATACCGCGGAGACGGACACACCAATGAACCAAGTATATCTAATTACATTATCAGCCGCCTTGTGTTCAAGTATTGGATCAAGCTCTAAATTACACATTTGAGCAAAGGGTCGAGAGCAACTTCCTCCGAGGATGCCAATTCAAGGGGTCATCGACATCTTTAGAAGGTGTGGGATCAAGCACAATGTCAGCGCTATTACCATTGGCGTGCTGCGCATGCATCGCATGGTCTAAATCAACGAGATGAATGGTGCCCGGGATAGAGACCGGAGCATTATCTGAAGAGGTGTGCATTGTTATTATTGAGCGTCACTGAAGATTGTCTCAAGAAGGATCACGGAGCTCTAAGGGTCAGTAAAAGTGGTGTATTTGTAGATTTATATCATCCCTCTAATTAGTCCTCAACTGCGGTTTCCAAACCACACGGATTCGTTTGCTGATAAGCCCCCCTCTTGGATGTATCTGGGCAATGATAACGAAACTATAGCATGTGCCAGTCTTGTTCGGATTATGGGATTCGGTCCAAAGGAATGAATTGTTCGACTCGTCGCTCAATCCTCATTGAGACAGCTGGGGCAAAGAGGAGGAGAAAGGCCACAAGCAATTGCGTTGCGCAAATCACTCTGATTCGCTGAGCCGGAATCATTCCGATAGTCCCTGCACATTGCCAGTTCTCCACGCAGCCACCGAGAGACGCCACCGGAGGGGAGATGCGCAAATCACTGTGATTGGCTCATTTCAGGTCTCGATCAATCAAGCCGCATCATGCAACTGATAATCAATCTACTGCTACCATTTCCCGTGTGCAGGAGATCTTGATCCATTGCTAATGCACTGCTAATGCGATCGAACTTGCATCAAGATCAATCAAAGTGATTTGCGCAACCGCAAAGTTTCCGGCACGTGGATGATGATGATGCTAACTTGGCATGTCGAGACCATAGACATGTAGCCCTGGCCCGGATATGTGATCGTTCTCACTTCAAGATTTAAGCCGGCCGTTTCTCTGCTGATTGGGGCAGGCACAGCCTGTTGAGTATCTAATATTCTTACTTGCCTCCAGGCTCAAGATGGCTGACAAAATCCTACCCCTTCTGCAACCCAAGGCTGTGCCAAAAGGAACGCCGCAGTTCGAGGGAAAACGAGCTGCCTTGCTTCAAAGCTTCAGTAAAAGAATTCCTCATGATTTATACCTACCTCAGCATATTATCGACAACCCTCCTTTAGACGTCTCAAGTATTCCACGAACCTGTGGCATTTTGAGCCCAAAAGATCTTGAAATTACTGAGAACTACGATGCCGTTGGCCTCGCAGAAGCAATAGCTGCTTGCAAGTACACTGCAGTGGAAGTAGCCACAGCATTTTCGAAGCGTGCTATTATTGCTCACCAGCTAACCTGCTGCTTGACTCAAATATTCATGGATGAAGCAATACAACAAGCCAAACAACTCGATGACTACCTGGCCAAAACTGGCAAGACCATAGGGCCTCTACATGGCGTGCCTATAAGCATCAAAGAGCATATCCCCATTTCTGGAACCTTCTCATCGATGGGAACCCTTGAAAGCATCGTTAAAGATGAGAAAGATAGCCAAATGATTGAGATACTTCGTAATCTTGGGGCTGTGTTCTACTGCAAGACGAATCAACCACAAACGATTATGCATCTGGAGAGCGACTCCCACTGGGGCCGAGTACTGAATCCCTTCAACATCCATCTTTCTGCTGGTGGCTCAACTGGAGGAGAGGCGGCCCTGATTGCGATGAAAGGGTCAGTTTTGGGTGTCGGCACAGACATTGGTGGGAGCATCCGTGGGCCGGCAGCATTTTGTGGCATTTATGGGTTCAAACCCACAGCTTATACTCTACCCATGAAAGATTTTCTTGGGCATCCATTTCCAGCGGAGCTGAATATCTTAGGCTCCACAGGACCTATGTGTCGTAGCCTGAGAGATATGGATATGTTCACGACGAACATTCTTGTCGCTAAGCCATATCTTCTAGACCCCAGATTGATTCCGATCCCATGGACCGGTCTTCAGACGCCAATAAACAAACGGCTCAAAATCGGTGTGATTGAGAATGACGGATTTATCAGGCCTCAGCCGCCGGTGAAAAGAGCAATTGAGTGGGCAAAAGAACGTCTCTCTAACCCCAAGTATGCAGACGTCCTAGAGGTTAAAGACTTCAAGCCCTATGGTGCTGCTGAAGCCTGGTCTAGAATTCAGAGAATGTATTGGCCAGATGGAGGATCCAGTCTTATAGACTCGTTTAATTCTACCGGTGAGCCAATTCACCCTTTGAGTGCATGGATCTGGAAGGAAGCGGCAGCATTTGGTATGCAGACTGCAGTGGATGTCAGTAACATGCGTGCGGAAAGAGATAGATTTCGGTGTGCTTTCGCTGAGAGTTGGCAAGCCCAAGATGTGGATGTGGTAATTGGCCCAGCATTTGTTGGTCCCGCTACTGCTCATGATACCGCCTTCTACTGGACTTATACCTCATTGTATAATTTTGTGGATTATCCTGCTGTGGTTATTCCTACTCCAATCAAAACGCAGAGTGGAGAGGAATACGATCCCAGTTATAGTCCACTGAGCAAAGAGTGCTCGCATGTCAAACAACTATGGGAGAAGTCAAACTTTGAGGGAAGCCCTATTAATCTTCAAGTCATAGCTCGGAAGCACCATGACAACGAGTTGTTTGGAGCATTAGCAGCACTCAAGGAAGCATTGGAATTGTCGTGAATTTATGATATATTACATCTGAACCAAACTTACGAACTATAATAATCAACGACACACATAAATTATGTTCAATCTCTGTCTAACTTCTAGGCTGGCTTTATTATGCTCTAGCAAATATTTCGTAAATCGTCGTTATGCTTACGAAGCCCACCCATTTGCGCCAGTTGATATGAACGTTTCGAGACTTATAGGCCAAAGAAATCATTGTCATCGCAGCCACTGTTCTATGTGGTCCCTTGGTCGCGCCGCCTCTTTCCCAAATCTAGTCTCCCCAGCTGCGAAGACGCTGGCCGTTTCTCGGATCGAATCGTGTCCGACCTTGCTGGCATGATCTCTAGATCATTGACGTTTCTCACCACCGAAAGAAGTAGTTTAGCGTACGCTGCTGCAACGGCAGCTGCATACTCTTGCCATATTTTGTTCTTATGAGAATCCGAGTAGTCACAAATGCCTCTAATAACAAGGCACGGGACTGTATTGAATACTCCAGCAGCCTCCATTTCAAAGCAGAGCATTTTATGTTTAGCACCTAGACCATCTCTGGTTTTCGAGTCCTTTATAACTTGATTTCCGGACGCGATCAAACCGTAATGAATGGTTGGATGGTTTCCGGATCGGCGTTTTCTTCTAACTTTTGTCCCATTGCACTGTCCACAAGTATCATAAGTTGGATTATGCGAGTAATCTGCTGCAAAGAGCTTATCATGCTTTACTCCAGGATGTTTGTATTCCGGTTTACACGTTGTAATATCCTCAATGTATTTCAGAAGTGGTTCAGAAGAGAGATCTGGATCCGATCTCAGATTACTTATTGCAGTCAATAAGAAACGCGGGGGACGTTGTAGACATCCTGTTCGTTCGAACACACCATGTTCGAGAACCTTACCAAAATCGTATTGGATGACTCCTGCATCGGTAGCTGTAGGATGACTTACCACGACATCGCCCAGCCGTATATCATTTTGTTTAGACGGTACACCGCCACCGATCCCAACTAATAGACAGAACTTTACAGACGAAAAGCTCCTTATCATGTGTGAAACGACATCCGCCGCAGAGTTCGTACCATACTCCCCAGATGGCAGGCAAGCAGCAACGACGTTATGCTGTCCGATTTGACCCAAGGCATAGTGATTTGTATCCTGTGGAGGGATCTTTATATTCTCATGTCGTTTGTCAAATAGCAGACGTACTGCCATGAGCTCTTTCTGCAATGCGCATACTATACCCGCCGTATAATTTGCGGGAATGAAAGTGTCAGTAAAGGTTGGTTCGCCCAACGGCTGTGGGTAGTCCGAACTCGATATACCTCTGCTTCCTTCCGCAGCCGATGAACTCTGGTCCGATCCGATTCCACTGTCGTGGAATCCGGTCCCGCACTCCTCTGACAGTATGGGAGGGGTCTCTCCCTGTTCTGGGTATCCAGTATCTTTCCAGAACCACTTGAAGTTGGAATTATTCCCGAAAATCACAGCACCAGAATCTTGCAACTGAACAGAGTATTTCGTGGATAAGATATTGTGGAATGTCGAAGGCAAGAGGACTTGGGCAAGATCAGTGTGCTCCCCACTTTCCCTACCCAGGCATTGACAGGGTGCAAATATCTGGTCCGGAGAATGCCATATTATATTGCGATTGAGCTTCATTGGATTCGATTCCTCGTCGCCATCGTCCATTTCCATGATCTTTCTGAGATCGTAAACACTTGCTGCAAGATAGTAATTCCCCTTTGGTAATTTGGCCCAGCGATCACACGAAGTGATATTAACTGGTTGGATAATATCGCCAAATCCACGTCCAAATAGAGTAATTGCATGAATGGATCTGGTGAAATCAACCCAGCCTTTACCGGCAGGGTGAAGTGTGGCCACGCGAGGATAGACAATATCCCGACGGGTAGTCAAGTCCTTGAAATCCCAGCCTTCAAGGTACTTCCGTGCTCTGGTACCACTTCGTCCAGCAATGCTGACCTGATGGTCAATGAGTTTCTCTAAAATATCATAGAGCTCTTCCACTCGATCTCTAAGACGAAGAAAGTCTTCCTTTTCTGGGTATAATGCAAGATTCAAGTTTTGTTTGTTCAAAAGTACCCTGATGGCAGAGTAAGCCTTATATATTTCGGGAGCTTCCTGCATATCTTCCCGTTTGAAGCAAAAGTCAGAGCTGAATTCATCCATGCTGTCATGCTCCAGAGACGCGCGTAGAAGGTGTAGCAAAGCGCTCGTTCCGTTGACCAACCAGCCTCTTTTGTCTTCCTCGTCCCATAACACGACAAATTTTGTGTGGATCCACTTGAGCTTTGGAACATAGCCGTTACGCGTTATGTGTATCGGTACGTCTTTGTGGCCGGTGACAAATGAGAAGCCTCCTCTAATGACTTGCCCATTGTGCACGAGGATGCCATCAAGAGCGCACCCTTCATGAGGGATTGGGAGCTGGGACGGTTTTACGACATAATTAGCATCGGCGGCACCTATCAAACAAGATATTAGAAAGAAGTTATTCCGTCTCAACGTTGACTATATTCTTACCAGCGTAATATTTGCCCTCCGAACACCAACCAAGAACATGTCGAGATGTTTCTAAGTCAGAAACGCTTATATTCGCTGCATGAGGGACTGTGACATCTAGGTATGATATGCGAGTTTTGTCTTGATTATAAAGCAAATGCCACATAAGGACATCTCCATTGTGTTTGGTTGGAACCAGCATCGATGAAAAGCCTTTGATGAAGAGCTTTCCATTAAAGCGATTCACACGTTCAGTTCCAGTAAGCCCTGCCATCAAATTTAACGGAATCTCAAGGCCAGTTTCAAGCTCTGATCTCCGTGATATCGGATAACCTTTGACAACAACTGGATTTCGAAACATGTTATGCCAGCATTGGCCGTTAGTCGGGTCGGTGGACTCGTCCTTTTCTACGATAAAATCTATTTTACAAATGATGTCAGGCGTTGTTTCAGACGCTAGAGTTGGATCATTGTTAGGAACGATATTGTTAACAAATGGCGTGCACCAAGCGATTCCAGATTCATACGGAGAAGATCGAAGAGCAGCACCCAGCCAAGCAAGCTGTTCGGCAATCTCTGAGATGGAAGCTTCTGTGCCATAAGTCTCGACAATAAATCTTGATTCTTCAAGCCATGCGACGAGTTTAGTATTATCGGGTGTGACGCCTAAACACAAAATCAGAATTAAAACCCCTACTACTCAAAGCTAGGACTCTTACATGTGAGTTGACATCCAGGTTCACTGCGGACCACATCTTTGATCAGCTTCATAGTATGCTCTGCAGCTATTGGCCATGTTTGGCGGAGGTATTGTGCACAAGTCAATGCTTGTGCGTCCTTGGTGGAACCGGTCAGAGTAATGGCTCTCTCAATTGCTTCACCAGGCTCCTCTTTGTATCCTTGCTCTCTGAAAAAAATAAGTGGGTCCCATTCAACCTCGAACATTACTTTATAAGTCTCTGCGGATCTCCTCCTGCTAACTATGCGAGATGAAGGTAGACATTGAATAATCTTCTGCCTGATCGCCTCCATGTAATTCGGCTCTGGAGCTGCCAGAAGGAATTCCCGACGTAGATTTGCAAGAAGCCATTTGTAGGCCGGCAATTTAAAAATGAAATTGCGATACGCAAGAATCTCGGGCATATTGACTTCTTCATCTTCATAAGAATCCAGATCCATCAAGTCGTCGACGGTAGTTTCAGAACCAGGAGGCTCATCATCTACAGGGTGTTCCAAATTTTGGTACCAGTTGCTCATTATGTCTTCCAAGGGCATTCTATCCGGATTGTCGCTCCTAATAGGTAGGAGGACCTCGTGTTTCTCACAATACCTATCTTCAAATGATTTGGCTATTTGGCTATTTGGCTGCGAAAAAAAATTCCCAGTTAGGGTCAATTTTGTAAATAAAACATCACGATAGATATTTGAGCACTAACCTTCGGTTTCTATGAATAAAAAACATCACGTCACGGTGCATTTGAGTTGGCGCATTATGCCCAACTTTAAGAGCAAAGGCTTTCAGCAACTCAGGAAGAACCTTGGAGATCCTCCTGAGAGTCTGACTCTGTAGATCAGGGTGGATTTTACTGACCAAGTCATCAGCTAGTTCGGATATGTAGTTATCATATCTCAAAGCAGGGAGGCTCAATGTATCCGAGTAGACTGTCTTAGAGTCATCCTGTTCTAAGTCCAGTTGTGTTTCTTTATATTCTACATGGACACCTGGCCCACCATTAAATTTATTATGTGCGATAGATGCATATCCTGAGTCTGTAGGCGGTGCAGCTTGTCTATGTGTTATGTGTTCTGTTTGGGCATCCCATCTGTTATGCGGTACAGAAGGAAACTTTAAATCTGAGACTGAGGGGACTTGGATTCCTACGTCGTTACGATAGGACGCTGTGGGTGATAACTCCTCAACTTCATCGGAAATTTGGATATCCTCTGGTCTGTAAAACCCGTCCTCAGGACTTTCAACGACTGCTTTGCCTTTA
Organism: Scytalidium sp. 3C; assembly: GCA_000743665.3. NCBI lineage: Eukaryota > Fungi > Ascomycota > Leotiomycetes > Scytalidium > Scytalidium sp. 3C. The sequence goes on along the minus strand of JMRO03000055.1, from coordinate 143,907 downwards.
CCTTGGAGGCTGGAGGCTATTTGCTTTATCTCACTAATCCTATTAGAGTACGTGGTACACTAGAAGTAGGTCAGTAAAGGCGTTGAGATTTCACCATACGAAACATCTTAGAAGCGAAGGGAAATTAGAATCCATCATGTCTAAGATAAAATAGAATATTGATTCAAACTCACGATTGCTTGCAACTTAGTTCTCTCCTCTTCACTCCATGACCCCAGCAGGATATGATGTAGTAATCTACAAGCTCCCGAATACGCTAAAACAGCTCCCTCGAAGTTCTGGGAATTATCACAATCCGTAGCTATCTTGGCATTTCGTAAGGCCTCAGATAATATGGTGGTCTTGGATGGAAGTTTCTTCCCCAGACCCCTCAACTCTTCATCAGTGCTGTTCTTGGAAGCGTGCGACGGAGAATTGGAATGCTGTGAAAGAATATCTGAGGAACCACCCCCATATCTTTCGAAACTCAGCGCACCAGAGCCGCTGAGACCACGGACGCTGAAGTCAGCAGAAGTTACATAACCAGTACCTCCAATAGAAGGAGCCTGCCTGCCTCTAGAAGCCATGATAGGTTCGTCGTCACTGTCATCTTTTTCAATAGCTAGGTTCCTACGCTCCTCAGCTTCCACTTCAGCACGCTCTCTCACTACGATGTTAGGTATTAACGGAATCCGTTTATCGGCTTCTCTTCTCATTGAAATTGCTTTCCAACGAATGGGGTTTGAGACGTTAACGTTGTACTTTAAGCAATTATTCCAGATTAGGTCCAGGTCTGCCACAAATTCAGCTTTCGACTTATAACGTAGATCATGGAGCTTCTTGGTCATAGTGCCAAGGTCCATGGGTTGATGGATAACTGCTTCTTGTCAACCAGCCATTGTTACTCAGGAGATAAGAAAATAAATACTATTATGGTAATTTGGTGCCTCTCTTTCATTGGCTTGAGTGAGAAACGGGATTGAATACTGAGTCATTAGTTTGAGCTCGTTCAATGTCTTGTCTGCGCTTTCGTAAAGCTCCTCCAGACCCACATATTCACTGCTTGCCCACTTGCTGTTTTTTCCTTTGTGTCTGGTGGTTGAGGATGAGAATATGGGTGAAGCTTCGCGCCAACTCAGGGGAGCCCTTCGAGTGGAGTCCGTATTATCATCTTGTGAGTAACCTCCATCAACAACAATAAATTCATCCTTGCTACTGGCGTTGGCATCGGTATCATGGCTAGCAGCGTAATCTTGCTTGCTCCTGCCGTTGACATCGACCTCTATGGTAGAGAAGTCCTCTCTGGGTTCCTCAAGATAGCAGCTATCGTCGTGATTGAATATAGGATCGGAAAATCCTTGGACCTCGCTCAAATTTACGGATGAATTGACAAACGTCTGTTGAGGATATTGCTGGTTCTGTATTGGCCCAGAAACATAGGCATGACTTAGAGTCTGTCTCATCTCGGGTTTGGGTTCCATGGCGGTATAGAAGTCGGAGTAGAAATCCATCTCATTAGGGCTCTGAGCGCTGCTACAGGATTCCGACACACTTTGTAAATGCGAGGGAGCGTCCATGCGAGGTCTTAAGGATGGTTGAGATGGGTCCGTAACATATGATGTGGTGAAGAACGGAGACATCTGCTGAGGTGCAGCCGGCAGATAGGGCACATCAATATCAGACTCATTGCTTTCATCTTCGGACTCTTCCTCGTCTTGAGGTAGGAACTCAGTTGCCGGTTCCTCAATCTCAGTCATCCACAGCTTGAGCTCGGCCAACGGCGGCCAGGCTCCACCGACCTTACCACCCCGTTTTTCAGTTGGCTCTTCAGATTTACTACCCTGATTTCTTCCGTTGGCCTTGGGTCTGAAATGGGTACGACGCAGATGTGCTGCGGCGTTATAGTAAGCTCCATATTTCTTCTTCTGCTGACATGCCTTGCATTTCGACAAGGGATGACTTGGCTGAGGGTGGTCCGGGCTAGCAGGTGGCTCGACGCACATCCATTTCTTTACCATGGCTTTGTGCTGACGATCCTGATGTCGCCGGAGCTCATGCTCACCACGAAAGCCGTCGGGGTATTCGTCGCACTCCCGACAGTAGACTCGCTCATGCTTGGGGCGTTGATAAGGACGCTTCGAAATGGCGAGTTTATTCTGCGAGCCATCTTTTGAGGCCAATCGACTGATAGAATGCGAAGAGCCACCTGTCGTCGGCTTATCATCTAGCCCGCCCTTGGGTGCTATCTTGCGAGCGGCTGCAATCTGAGCCTGCAATCTCTGCTTGCTTCGAGACGATGCTGAAGCATGCTGACGATCCTGATGACGCCGGAGATCATGCTCATCACGAAAGCCGTCGGGGTAGTCGTCGCACTCCCGACAGTAGACTCGCTTATGCTTGGGGCGTTGATAAGGACGCTTCGAAATTGCGGGTTTATTCTGCGCAGTTGAAAAGCGTTGCCGTGCTGGTTCTTGGAGATAGCGTTGAATACCTGGCATCTGTCCTTGAAATCCGGGGAAGGGGTTGTATCGCAACTGGGGATCGATGTTGTCCTCAGTCTGGCAGTAGTTCTCCGTAACCGTGTAATCACCGTCCATCATGATCATATTCTCCGTCCTGAAGGCGGCGGATTGATGAGATTGATGGGTTCCAGAAAGGATCTCGCCAGCAAACACAATGAAATTCGCTGAATTCGCCGGTACAGAAGCTCAGGCGTATCGAAATATGACGAATTATCATTGACGTAGCATCGGGAGATGGCTAATAGATAGAGAGGTGATGTTTGTTGTATTGATCCCGATCAGGCGAGGCTGTGATAGAGGCGTGGATAGTTGGACGTCTACATCCACAACAACCTAGCGGGCGATATTGTATGTCTCAGGGAATATCATCTTCCTCTTCAATAACCCAGTGACAGCCGAGCCAGAAAATTGCAACAAAACGCGAATCATGCCGTAAGAGCGCAGCACACTCTCGAGTTGTGGGGTTTACGATGCTCGGGAGCTGAGTACACGACGACAGCCGGGCTCATGCCACAGGAGGTGCTAGGAAGCCAGGCCGGACGTATAAAGCCGTTGAGATAGTGTAGTTCAGGAGAGATGCCACCGGCCCAGGTATGGTGAAGTTATGGTCGTGGACCGTACTCCGTAAGGCTTTAAAAGATCAACAACTGAGGAGCAGATGTGTCTCTGCTGTCAGAACGCAACGCCACATTTCTTGGCAGCCCAGGCATCGTCTTGCGCGCCCGCTGAGGCGGTGGTGGTTGGGCGGTTCAGCAACTCCCGGACTGGCGCAGCAGACGATCATCTGAGCTGCAGCAATGCCCATGCAAACTGTTATCAGTGCTTCTACGATTCCTAGCAATATGTACCGTTGACCGGCCTGACACTCGCTCGGAAACCGCCACCTTCACCGAAATGATGACTTTGCCTTTTCAGAATCTGCCAGCATGCCCTTGTATGCAGCAATTGATAAGAATCCTAAATATTTCCCAAATTAAATCCGGCATTCATATTTAACCGATGCTATACCTCAAAATATCAGGAGCATCACGCACCGTGGAAATAATTTGATACTTCAGTAACGCTGGGGCGACACGGAAAGGGTTCGGATTCTTTGGTTCGGTCAGTCTTTCTCTGCACCACCTACTTCTATAGCCAGTGCATTTAGAAGTACACAGTGAAAAGGTCTCTGGCAGGTTTGTGCACAGGCCAAACTGAGCAAGCCGCAACCACCTCAAGCACACCGCACTTGTGTTTTGCGGCACTTGGCTTTCCACAGCCGTCCACAGGTACCTGAGTCGTGCCGCACGTTCAGAGCATCGAAGTCTAGTCCACAATAGCAAATTGATCTGTACTTACATCATCCACTGCTCGCATCCAAGGCTTGGTAACGTAGATTCAGTTGCTAACGATGTCGTGAGTGTTTTTTTGGTACATTTAAGGTCAGTACACTGATTTGCCGACTTTGCGGCGTTTGGTGGTGGTGGCTATGCATGTCCGAAGCTGGCGATTGAACAGCCCCGTATCGTGTATCTCAAATTTTAGCTTGTTAATTCTAATGAACACTTCTCCCCTCGTCCTGCAATCATGTATTTGGCATCATTTGTTATTTTGATTCAAGATTCGATTCTTGCTTTCGATTAGATATCCCGCCGTTCATCCAGCAATGCGGACGATACCAGGCTCGTCAGAGACGTGCTGCAGCGTCTGAGCCTCCTATGCGCCCGAAGCTGAGTGCTCTTGGGTAACCCATTAGATCCATCATTCTATTTACAGAAGTCTTGAAGAATTTTACCGAAATAATGGAGGACCAAGCGCATAAATTCCAAGAGATCCAAGAGCTTGTGGACAGGATCGAACTGCTCTTTCAGGCGGGTGGCACCTTCACGGGGTTCGAGGAATTAGAGCGGCGGAAGCGCGAAGCAGAGGGATCTTGGTTACAGCGGTTGAAATTCCACCCTTGGGTACAATGGCTGCAGCGATGGTACGACAAATCGGAGCCTGGCCTAATGTCCGCCGCAATGGTCTCGTTTGCTGCTCTAACTTTTGGCGGGCAACGCTCCGTGCCATTCTGGATCCCGTTATTCCTCTTCCCGGTTATGAATCCCGTTTACGCCATGTCAATCTTCACCGGCCAGGTTATCCCTTTCTTCTACGATCGAGAAAAGGAGTATACGGTAGAGGAAGCAGACGAATGCAATGCCAGCCTATATGTACTGTCTGGATATGTTGGGTGGCTGTTCGGACTTCAGCTGTCCTACTGGTCTGTAATCATAGCGTATTTTTTCTGGGAACATCCGCTCTTCACCCTCACACTCTTCAGCTGCGCATTTCTCCTATATCGACATAAGCCTTGGTTAGAGTACTGCCGTACAAAGTCCAATTCACTGCTATACGTTACGTTTAAATGGATAGGTAACTCATATAATCGAATCCAGATCTGTGTCCAGAATTGCGCGGAGTGGTTGGCACAAGCAAGTGCCACTAGATTGTTCGCCTTTTGCGTCCGAAGAGTGCTTGTCTTAGTTCTGCGGCAGCCGAATTTCGACAACCTTGCCAAGTTTGTGTATGAGCCTTTAGATGTCGAGAATGGGGAAATCCGCCTCCTCAAGATACACAGGAGGATACCTTTCTGCGATCTGACATGCGAGCTAGTGCATGTCTCTCTTGACGAAGCACCACCCTACCAAGCAATCTCTTATTATTGGGGAACTAATCTCGAAAAAGGCGAGCGTATAATTTTAGGTACTAAGCAAGTTGGTTCCATGGTGACGGCCTACAAACAATTTAGAGTCACCTCCACAGTCTTCAACGTCCTCTGGCAAAGAAGCTCTATTTTCGCATCGAGGCTCATCTGGATTGACTCTCTCTGTATTAACCAGGCCGATAGTACAGAGAAAGGGAGACAGGTTCAGTTAATGAGCAACATATTCAAGACAGCCTCTCGAGTGTTTGTTTGTCTCGGGGATTCACCAGATGCCCGATTTGGCATCTCTCTATTGCATGAGCTAGTTTTCATGAACAATTTGGTCAGCAAGACAACCCTTGCCAAACACATCCTCGCATACTCGAATAGAGTTGACAAAGGCGACGAATTGCTCAAATCACGCCTCACTGGCCTTCTAGATCTGTTGCACCACCCATGGTTTGGGCGAATATGGATCATTCAAGAGGTGGTTGTTGCAAAGTCTCTCACGGTACTATACTCAAACTACGTGCTCGTGTGGGACTATCTGATCCTTTTTATGGAAATTTTTGAAGATTCTGAAATGAGCCAAATAAAGTCACAGTTTGACTCCTCAGGTCAGGATTTCATCAGCACCCCTCCCCCAAGCGGCCCAAGAAATGCGAGACCTTTGTCCGATTTCCAAAAGATGTTTCGTCGGGGCCAGCGTGCTCCTCTCAATGAACTTCTCCGGGTATTTTCAGCATTTCGGAGTACCTGTCCGCGTGACAAAATATTCGCTCTGCTTGGTTTCGCCAAACCAGGTCCAGGTATTCTTGAGCTTATTGATTATGATAAAGAGCTCTCGGACACTCTATATGATGTAGCCAAATACTTATATTTTCACGAGGGAAGTCTTCTCGATGTCCTTCATTACGCGGGCATCGGATGGGATGGCATTGAAGTTGATCACCCATCTTGGGTGCCAGATTGGACGATAAGTCGCGAACCAACTACCATTGCGCATGTAGCCAGCGATATGATTGATGAGAGAATTCAATACCGCTGCGGAACACAAGTCGAGCCTCACATATCGCTCCTGACTGAGTCTCGGCTCCTCACACTCAGGGGCCAAAAATTGGAAAAAATCAAGTATATCAGCATTACCCCGGACGATTTCCTTCCATCCCGCAAGAACGTCCCCGTGAAAGAACTAGACGAGTTTGCCTCATGGCTAGAGAATGCCCAGCTTCTCACAGAACAAATTTGCAGAAATCCCTACCCGCCTACAAAACAATCCACCAAAGAAGCTTTCTGGCGCACCCTAATTGGAGACCGAACACTCTTCGCACGACCGGCACCGGCCTCCTACTCCACACACTTCAAGAGGTTCATGTTTAATATCAGCAAGTTACGCGGTCTAGCCAACGACCCCGACGGAGATGGACTCAATGTTCAAGAGATGATGAACGACCGAAGCTACAATGAGAATAATTTCAAGACAGTGGAGGAGTCGATGGAGTGGCAGAGGGATCTTACCAATGCAGGGTGGCTCTTTGGACAGCCGGGTTTTCAGAGGAATTTCTGTATTACGGAGAGAGGTTATATGGGGATGGTACCCAAGTATGCAGAGCTTGGAGACGATATCTGCTTGATATATGGTGCACAAGTGCCATTTGTACTGCGTGCTTTGAGGAGTGGTCTAGAGGAAAGTGCTGAGCATGAAATAGATGAAAAGGGTGAGGAAAGTGAAGAGAGGAAGGTGAGTAAAGAAGACGACGTAGATGAGGGGAAGAATCAATTGTATCAGCTTGTTGGGGAGTGCTACGTTCATGGCATGATGGATGGGGAGGGTTTGAATTTGGGGGAAACGGAACAAGACTTTACCATTAAGTAGAAATCTAGCGGCTCATCTAAAGCAGAATTTTATGCGGTTTGCACCTTGAGATGCATAGTGTTAAGCATCGTGAGCATTGTATATACCTTCTTCGAAATAACAAAGCGAAATTTCAGCTGGTGCAACAGCTCCATCTGGTGAAAGGTTCTCCCTCTTCCCCACAACTAAAGAGGTGAACATCTCGGGCATTCTTCCTTCTTTGTCTTCTCACTCCAGCTAATTCTATAAGAAAACGGAAGAAGAAAAAGGCAGAGCCTATTATCTAGAGACTTAAGGTCCTTTCATGGCTACGGCGAGGGCTACATGCAGAGCTAACCCATCACCCCAAAATTCACCGCAAAGTCAAGCCGAATCATTTCATAAATCTGCTCTTATAATATAATTTCTTTAGAGAAAGTTTAAACCATAGGAAAGCTAGCAGCCTAGCATAGTGGTGCTGTGTTAAGCTTCCAAGCTGCTGCTTCGGCATATATTATAGTCGTCGCTAGAAATATAATACCAATTGCCCTAATAAACTTAAGGTTCTACAAAATGTATATATTAATAAAGATGAAGAGTTTCATACACCGTAATATGCTTTAAGAATTCTTCTCTCTCTTTATCCATTACTCCTTCAACCAAGCATGTGCCTACTAATTCATAGCCAGAAGGGACTGGCCGCAAAATAACGGGGAAATAGCAATCTTTGAATATATACACAAAATCGCTCATGCATGTGGTTGCTGGGCCAATACCAAAGTAACCATCGTCAGTATGGAACATACATTTACCGGCGAGACTATTTTCAAGTCTATGCATAATCTTGAAGACAGCAGGAAAATCAGCCCACATAGCATCTGTAGCAGATGTCCAGGATCCAAGAGATGATGTGGTACCTAGAAACTGTTCAGAGAAGCTCCTAGCAAATCCCATGTCCGTAGCTAAACCCAACTTAGGCAGATTCATATTACACCTCTCCTGAAACTCGACATCCCTGTTGTCCCCACATGCACACAGAGTCCTTACGAAAGCTGCCCCTAGGGTAAAAAATTCGTCGCTAGGGATAACGAGCTTCGCACTAGTAAAGATATCCTGGCTTACAGCAGCCTCGTGGTTGAGAATATCCTCGTCTCCGAGAGTTAACCGCATAACAGCTTGTAGTAGAGGTATACCAGTGACATAAGGCACTTTCCCGTGAATTTCCATATATCGCTCGTAAAGATCCCATACGAGCTTAACAGTGCCGAAAGAATCGGTACTGTCTTCTAGGTGGAATTCTTTTACTTGAGATAGTTTAACGCCAACGACCTCTAAGAATGGTGTGTTACCATCAAACTTGACTTGTTGGTGTAGATCTGGGATCTTGTGATTGTATTCATAAATTCCTTCACCCCCATGAACCAGCATTGATTTCATCTTACTCGACCATTCTGGAACCCAAGATGGTATCTCTTGCAAAGTGCGATTGACTGAACCAGCCAGATTAAGTGTATGCGAGAGACCATGCAATTTTAAGAGGTAAAAGGAGGTGTGCAAATATACGCTAGCAATAGTTTTTGAATAGTCGGGAACAATTCCAACATCTGTTAAACCAAGCACACCATATACTTTGTCTCTTGGGTCTGTTGATTCTAGTGCAGAGCTCATTCGTAATATCTGAAGACCTTCTCCTAATGGAGTAGTATCACCACCCTTCACAAACCAACGATTTCTGATTACATTGTTTCTAACAATTGGGCGGGCATGGATTCGTGGAGAGCCAGAGAAAAGGCGCCACGTCACAGGGTTTATAAAGGACGGTCGCTTCTGATTGAAGGTAATTGCTGTTGCCCATGTGTTGACTGTCGCAACATGGTCCCAAGGTATCGTCTTAGCCCCGCATAGTAGTAAAATGCATTTAGCAAGAACAACTTCTTGAAGTATCCAAGTACGTTTCCAGTATGGGCGCTCCCAAAGAGAGTCAATAGCATCCCACAATGTTGAATCGGTATCTGATATTAAATCAGGATATTTCTCTAGCCAGCCAATCGGGTCAAGATCTCTTCCAGGTTTTGAAATTTCATTAAAAATTGTTTCTAGTGTATCTATAGCTGAGCTGCTGTTGTCCGCTTCGGGTCCAAGCCAGGAAATGACTTTCTCAGCTCCATGATAGATATTCCTCATTAGCTGGACCTGGGAGGTCCTCTCTAGTAGGTTGTTTTGGTTAATGCAGATTGCGTCGACCCAAAGCCAACGCGGTAATCCCTTCCATAATCCGGGGTCCCCAAGTTTCAGGTTCTGTCTGAACTGATGAAGGGCTGTAGCCAAATTCTTAGTCACGTGTATTGGAATTTTGTTGACAACGATACGTTCAGTATTGTTAACGTTTCCCCATACGTAAGACAATGCAAGATACTTGGGCACCTCGCGAAGAGAAAAAGTCTTCAGTGTGCATTGGAACGTCTCATTCAAATCATCAGGTAGATGAACGAGCAAAAGCCTAATCTCGTTATTGCCAACATCGAGATTATGATATATCAGATGTTCCCGCTGTTGAGTTGCATCGTTATGGGTTTGTCGCGTCTTATCGGGCTCACAAGATGGGATTTCCGACATTGTAGCAGGTTAGCAATCGAATCGAATCACACCTGAAGCAGCTATTTGGGATATGAAGCTAGACGTAAGGAACAGAGAGTGTGCGAGGCCAAGTTAATGGTGACTTGTAACGCAAAAGGAAAATGGTTACGCCCAGCTCAAGGCACAGCCTAGTAAACCCCACATTCGACGCCACTTTATCAGCTCTGACACCTACTCGTATCATGTCGCTGCTGGGCCAGATCTCGCTCCCGGTTTTATTATTATAGGAATTTACCTTCGTTGCCAACTTTATTATGATAACATAATTCCAAGTCTCACTGAAACAGGGAAAAGGTTGCACATAAGCAAAGCATGGCTAGGTTAGGAGCAGGTTATGGAAGAAAATAGGGATTGATATCGAGCTTCACATGTCTCATACTCATTTCTTTTCACCGTGGTATTGTGATCTTTAATATTGAACAACAGATCCACTACTAGTTCGTTTTGTGCCGCGAAGACGCCAAAAATGGCTGTGAATGCAGGCAACCTGTTGTCGGGGTCCTCATCACGTGCCCCTCTCAGTCACCGGACCTGGGTCACTTCTGAGTAGGTGAGAGCCTGCAGCTCTACGCATGAAAATATCGCCCAGGATGGTATCCAAACACTCATATCTCAGCTGGTGCAACAGCTCTGTCTGCTGAAGGGTTCTCTATTTTCCCCACGTCTCAATAGGTGATCATCTCAGATCAGCGGTGGAGAGGAAGAAGGGACGGGATCCACCAACTTGCGGACTTGTCTGGGGCCGACCAGCACAACCCCACTGATGCAAGGGATCGGGGGCCACCAACACCAGGAAAGTCGGAACCGATCGCGGGGAAGTGGAGACCAAAATTATGACATCGCCTTGTGGAAGCTCATTGATAGCTGCCTTTCAAATTTGTTGTTGAACACAGATTCTTGAATACATCTAAGGATATACAAGTTGTACAATTAGACGTAATGAAAGCGGCAAGATACTACGGCAAGGAAGACATCCGTATCGAGCAGGTCCCTGAGCCAACTGTTCGCTCAGGGCAAGTTAAGGTTAGTGGCAGATGGATGGGATAGCCATTTTCCTCCCCTTTTTTGATTTTGCTTAATTATTTCATCAGATAGCACCGGCTTTTGTAGGTATATGTGGTACCGATCTGCACGAGTATTTGGGCGGTCCGAACTTCTGCCCAACCACAGCCCACCCAGTGACAGGCGATACCATCCCCGTCACACTTGGCCATGAATTTTCCGGAATCATCAAGGAAATTGGACCCGGAGTCACCGGTTTCGAGGTAGACCAGCCGTGCGTTGTCCAGCCCACAATCTTCTGCGGGCACTGCTCAGCTTGCCAGGAAGGCGACCAAAATATCTGCCAAAACGGTGGGTTCATCGGACTCAGTGGAGCAGGAGGAGGGCTGAGCGAGGCCGTTTGTGTAAATGCAACACATATCTTCCCTCTACCCAAAGGCATCTCTCTCGACACAGGAGCTCTCGTCGAGCCGCTGGCTGTAGCCTGGCATGCGGTCTCAGCTGGACCCGAGATAAACTCCAACTCAGTCGTCTTGGTCATCGGGTGCGGTCCAATTGGGATGGCATTGATTCTTTGTCTAAAGGCAAAAGGCGTTAAGACAATCATTGTTGCGGAAGTTGCCAGCTCTCGTCGGAGCTTTGCAAAAGAGTTTGGAGCAACGCACATCTTGAATCCAGTAAACGAGGACATCTTAGCCACTGTCACTGAGTTGAGCAATGGTCGAGGCGCTGACGTGGCTTTTGACTGTGCGGGTGTACCTCAAAGGTGAGTCCTGAGTACGTCGTAGTATGAGCGATTCGAAAGAGGTCTCACAAAATCACAGTATCAAAAGCGCTTGCCACGCTGTGAAGGCCAGAGGTACCGTAGTAAACGTAGCAATTTGGGAGAAAGAAGTCAGTTTCAATCCAAACTGGCTAACTTGGAAAGAAAGCACTTTCAAATCTGTGCTGGGGTATCAGAGGCAAGATTTCCAGGCCGTTATTGAACACTTGAAGACCGGTAGGAGAGTTCGTACAGAATCTTATAAGTGTAACTATGACTAATGTTCAAATAGGAGCTATAACGCCAGAAGGCATGATCACCGCCAAGATACGGCTCGAAAATATCGTCCAGGATGGTATCAAAACCCTCATTTCAGACAAAGATAACCACGTGAAGATACTTGTTGATGTGAATGCTTGAAGTGGAAAAGCAAACATTGAGGAGTTAATACTAGCTGGCATAGCATCTGTCCTATACCGTCTACGATCGATAGCTCATATTACGTACCAATATCTGAAAAGAATGTAATGAATAATCATGCACACTACCACATATCTAAACTAATATCTCTGCTCGCTCCATTTCTTGACGTTGCACAGCTTGAGCCAATACTCTGCTGATGTTCCAGGCCATACTTGATTTCCTGCCCAGAAACGAAAGTGCATTGATACAGTCGTTGCACTGCTTTAGACTTTCTTCGAACTCTTCAGTCTCTCGTCCCAAGGTGACCCATTCATGCTGCCGTAAGTCATCAGCCACCCCCAGATGAAAAAGAGCTGCCTTCGTGAATGCTCTAACAAGAAGCACCGTCCAGGGTTCCATCAATACAGCACCCTTATTAACAGCAAAATGGTAGCTAGTCAGCTGTTCTGTTGATGTGTCAGAGTTTTCCTGGGGAACGGTTGCCTTTGCAAGATCAGCTAGCTCAATAGCGCTTGATTTTCTCATCCGTTCTGCCAAGCTGGCATTGAGGCGGGCCTGGCTGGCTTCAGTGACCCCAATTCTATTTTTGTCAACGAAGTCCATCAAGTCAGCAAGCATAAGCACTCCAAGGTTCCATGGGATATGAATACATGGGAACCAGCTCTTGATGCGTGTGGGGATACTGTCGTAGTACTTGATTAAATCCCGGAAGAGAGCTCCATGGGTTAAGTTCCAGTATCGATATATCTTTATCATATTTTGAATAATATCTTCAAGGGGCTGGCCTCGCTCTTGCGCTGTCAAACTATTCTGGAGATATGAAACATAGCGGAAAAGCAGCACCTTGACAGCAGCCGATCTGGCGATGGCGTCGGTGAGAACATCGTAAGAGCATGGCCAGCGTATTCTAAGGGGCTGATTAGAGTCTTCCCGAGCAAAAAGATCCAGATTCCAGCGGTGATTTGATGGCTGGTATATTTCGAGAGGTATTTCATCTTTTGCAGAGCTTTTGGAGGCATCGTCATGCTGACAGTACTCATCTGCTAAGGCGACTGGCCGCTCATTCATCGATGAGGAAACGGTGTCGAACATGACTGCAAGCCAATATAGTAGGCCAATGGTGTGCCTTTCCTCTGTCATATTTTGAAACACGTCTCGATCCTGCTGGATCGTTCCAGCGAAACCGGACTCGCGAGCCTCAAACTGAAATTTGAGATTACGCATTTTCCGCGTTGCTCTATCCATATATATAGGCGGACCATCATGCGATATGATGTCCATAATTCGAGCCAATGTTACGCTTTTCAAGTCCATCGATTCTCTAAGATGTTCAGGTTTGCCGGATGTCGGCTGCACATCTGCGAGCCAAGGTCGCTGAATGAGTCCAAAGATCAACTCTGCGTAAACCACTCTGAAGCATTCTAAGTTTGCAACATTGTCAAGCGCTTCCTTTGCTTGTTCCCAAATAGAGTATTGAAAATGATGCTCGAACTCGTCGGCAAAATCATCGACTGAATCACTCAGTTGCTCCGCGTCGGAAGTGTCCCTAGAGACCGAGGAAAAGCTCGTTCGTGGTTTTTTGACTTGTGACCACTGAGCAGAAAAGGCCATAATGACCATGTTGAGTGCCTTGGAAGCTGCTTGCTCTTCCGCCTCGGTGAGTCGGATCATCTTGGTATGTTGCGAGACTCGATCGAGCCGCTTGACCCGACGATACATGCGGTTTGACCACACAGTACCCCATTCCAACTTCGTTGACTGTCCACTACCAACTGGCATTGCTGCACTCAAAGCACGGGTTGGTTGAGGTTTTCTCCATCGCATTTTGTACGGACATGTCGCTTCTGCAAGCCAACACCCCAGATTGTTCTCCAGCACATCATGATAAATTTGCAACAGACTGTCTGTAATCAGGGATTTATTGCATGTATCCATAACTGAATGGCTGGTGCTAAATGGCGAGATCAAGACATCTGGCTGTTCGGACAAGTCCTCGGCCCCTCGACGCTTGTTGTATTTCTTCCGGAAAGGCTGCCCTCTTTGGGGCCTTTTTCGAGCCCAGGATCCAGCATCGGCGTTTGTCGAAGGCGACTCTGATGATGCAGACACTGTAGTTTGTATTGTATCAAAATCCATCGTTTGAGGCGTAACGGTTAGGTGTAGGTTTGGAGAGTCATAATACTCAACGAATGGCATATCCCCGGTGGATGCGGGAGGTGTTTCTAGCGTAGCGGATACTGGTATGGGATAAGGTGTATTGTTGAAGTTTGTGTGAAGTCTTTCGCTATCAACGGATCCTAGTTCACATTCTGATGGGAGAGTCATATCTAAATTTGGACAGGACGAATGCCAGCTGAATTCGCTGTGATTGGGCCCAGATGCCTCAAAAAGGTGCATTATATCTGTCGACTCGAGATTGGTAGACGTCAGTAAAGCTGAGTCTGTGAATGAAAACGTCTGGTGATCAGACACTAATCGTTCCCTTGGAGTGTCAACTTCAACGCTGTGAGCATCGGCGGTTGACTGTGGGGAAAGGCTGGTCCGAAATTGTGGCCGTGTCCAATGAGGGTTCAGACTGCACTTCTTCTTAGTTCTGACGCAATAAGTGCATGGTAGAACTTCGTTTGTGTGATCTGAAATTACTGAAGGAGCATAAAAACTCGTAGTCAGTTTCTGGAATAGAATTAGGGGTTCAAAACGGGGGTGGACTCACAATTCTGCCCTTTGAGTGTATAAGTTGTAGACCCGGAAGCACGACACTCCTTTTCATTGACCACGTAGCCGTCGCAGGCCTTTTTCGATCTCCGACATTGCTCGCACGAGTGGTTCTGGCGCCTGGAGCTCCTATCGGTCATACTGGATAACAATGTGAGACTGGTCAGCGGTGGTCTTGAGAGGGATGAGTGGATGAGCACGCCGGACTCTGCATTACGGTTCTGCGATAACAGAAAGATGCCAGATATAGGACCTGAGGCCGCCGAGCGGAGGGGGTGATGTTTAAGAGCCTAGACACAAATTCCATTTCGCCGAGAGCGTGTGGTGTCAGCATCGGGTACGCTAATCTCCACGCCCAGTAGCTTGTCTGTCCTGCGGGGTAGTTAATCGCCTCCCGTATCTGGGGATTAGTGGGCTAGGACAGACTGGGGAAAGACACATGCGGAGGCTCAGCACGACCACATCCGACGGTCATAGAACAACGGAATAGTTCCTTTAACATCCACTATTTCATGCTGGACTATCTAGAATCTGGTTTATTATAGGGACCCGAGTGCTCTGTTTTCAAATTTACAGACATCATGATTATTTCCTAACATGAACAGACGCGCACAAGGATTCAAGTACGACACCGCTTCCAAATTCTGCTCACAGGGTCACTTTTCTGCGTTGGGATTATGTTCAATTCGCATATATCCGCTTTCACCGAACACATGCGATACATGGACATACTTCTGACGCCTGATCCGAATTTGCGACTCTGACAGATCTTTCCCTACTATTTACCCACTGGTCGTTTGACTCTTAATAACTGTTGACAGGTCTCCCAGGGGCAGCATGAGAGGGAACTCAACCGACAAGAGCACCAAAGCCGAGAAGATGTACCATCCCAGGAAAGACACGACTAGGAGCAAGCTCGCGCCAACATGCTGGAGAGTTTCCGCCTGGGCGGACATGCCCCGCGAGACAGCGAAAAAAGAGCCGGACAGACACGCAACTTCCAATGGAGTCAGCAACTGTTTGACGGATCAGGGATAGGCAGCAGCTTCTTACAAGTAGGGACAAGGAGAAGCAGAATCCCGAAGAGAACGATGTTAGTACGGATGCTCGCGACAGTGAAGACGGCGCAAAGCATGCACATTGCAACCAGAAAAAAAGAGAATGTGGCGTAGAACTCTGGCGCATTCAACCCGTCCCCAGTGTTCCCGGTCACAGAATATATGCCATATGCGCCATAACTGGGGACGATTGTAGCAGCAAATGTGAGCCAAAAGCCACCGAAGAGACAGAAAACAGTGGATGGAAAGGTGTTGCCTGAGACGATGGGTTAGCACGATCAACTCAGGGTGGGAACGAATATCGTTCTCCCGTTACCAAGGATCCACTCCCCAATTCCACCGAGAACAAGAAGCAAGCCGCCAAGGAAGAAGTATGAGCCACTAGATACATCATTTTAATATCTCGTTTGATTTTATTTCGGAGGAAGGGGGTGATCCGTACACATTTGCAGCGGCTCCAAACCCACCTGCGCCCTGCCACCCTAGAAGGGCCATCGACAAAGGTGTTGTGCATAGTAAAAATCCACCCAGAGCTAGCAATTCCAGACCAGTAAGCACCTGACGGACGGTTGAGTATTGAACGAAGAGTTTGACCTACCTAGAGGTGTTGGGTTACCAAAGGTCTGACGAAGTTTGCCCGTAACACGAGTTTTAGGTGCGAGGTAAAGCTGCTCGAATAATTCAGGAGAAATAGTTATAGATCCAGCCGTCCGGATGCGATCCAATGTCTCACTAATGGATTCACTCGGGATTTCGTGGTTTTTGTCCGACATGATCTATGAAAATGATTCCAACCAGCTATCAAGGTTCATTCCATTCGCAATTCAATAGTCAGTTGTGGAACGCAGAGACCTGTACGATCTGCCAATATATGTATACTCATCCCTTGTCAGCCGCTAATGCAAGCTGGACTTCTGGAGCTGTATTTTACGGGGTAAATCGCGGAGTAAGTCACATTAAGGCGGACTTCGAGACCAGCATCGATTGTTGTGGCTAGAATGGCTGGAATTGCTGGCACGTCTAGCTGACTTCGGTGCAAGGGATTTCATGAGTGGTGACCTTGAGGTGAAACAAGTGGCTTCAATCCATTTACCCGATAATGTATGAGAGAACCAAAGAGCACTTCTTGATGCATGCCAATGCTGCTAGAAATGGCGAGGTGAGGAGGTTACGATCGGAGCCGACTCCTTTGGGCCGCGCAATCGGTTCCGCTTCCGCCATCGGCGGCAGCGAGAAATGAATCGCACATACGAACAAACGTGTTACAACATCCACAATCTCTACGAGTTAGAGGCTCCGTACAATTACGTCTGGGGTAGTTCAGGCCTACACGTATTGTGGGGTAGAAAGCAGGATCGACGGAGAGGGAAAGCTGCGGATTCCTACTTAACATGGCAACCTTCCTCTCTAAATGCTATTTCCTTCATTCAACTCCATTATCATTAATAGCCTAACAAAATTATTGCAAAGCTATTCGCATTATGGCTACAGCTCAAGTTCATGTGGCTCAGGCCGTACCATCACACATGCGATCTGTTCCGGGATCTGTCAACATCCCAGTTGCCCAGTTCCCATCAGCACCGACTGCAAAGCTGTCCGAAGCCCCGACTCCAGCGGAGGTGGCTTTACAATTGGTGGGCAAGCTCAACAAAGCCCTTGAAGCAAAGGACTATTCGGCGATCGCAAATCTGTTCATATATAATGGCTACTGGCGTGATCACCTTGCGCTCTCATGGCGTTTTCGTACAAGCAAATCTCCAACAGACATTCTTAGTTTTCTTCAAGCTTGTGCAGAATCGAAAGATGGATTCCGACTGAAGAGCATCGATATTGATGCAACCACAACAGTCCGAAGCCCTAAAGTTGTCTCGATTGATGCAGCTGGCAGCGTGTCTGGCATTCAGTCGTTCGTCACCGTCGAAACAGTCCTTGGGACCGGGGTGGGTCTGATGCGCCTGGTAGAAAACGAACTTGGTGAATGGAAGATTTTTACTTTATATACCCGCGTTGACAAACTTAATGGGCATGAGGAGGCTACCCGCCACCGTCGACCCAAAGGTGCTGAGCATGGCGGGAAGCCGGGGAGACAGAACTGGGCGGATAAACGCGAGGCTGAAGTTGATCTGAGTACTGGTAAGGAGCCTGCCGTACTTGTGATTGGTAAGTTGCCTTACATCTTGAACAGTGTGTTGATTCATCTATTGATAACGGTTTCCGGAACTAGGCGCTGGCCAAGCTGGCCTTACTGCTGCGGCAAGGCTCAAGATGCTCGGCGTTGAGACCCTTCTTATCGATCAGAACGAACGTGTGGGTGATAATTGGCGACAGCGTTACCACCAGTTAGTTCTTCATGATCCGGTGTGGTACGATCACATGCCGTATCTCAACTTCCCTCCGCAGTGGCCCATCTTCACACCGAAGGACAAGCTCGCTCAGTTCTTCGAATCATATGCTACTCTTCTCGAGCTCAACGTCTGGACAAGGACAGAGCTCGTCTATGTAAAATGGGAAGAGCCCCAAAAGTGTTGGACAGTTATCGTTAATCGGAAGCGTCAGGACGGGACTAGCGACATCCGAACGCTCCATCCTCGTCATTTGATTCAGGCGACAGGTCACTCAGGCAAGAAATATCAGCCATCTATCAAAGGTATCGACACCTTCAAGGGGGACCGATTGTGCCATTCCTCAGAATTCCGAGGGGCCAAGGACAACAGCGAAGGGAAAAAGGCTATTGTCGTTGGCTCCTGCAATTCTGCCCATGACATTGCTCAGGACTTTCTGGAGAAGGGATACGACGTTACAATTGTTCAGAGATCGAGCACACATGTGGTGTCATCCAAGGCTATCACAGATATTGCCCTAAAGCCTGTATATTCCGAAGATGGGCCTCCAGTTGATGACGCAGACATGCTGATTCATGGCCTACCAACACCAGTTCTAAAAGCAATCCAAGTTAGTGTTGCCGAGAAACAAGCTGAGCATGATAAAGAGGTCCTTGACGGATTAGATAAGGCTGGGTTTAAGGTGGATCGCGGTCCTGATGGCGCGGGTCTTTTCTTCAAGTACTTCCAGCGCGGAGGTGGCTACTACATCGATGTCGGTGCCTCTCAGCTTATCGCGGACGGCAAGATCAAAGTTAAACAAGGCCAGGAAATCGACATGGTACTACCACACGGACTTCGCTTCGCCGACGGCGTCGAACTGGAAGCTGATGAGATTGTTTTTGCCACGGGTTACCAGAACATGCGAACTCAGACGCGCCTCTTATTTGGTGCCGATGTAGCAGACAAGGTTAGCGATGTATGGGGTTTCAACAGCGAAGGGGAGATCAGAACCATTTGGCAAAGGAGCGGGCATCCAGGGTTTTGGTTTCATGGCGGGAATCTAGCTCTATGTCGATATTATTCTAGGCTTCTTGCGTTACAGATTAAGGGCCAGGAGGAACGATTATACCAGAATGATGATATCTAAATGCACAGTTGATTAGCAATACTCCAGTAACGCTAAAGCCAGTAGTATTTTGCCGCTTTCAAAAATATGTATTATTCACTTTATCCGTTCTCTCTTTTATTTCCATTTCATATCAGCAACTGTTGATGAACCGATTGGGATGGCCGAGGGGAAAGATGGCGATGAATTCAACCGTAGTACGGACGACAATATTGCCAACCAGGCTCGTCCATTTAAAGCTTCTGCATCCAATCAGCACGGAAGTTCCAGCAACGAATCAGGGTGAGGCTTGGCGAAAGGTTTCCTAGGTTAGATCTCCCCGCCTCGGCTGAAGCAGTCTCCCGCTCAGGACTCGTAGTGATTCAGTTAACTGGCAGCCTCGCGATAATAAAAGCACAGATGAGCATCGTCGACCTCCAAAGCGGGCGCAATTCAGGGTTGAGCGTGGTGCATACATTGTTTGACTGGATTCAGCACCAGCAATCGATTGAATTCGCTCGCACTCAGCCAGCCAGCCATAACCGCGACTTTCTGTCCTTAAACCGCTTCATGGACTCCATCGGTTTCAGCGAATATGGCCGCTGTAAATGCTGATTTTGGAGCTGGTAACTACGGCCTCCAAGCCGCTATTATCAAAGGAGACGTTAGCGCCTCCTTCCATCTTCCTCCTGGTAAGTATATTACAGGTCCAAGATTGTGGGCGTTAATAACATGCCATCCAGACCACGAAGACGTGCTTCGCCTCCTACCTTTCGCAACAGATGCGCCATTCAATTCGTATAACCGCCAACACGAATCTTCCTGCCTCCCTGACACTAGGGTCGACATCCTACAAAAGATCTCACAATGGGCTGACAGTCAACACCGGCAATGCATATTCTGGCTGAGTGGTATGGCCGGAACAGGGAAGTCTGCTATTGCTTACACGATCGCCAGAAAATACGAAAAAAGTCGACTAGGAGCAAGCTTCTTTTTCTCAAGGGGCGGCGGAGAAATAGGTCACGCTCGTAAATTCTTCACCAGCATTGCTTTGCAGTTAGCACGTCAGTCACTTGTTCTTAGAAGGCTTATTTGCGAAGCAATCACGGAATGTCGCGATATTGCTGATCGAGGGCTCCGCGAGCAGTGGATCCACCTCATCCTCCAGCCGCTATCAAAGGTAGGGGCTAATTCAATTCAGTCGCCACTTCTCATCGTGGTTGATGCTCTAGACGAGTGTGACGGAGACAGCGACGTGAAAACTATCCTTCGATCTCTAATAGAACTACATAAACAAGATACTCCTCGACTTTACATTTTCATTACCAGCAGACCCGAGACAGCCATTCGACTTGGCTTCGATGAGATGCCAGGCACTATATATCACAGTCTTGCCCTCCACGATATATCCCCGGCGATAGTCGACCAAGATATTTTGGTCTTTTTCAGAGAGAAGTTCAAGGAGATGAGAGGCAAATTTGAAGGTCTAGCTGCAGACTGGCCTGGCGATCAGAAAATTAATACTCTGGTTAACAGAGCCAACGGATTATTTATATATGCTGCAACAGCTTGGCGCTTTATAGAGGGCGATGGACACTGGCCGCCTCAGGATCGCCTTAATGCCTTCCTATCTAACGATGGAGCACGGCTATATTACCAACAAAAGTACAATATTTCGTTTCCGCCACCAACATCGGAGCTCGACATGTTATACACTCAAATTTTACAGCGCTTATTCGAGAAGATTCAACAAAACAGGGACGGGGTAGCAGAGACATTTAGACAGGTCGTTGGTTCCCTTGTCGTCTTATCAGAACCACTTTCTGCTAGCTCTCTGGCTGAACTACTTGATATCCCCCTAAACTTAGTCAATCTCAGGCTAGGGCATTTACATTCCGTACTCAATATACCAAGAGACCAGAAAGCACCCATTCGCCTATTACATCCTTCGTTTCGGGATTTCCTCTTAGACAAGGAGAGATGTCTTGACCAGACTCTCTGGGTGAAGGAGACCCAACGGCACGAATTATTGACGCAACACTGTATAAATCTTATGTCTACTAGGCTAAAAAGAGATATATGTGAACAGCAGGCTCCAGGCTCATCTGTCAAAGGACTTACAAACGATCAAATAGAGCAATATATTCCTTCAGAAGTTCGATATGCGTGTCTATACTGGGTCCAGCATCTTCAGAAGAGTAATACTCAGCTTTTCGACACCAGCAACGCCTATCACTTCCTCCAGGAACATTTTCTTCACTGGCTTGAAGCTCTTGGGTGGATAGGCAAAATTGCAGAAGGAATCCATGCGCTATCCTCCTTAGAGGCTCAAATTTCAGTAAGTATTCTCTATAATACTAGAAACTCATCCTAATATACGCCAAGATTGATGGTAGCTCTAAACTACACGCATTTATCCAAGATGCGAGGCGATTCGCCTTATACAACCGATCGGTGATTGAAAAGGCGCCCCTGCAACTATACTACTCGGCTCTCCTCTTTGCCCCAGGGAGGAGCGTCGTCAAGAAAATATTCGAGAAGCGTATTGTCAATTCGATCCAGATGAAGCCGAAGGGGCAAGGAAACTGGAGTGCCGTTCTGCAGACGCTCGAGAGCGATTCAGGCTACATCAGCGTACTGGCATTCTCTCCAGATGGGCAGCTTCTTGCAACTGCATCAAATAAAACAGTTAGGCTATGGGACCCAACAACAGGGGCATCTCGTGGTATCTTCGAATATGAGTTAGGAACGGTCAAAGCTATGGCATTTCGTTCAGATGGACAACTTATTATCGCATCAGGCCAAGAAGCCAGATTATGGGACCCAGCGACGGGAGCGTCTCATTGTATTCTAGAAGGTCAGTTAGACGGGGTCGGCGTTATGCGATTCTCTCTAGACGGCCAGCTTCTTGCTACTCACTCGTCCAAAAATACCACGATTTGGAACCTGACAACAGGGGTATCTCGTAATATTTTTGATGACGCGTCAGGACAACATAATGCAATGGCATTTTCTCCAGATTGTCATCTTCTTGCCACCGTATCATACGAGAAAGGAATCAGGATCCGGGACCTAACAACAGAAATATCTTTTGCTTTGAAGGATGATCAAAGTTGGATTAATGATATTGCATTCTCTCCAGATGGCAGGATTCTTGCTATCGCATCAGGCCAAGAAGTCAGATTGTGGGACTCAGCGACAAGAGCATTTAGTTATGTCCTTGAAGGTCAGTTAAGCAGAATCAAAACTGTTGAATTCTCCCCGGACGGCCAACTCCTTGCTATTGTCTCAAACAACTCGATTACGCTTTATGATATCATAAGGGGAGCATCTCGTGGCAAGTTAGAGGGTCATTCACAAAACATTATAACAACTAGGTTCTCACCTGGTGGTCGGATCCTTGCCACTTCTTCTTTAGACAACACAGTTCTCCTATGGGATTTGATAACGATGCCATCGCCTGGCGTACTTCGTGCAGAATCAGATTGGATCAATAGCATAGCATTCTCCCCGGATGGCTTGTACCTTGTATCCGCATCAGATGATGAAATGATCAGACTCTGGGACATAGCTGCAGAAGCGGTCTGTGATGTATTTGAAGAGGATACCGGTGGGAGGACAACGGCGGCCTTCTCTCCAGACGGAAGTATTATTGCTTCGGCTTCCAAAGACTCATCAACTGTGATGCTGCGGGACCGGGAGACTGGAGAATCATTTCCTTTGAATGGTCATTCTGGCTGGGTAAGAGCTGTAGCATTCTCCGTGGCTGGAAAACGAAAGCTACTTGCTTCTGCTTCACTGGACAAAACCGTTCGTTTGTGGGACTGGCAGAATCATTCATTGGAGGACACTCTCCAACATAATTGTTCAGTTTGGGCCCTCGCAGTCTCTCCAGATGGTCAGCTCATTGCCTCGGGTGCGCAAGATGGTGTTGTTCGGTTTTGGAACCTTGCAGATAAATCGCTACGAACTTTCCACAATCATTCCAAGATTGTTAGTAGTGTAGCTTTTTCTCCTGATGGCAGGCTGTTTGCTTCTGCTTCCTATGACCAAACAATTGTGCTCACTGATCTTAACAACAATAACACTATCCGCATCGATAGCCACAAAGGTTATGTCAGGGCAATCGCATTCTCACCCGATAGCTCGCTGTTAGCGTCAGCATCCGATGATCAGACAGTTAGACTTTGGGATATGACGGGAGCTTGCAAGTATGTGCTGAACGGGCATTTAGGTAACGTTCGTACAGTAGCATTCTCACCAGATTGCCAGACGTTAGCTTCCGGGTCATCAGACAGATCAATCCGGCTATGGGATATAACAACGGGAGCATTGCGGGGAGGCCGCAGGTGTCACCAATATCCAATTACTCAAGCAAAATTTTCTCCTTCTGGTAAGTTCCTAGCCACTTCATCGGAAAAAGAGATCAGAATTTGGGACCCAGCCACTGGGGCATCCCGCGATGTTTTTGAGGGCCAGTTAGATCTGGTCAAAGCGTTTACATTTTCTCCGGATGACCGACTTCTTGCTATCGCATCAGACGAAGAGATCAGAGTCTGGGACTTAGCAACCGCAGCACCTAGTCATGTTCTTGAAAATCGTAGTCAAGGGATCGAAATGGAATTCTCTCCAGACGGTCTACTCCTTGCTACTGTACGATCCAAAACTATCTCGATCTGGGACCTAAAAACAGGAGCATATCGTAAAATCTTTGACAATGAGCTAGATCGGGTTAAAGCAATGGCATTTTCTGCAGATGGGCATCTCCTTGCTACTTCATCACACAAAGAAATCAGATTCTGGGACATAACAACAGGAAGAACTTGTGGTATTCTTAAAGGTCGATTGGCCGGAGTTGAAATGTTGGCATTCTCTCCAAATAACAAGCTTCTCGCCACTGTATCAAACGGAAAGATTAAACTTTGGAATCTTGTAGTGACGATATCCTTTGACATTTCAAAACTATCTACAAATGCTATAGAATTCTCTCCAGATGGCCGACTCCTTGCTACAGCGTCATACAAAGAAATTAGGCTTTGGAACCTTGCAACCCTAGCATCTAAATGTGTTCTCAAAGGGCAGTTAGACAACATCGAAACTATAGCTTTATCTCCAGACGGGCAACTGCTTGCTACCACGTCGCACCAAGAGGTTAAGGTCTGGGACCTAACAACAAAAACATTTTCTGTTTTGGACAATAACTCAAATCAAATCAAAGCTATCGCATTCTCTCCAGATAGCCAGCTCCTTGCTACTGCAGGTTATGAAAAGGTCAGAGTTTGGGACCTGACAACACAAACATCTTATTTTTTGGACGATAGTGCAAGTTGTAATGTTATTGCATTTTCTCCAAATAGCCAGCTCCTTGCTATTGCCAGGCATCGAAGAATCACACTTTGGAACCTTGTGACAAAAGCATCTTCCAGTTTTCTTAATCGTCAATTAGACATGGAGGGTCAATTAGACATGGAGAGTCAATTGAGGGTGAAGGCTATGACGTTTTCTTCTGATGGCCAGCTTCTTATTGCCTCATCTGGTGGAGATATTAAAGCCTATAATCCTGTAAAAGGATTATCTCCCGATGATCTAAGAAATCCGATAGGCAGGGTTGAAACTATGACATTCTCTCCAGATGGGCAACTGCTTGTTACCGCTTGCGACGTGAGACTTGGAGTTCGATCACCGGCGGGCACCCATGCGCACAGCCAAATCTCCGTCCTTCGTCACATCACCGCTTGGGAGACTGATTTTTGTTGCAGCGTACAAGGTAACATTGAATCAATTGCATTTTCAGCTGACGGGCGTTGCCTGGTGACAAATCAAGGCGCGGTTAACATAAGCTTCACCACTACTCCGCGAGTCATAAGTGACTCATTGACACATTTGAACGTCAAAGAACACTGGGTGATTTGTAAAAATAAAAACGTCCTTTGGCTGCCTCCTGAGTATCGAAAAGCATACTCTGTCCGTGATAGTATGCTTGCTTTAGGGGACTCATCCGGTCAAGTCTATTTTCTGAACTTTGACAGTAAGCCCTCCTCCGAAAGTAACGATGGTGACGACGACGGTTCAAGTCTAGCCTCGATCGCAAGTTCGGATGGATGGGAAGGGTGGGATGAGGAAAGCTGAAGAAAATTAAGACTATATGGTGTGGAGCGCCAGAATATATAACAAGGCGTGATGCAATGCATCAGCCTCACTTATAAGAGAGGGTGAGATGATTCCATCTTCTTCTACTAGCTTTAGACTACCTCAGTACTCCTAGTTGTAATAATACCCGGTCTGTTCTAGCTTTGGGGGGAATAATATGTCAGGATCCTGTCGTAATTGATGTTATTGGATATATTGGTTATACTCTCTATATATTCATTGTCTATCACCCGAAAAGCCTTTTTCTAGTATAATATCTATCTATTCCTAGCTACTTACCAATACCTTTACTCCCAACATAGCAATTCTGGCTGGCTAAATTTTCTGGAAGGAGATACGGCGACGCAGGAAACAACTCGCATTATACGATTCCTTACAGTAGGACATGTTTCCTCAGTCCTCCCTTTGTACGGTCTTTCAGTGATTTTGATTTGTATTTTAAGGCTCTAGGATTCCATATTTTCATGTGCAGTACACCAATTGTACAGGCATCACTCCCTTTCACAGCACCTCTTTAAATAAGTTATAATCAGCCAATTAAGCAATACAATTAGCTGCGATAATCATAGATCTGAATCCAGGATGAGACCTATGGCACCGTTTAGAGGTATATATTCAAACTTGGCTTCTGAGTAATAATTTATCTTCCACTGATAGAATCTCTGAGGGTTTAACCAGTCAGTCTTGAGCTTTAACTATATGCTGGTATGTGTGCTCTCCTTGAAGTTGACATGCTCGACAGCGTGGGATTCTCATTTCCTACTTCGGTATCTCATGGGAATTTACGGGTCTTCACGGATTTCTCGCAGATTAGACGTTCCCAACACTTTGTGTGTACGCAGCATATCTCCTAGAAGTCTTGATCACTACAATAACCAGTCTCTTTCTTTCCTATTGTGGTAGGGATGCGTGGTTGATGACTAAGATATAGATTGGGCCCGTAGATACGAGTAGATAGACTGAACTCGCGGGCCATCAACCTTTTCCACCTTTTGCATTAGGAATGGTTCCTCGGTCTTTCCCTTATGCACCTTTGTGGTGCGCTTTGGTTATTCGGACTACTCGTTTCTTCATTTATTCATGCAACGTACATACTGAGTGTACAGACATCACTCGCTCTCGCACTATTCTACCGGAACCTACTTTCTGATTGATTGTTATGGTTCAGCTACTACGGAGCTTTCACTTACGACGCTTGTATCGCTGCCGTCTGNNTAAACCAACCGTATAACCAGACCGAACTGCCACAATAGTACTAACGAAGGATAGGTCTAAAGCCTGATTGTGCATGCACTCTGTAATTCAATGTTAAGTAATCCAGTCATACATCTTTTGAGGGCTCGGTTGGTAACTGCAGAGAACAAGACTAACCATTGTAATACTGCTTGACATTCCATGGAAATCTGCACGAGTGTATAACGTATCATGTCTACAAGAGGATTAGATAGAACAGGCAAAAAGTAAGGTAATTGATTGCCTGCCTACCGGTCATCTGGAAAATTAGCGCACAATCAAATGGATTGAACTTCTCCAGACAAAAAATGCCTTTGTACTATATTTCAGCTTCAAATTTCAGAATCAGATATACCTTATAAAATTTTCGATCTTAAAACCAACCTAATAATCTTAAAAATTAAAAATTAAAAATTAAAGCGAGGTTTGAATATTTATATAAACTATAGTAATTGATTGATTTGCAATTTTTATTTATTTTAACTGGTGTATATTGATTTGTTAAAGGGTGGATTTTGCTCAGTTTGGCAGTAATTTCAATTGACGGCTTGACAAGGGATTTTTTTAAGTTATAACTTGAGTGAACGGGTAACGTTAAGTACTTGCCGAGGAAGCTTAAGGCAGCCCAAAAATACGTTTGTTGAAGTTCAATACCTGAAATTATTATCACATACTTTGTAAATGACACATGGGCCGGTTACCGTTAAAAAGCTTAAACCTGCTAGTCACAAGGCGCAACAAACTAATAGCGAATAAAATAATGCCATGCACTTACAAAAGGGTGCATCCATTACAGTTTGTCTAACCTTTCATGGTTGGGTCACGTCTGTCTTAACCAAACGAGTGAGGGAATACACGATCAGGTGGCAACCCTTCCAAACTGGGCGACCGAATGACGTTGTGGGAGTGATCGTCTCCTCTCATTATCAGCAGGGCAACTGGGCTCCCTCCAAGTCAGACTTATAAAGACCGAGGCATCCAGTTCTCGAGTACTTCGTACATCAAGGCTATGCAAAAATACTGGTCCTCCCAATAGAAAACAAGGCCATCTCGTCGTGGCTGCTCAGCTTCGCTATCACAGCCTCAGCTACGTGGTGCAGCCCCGCACAGCGAACGACTAGTAAAGACTCAAGGCAGCCTTTAAAGGGGAGCAGACGGTAAGATCAACCATGCCCCATGGTTTGATTCTGATGATCATCGCATCAACTTGATATTGTTGAACGAAACTACGGAAATCTAGAATATTCATTAGACATGGGTTTCCACGACCTGCTCGAACCCTTCAACGAAGCCGAGTACCGACGTCATATAAGCAAGCTTAGTAAGCGAGAACTGAGGGCACAGGAGGCTCGCAAGTCGCGACAGCTCTACGCAGCCAACTTCAAGGTCATCGCCGGAACCTCGACGGCGCCGTTCACTTGGGGCATCACGCTGTTTGGGACGGCGCTGGGGGCACGGCAATATTACATCGCGGAGCAGAAGCTGGCGGTTATACACGGTGTCTTGGCTGAGCGTGGATATGAACCGCGCGAAGAGCAGAAGAGGGACATTTTGGTCCCTCTGACCAGGCAAATGGGTGTCGTCGGAGCGAGAGGTATCGTGACTCGCGTCGCGAAAGAACATGCATAGCTACACACGATACTGAAAGTGGTTGTTTATTATTTTAAGAATGTTAAGAGTGGACAGGTCGGAGAAGAGATTATTGAGGCTGTGGAGATTGCCTGGGGGTATGGTTACGCGATACGACATGATACCAATTTCAATTGCACGAGGCTCGGCGTTCGGGATTTCGTTGAGCGAGGAAATGATTGTAAACAACATGGTTTAGCGATTTAGCGATTAGGTTTGAGTACTCTGGAACACGTTTGGGTTTAGTAAGAATATATGAGAAGTTTCCGTTTCTAGCTCTCGGCGCGTGTTTCGTAATTGGAACATAGTAACTTATATGAGGAGACTTAGGAATCAAATAGCCACTTACCAAAGTTCCATCGAGACCCAACAAACGAAAAGCATCAACCGAATCAACTAGTCCGCAAGAGACTATTTACTCAATTCATCTCAGTTAACGAGCCAAAAGTTTAATTGAACTGCTCCTCCACTTTTCGTGATGTTTGGTTGGTGTTTGTCAAAGACGGCAAATTAACATGATTAGCGAATCTCCTCAAACCTTTTACCTAAATAGGAAATATGTATTTCGAGACATTTCGGCTTGGCCGACCTTTTTCTTTGTTGGAGAGAGAACCGGCGCCTATCACCTCTTTTATGTCGTGTCACCGACCTTATGAATTGAATCCCTTTATTGGAGGGGATGATAATGAGGCTACCGTGATGAAAGCTGGACCAAATGGCGTTTGCTTCTTCGGGCTCGGAAGGGTCATAATTTCGCGCAGGCCAAAAACTGCTTGCCGTTGGCTGGTATGGCTTCGCGATGTCGGAATACTGGTTGTGTAGAAAGTTACCGGTTGGCTATATAATGGTAGTACGGAATCAGATTTTTCTAGATGATAACCTATCTCTCTCACTGGCAAGATATTCTCGTTCTACAACGTGTCGAGCGCTGACGTGAAATGACGGTGAGGAGCGCGGAGAGCAAAGGGATGCTGCAAGACTCTCGGTGCAGATGCCCGCCATACTGTTCGCACACCGTCACTCTCTTTCTCTAGCCACAAATTTGTTTGGAACTTGACAGTCTGATTTCTAGCAAAGAAGATATTGCATGATCTTGATTCAGGGTATTTCAGCACCACCTTGTTACTTCTGGCTGCTATATATTTCAGAAATGGCGCTCCTACGCCATTCTGGGAGGTATTAGAGGCTTTTTTTAATGATTGGAGCAGTGGC
Source organism: Scytalidium sp. 3C (assembly GCA_000743665.3). NCBI lineage: Eukaryota > Fungi > Ascomycota > Leotiomycetes > Scytalidium > Scytalidium sp. 3C. Next base: position 114,656 of record JMRO03000055.1, on the reverse strand, counting down.
TATTACAACATGGATGACTTTCAGAGGATTCTGCGGGCCAGCACTCCAGATACGATTGGTCTGAGCACTCACGTTTCTCAATCCCTTCTATCCTTCATAACGCGTGGCTGACAAATATGATACTCCAAAAGTTGTCGCATCTACACCCCAGCTGTTATCTTGGCTCACGAAGCAGCAGAATGCTCAGTAGCCGAAGACGAGATATACCTGATCCTTCAGCTAAGCACTTTTAGAGCCAGTGCAATTCTGACGTGACAATAACTTCTCATATTGTTGACCTGTAACAAGCATACTCCGGCACACCCGGATCGAGATAAGGGGGACATGTGCCAAACTATATTGTGATATGTAGGAGGTCGAGGTCTTGGTGTTGTGATAGGTGGAAATATCAGACGTTTCCTGCTTCAAGTGAAAACAGACGTCTTTGGTTCTATTCACGAAAGACTCGAGCCGAAGAATAATCACTAGGGAGTCTAGACAGACATGGAAAACGCGATGACTCCGAGTCCTCGCACTCGGATCCACTTCCCCCGAACCGATCCCCATTGCTATCCCTTGTCAGCAAGTACCATTAGTAATACAGAATGTCCGGAGCTGCGCCCATTAAGGTCCTCATTATATATGGGAAGAAGATGATGCGGGGATTGGCTGGAGGTTCGCTCCATTCTCAGATTGGACCTAGCGCTTTGAGGCAATCGTTCGCGGAGCCAGTGAAATGGATCGATGCCAGGGAGTTTTTGCGGGCCATGAGGTCTTCATTAACTAAATCCGTTGTATTGATAGCACTTGTTACTAGAGTGACCATGTAAAGTAACTGAAGGCATAAAAGACTGCAACATTGGAAGATTCTACTCTTCCATTATGTGCACGCAGTCGGGGAATTTTCGCCGGGTACCCTGGGGGTCCCACGTGTGGCTGGATTTATTTTCACGAAAAGTGGCCAGGGTTTCGAGCGAGCATTTGGCCGTACGTCTTACGATACTGTATGGTTATTATGACCTTTTTTTGATGATGCATCACTGCCCAGAGCGTCTGAGCACGCCACGGTGTCTCAGCGGGCTCGGGACCGGTACGCACATGTACGTACCCCTGCGGTGGATACGGATACGTGAAGTGGACGGAATCCACCTGCAAGGCACCAAATTGGAAATAGATGTACGAATATATCAAGCAAATTACTCGCAATGCGAAGATGATTAGGGATTTGATAGTCAACCAGGTTCAAGGGATATCAGCAGAGGCTTGATGGTTGGAGACACTCTCATTGCCATAAAACTTCGTGCTCAGCAGCACAGTAAATTTATAACAGGAACATCCTCGTTGTGGTATACCACCAGCAACAGTTCATGTGTACGATCATAATTGACCTGTAATGGATATGCCGACTAATCCACCCACTGTTGCGTGACTGCCCCCATCGCACTTGGTCTCCGCGATGCATCGAGCTTGGGGAGAAATGCGCCAGCATAAATCAACTCCAAGTAGCCGAGAGATGGAGCCAATCATGTGGAAGGATACGCTGCTTAGTCACCCGTTGTTTGTTGATGCTCATGGGGTCTTGCTGAAAGCGGACAAAGGTCGGCGTCGGGAGTCGCGCGCTGCCCCAAAAGCTTCGCTCAACGTCGCGCCCTCCTGACTCCAAGACAAGTCACGACCCATCAGGCTCATCTGCTCCCTCCACTCATCCACTCCTCCTGCACGCCAGCCAAGCACGCCGACGTGCGAGTTGAGAGGCCGGAGTCACCCCCGTACACCAGTAGAGACCTACTGCGCGGCCTTGTGCCTGTGAATTGGCCTCTCGAGGTTGGGTCAGACAGGTTTTTAATCTTAGCCGCTTTGCGACCGCCGGACGGGGCAGGACTAGCCCACCCGCGCCACCGTTCTAGCTGCTCACAGCATCCCATCCCATCCCAAAAGCAAAAAAGCAAATTAGCTTGCGGCGCCTCAGGGCTGTGCTGCGCAGTACCGTCAGGTTGGTGTCCCACCACCGGCCCACAGGCGCGGTGCATGTTGTGCAGGAGGTCCATCTGACATAACCTTTTCGCGAGCGCAGGTTGGCCCGCCGTGGTGATGGAGCCGCCCTCTCTCTCCCGGGACGCCGGTCACAATGCTCCCAGCATCAGACCCGAAAAGTCGGTGCGCTCGTCAGTGTCTAGGACTGCTCGGACAGCCTCTGCTGGTGAGTCTGCCCTGCTGATCCACGTTCCCTCGTTTCTCTGTTTCCCTTTGCTCGCTGCCCTCTCTCTTCCCAGCTCGATCCGTAGAGAAACGCACTGTACCGATGTACCGGCGCAGCCCTGGTGCGTGCCAGCTCAGCCGGGTCCGTCGCTCACACATCTGGTACGATGGCGAAAGATACGACCATTTGGCAGGCTTCCTGTAGTCCATCCATGCATCGTCGATTCGTGCTTCGTATCGCGCGCAAGAACTCAGACAGATATGGCTGACCGAGTGCTTCTTGTCTCTCTGATGTGTAGGTTCGGGCCGTAAGAGTCAGATGAAGGACCCTGGCTTCCTCTTCGTGGATCTCGTGGATCTGCCGCATCGAGATCGCCGCGAGCTGCGTTCCCATGTCATGAAACGAGTGGTCCACCAGAAGAAGCGCAAGAAGGATCCCTCCGCGCCAACCACTGCTGCTACGAAGGGCATTGTACCATCAGGCGAGCCACAGCTGTTGCCCAAGACGTTGCCCATCGAGCCTATCAACCCGCCCAAAGTGGACAAGTACCTTCCCGCTGGCCGGGTCGACCCCTTTAACTGCCTGGCCCTGCCGATGACCCATTCCATGCACTACCTCTTTGATTACTGTACGTGTGCTTTGCTTTTTTTACTTATTCTGACCCCTCCTTACCCTTTTGTCTAGCTCTCTTTTCTTTTGCGTGCCTTTCCGTATTCCTCTCGTACGATGCATACCTCTTGCACTTAGGACTGGTTTTGCCAAACAACAGCCATTTATGACGTGTCTCCTTCCTGTTGTCGATTTTATATCGCCATCCCATGCCGTAATCGAACTTACCTAGCGATGTCTAACATAGCTCGACGTTGTAGATGCCACGGTCCTAGGCCCACTTCACTATCCGCCGCCGCGCACCCTCGGTCGCAATCCCATGACGCTCACCTGGATCTCCGCTGCGCTGAATGATTCTGCGCTCCTTCACTCGACACTCAGTTCGGCAAGTGGGTTCCTCCACGGCAATGCCAACAAACCTTCGCGGGACCCTCAGCTGCTGGCGGACCACTTCCAGCACAAGGCCGAGGCCATGCGTCTGGTCAACGAGCGCGTACAGAGTGACGACATGACGCGAGCCGCCAGTGATGAGACCTTGGGAGCAATTGCCCTGCTCCTGACAAACCAGACCATCCAGGGAGACTTCTTCGAGATGATGGTGCACATGAGAGGCCTGGCAAGGCTTGTGCAGTGGAGAGGAGGCCTGGAAGGACTCGGCATGGGCGGACTCCTCGCTGGAGAGCTGCTATGGTAAGTTTGTGTCCCTTGGAAATCGGAAGCTGATTCCTGAAACTGTCTTCCCCAAGTCTAACAACGCAAATTCTTTACAGGTGCGATAATGTTTCGGCATTCATAATCGGCTCCAAGCCTCTCCTTACCCTCCCTGAAACCATGTACACCGTGCTCACAACCTTTGACGACCCTGCGATAAATGCAATCTTTGACCTGCCACTTCCCCCGCCCGGAGCGTCCCTATTGTCCGACCCTGAGATATCATCCGTCTTGTCTGAGGATCTGCTTCTACTGTTTCGCAGTCTAGACACGATGACAACCTTGCTCAACACAATCCCAGCCCTATCAGAGTACGACATGCTCATCTTCGATCGCAGGCGGGCCATCCTCCAACACCACCTGGCTAATCTCCAGCACCTTCCTGCCATAACAGAGACAGACAAGACCACGGCCGCGTGTCTTCTGGCCACTATTGTTTACAGCATGCTCGCCCTCTGGGGCTTCAGGCCTCCCAGCGAAGCCTACAGCAGGATCAGCTACCGGTTCCGGCCGGCGCTGATGAAAACCGATCTGAACAATCACTGGGGCAAGTGGTGGGAGCTGCTGCTCTGGGTGCTCTTCATGGGCGCATACTCAAGTCTGGAGACGGACGAGACAACTTGGCTCTGCAAGAGGATTGAGATCCTGTGTGAGAGTAAAGGGCTGACGGAGTGGGAGGACGTGCGAGCCACGCTCTACAGGCTGCCGATGCAAGATGCATTGATGAGCGGGTTCCAGTGGTTGTGGGTGGAGCAGTGCAATGGCAACAGCAAGCTGGACTTGAAATGAGATTCACTCAAATAACTGAACACTTCCTCATAAAAGTAGTGAAGGAAATTTTGATGAAGGTGGTGTGGTCTCAATAATTTATCGGCAATGATTTTACGAGGCAACGATTTTAAGGGGCGTACTTGCGACGTTTGTTTTGGCAGCGCACACGAATTTTCCCGGAACGTTATATATATAATCTGGGAGTCTGAATCTGAGATTTAGCGGGTGGAGTAGTTCTCCTACGAATGGATGGATTCTTGTTGATGATGTTCTAAATAGCAAAGTCTACAATAGAGCTAGCTAGCTCTTAGTCCCTTCCAACATTCCATTGAAGATATTATTGTCTTTACCATCCTAAGGGAATGAAAATAGTCCCCCTGGGCCCTCTGGTTTCTATGACACACTTAAATGCCCCGTTATTCGTATTGATTAGTCTAAATATAGCGCCCAACGCCGCCGGGTGTGGCCAACAATTAGGAATATAAGGCTTCTTACATCTAGTTGTGTCTGCAAATCTGAGTTGCTAGGTAAGTACGACGGTGGAACACGGAGCTTACTGTGTGGCGTTGCATATGGGCGATGCCATCTTTGGCCTCTAACCTCGCTGTAAGCTTACGCTGCACCTATTGGCGGACCAAAGGCCCTGTCTGGTGGTCGGTGATACCTTGTTCGTGATCGTTTTCCAAGACCGTGATTCAGACCTGGCTGTACAGACCGTAGTCTGAAATAAAAACGCATGTAAGCCACTCTAGTTCAGACTAAACTATAGTCTAATAAAAATTATTGGATTTTTTTTTTTGATAATATGGAAACCACAATATTTATTATCCGAGTTCTACGTTGATGGATGCTGAAAATAGTGGCCGCGGCTAGTACATTGATGGGGTGAGGAGTATGAGCACTGTGGTCACGTATATCTCGGACTTTTCCAATATGGTGTTGAAAGGGGAAAAGGGCACCCTGTTAAGCGGCCCAAGCAAAGCATATCCAGAGGTAAGTTTTGTAAGATTGGAGACTCCATGAGAGTTCTTCGAAAATAGTTACAAGTGAACAGTATGATAACCTGAATAAAATGAAAGATCTCTGCCCAGATCTTGATATCAAGATCAGACACGTACCATAGAATGTATCTTACTCTTACTTTTAATCTTACTTCTGGCCCTTTCGAATCGCAGGCTCGTGGTTTGTAATCTTCGACAGGTGCGGAGCGTGCCTGTGAACAACGAGGGAATGGCTAAAGGGTTCAGTGACAGGCTTGCTGCCTCACTTTCCACTGAGAAGCGTTATTTTCTGCATTACCAATATGGCAGGAAGTTTAAAAATGACGATGCATGGAATGCTAAGCATTGATTACGCTGTTATCCTGACAGGTGAGATCCTTCTTAGGCTTGACGTGGTGAGTAGAGGACGGTGCGCTCCGGCGAGTTCATTATCCAAGGCGGAGGTGACCACCAATGGATTAATCGTACTAGCAAAACCTACCGGGCTATGTTTGTCACAATCGGCGTTGAGTTGATTAAGTTGGCTGATGGGACAAACCCCCAAATGCTCTGATCAATATCAACCTCTTCGTGATCAAGGATAACGGAGAAGCCTCCCACCGACAGGAGTCTATTCTGTACAACAATATCTTGCCATAGATAGTTCTAGTTATTGGATCTCGTGATGATGCTAAAGATAACCCACTGTATTGCATGGATCTGTGCGTTTCTTAACAAGCACTTCACCTTCTAGAACCTCATCTAATGTGATATACTGTAGACCGATGGCGAGCCAGCCTTTCCGAACACCAAAGGCAGAGGTCAGGATGTTTTTTTCAGGGAGCGCCAAGCTAATTATGACCGCAGCTAATGCAAGAAGAATAATTAAGGCTTTGCTGCTACTGCAGGCGCCATTAAGCCTTCGGCTCCAGTGTACACCCGAGAATTCGGACAGTATTTCTGAGGCCTCGGCTGAACAGTGATCAACCCCTCATCAATTAGCTAGTAACCCAGTCATAGAACCGCCACGGAATTCCAACATCACTTTTGATTTTCCACACTCTCTTCTACCAGTTTATGCTTCAAATACCTCTGAAAAATCCGCAATGGCTCACCCACTAGCTCGTTTATCAATATTCTTTAAGCCATCCAGTATCGGTCGCCTGAACGTTTCTACCCGATCTGCGGCGGTCAATCAAGTTTATTCAAGTGGTCGATGGGCCCATACATCTAGCCGTCTTAAAGGCAAGGTTGCCATTGTCACCGGAGCCTCATCTGGACTTGGTCGTGCTATTGCGCTAAGGTATGGGAAAGAGGGAGCGCACGTGGTTTGTGCAGATCTGAGGCCTCTTCCACGGTCCGGTACTACCCAGGAAGTCAGGCCGACGCATGAACTTATCAAAGAAGAAGGTGATCAGGGAAGCATCTTTGTGCAAGTTGATGTGGGTGACTCACCAAGTGTACAAAACATGGTACAAACATCCGTGAAAGAGTTTGGCAGGGTTGATATGTATGCAGTTGCGTTGCCCGCTACAGAAAGATCCAGCTACTGAGGCATAGGGTTTGAACTAGTATGTGCAACAATGCAGGAATTGCATTTGAGACAAAAGACCCCGGACCACTAGGGATTTGGGAGACTCCCGACGATCAATTTGACGAGACTCTTCGAGTTAACTTAAGAGGAGTTTTCCTAGGTTGCAAATATGCTGGAGCTCAAATGATCAAGCAGGAACCCCATTCGAGTGGTGATAAGGGCTGGATTATCAACACCGCCTCAATCTTAGGGCTAGTTGGGTGTAATGGGACTTCGTCATATTCGACGGCGAAAGGAGGTGTTGTGAATCTGACACGAACCGCTGCCCTGGATTTTGCTCCACACCGTATCCACTGCAACGCTATCTGCCCAGGATGTAAGTATGATGTCTGAGAAACGATTTACTACTAACCTTGATATTATAGACACCAGTACTCCTATGATTGAAGGATTGAGCGAAGGAATCGCAAATATGGTATCGCAAATGCACCCCCTAAAAGGGCTTGGGTTACCCGAGGACATTGCCAGGGTAGCAGTCTTTCTCGCAAGTGATGATGCAAACTGGGTTACAGGTATTTCAATGGCAGTTGATGGAGGCTACACCTCCCAGTAATCTTTTCTGAGAGTGATATTTTGTCAATTTGCTTTATATTCGCATACTTTACAAAAGGGGTTTATTTATTGTGGGCAGTATAATAGAAATGCAATACTCGTAATACCACAGCCTTCTTTTTGATGAACTTCAACTTGTCCAGAAATATCAACACTCTTCACTCTCTTTTAACTTTTCCGGATAGTTCACTGTATCAATATGAGCTCATTGATCAACTCAAGCGACAGTGGAGCAAGCCACGAAAGCAATCATGCGGTAACAAAGCCTGAGCCTTCTTTAGCCGTACAGCAAGATCTCTCTGGCCCCATACATTCAAAAATGCAATATATAAACGTGGAGCTTGTTCAAAGTCTTGAGTTACAGTTAGAGAAATATGAGCATCTTCTTAAAAGATCGAGTCGTCGTCGAAAAGCATACGTAATCTCCTCTCCACTTCTGTATTTCACGGGCTCTGCATTGGAACACAGCGTTTCAAAGTCGACTTGGCAGATTGGTTGGGCATCAGTAGCAAGCGCAGATGCGTTAAACCATCTCGATGCGATCATTCCAATATGAGGGTAGGTATCATTGTACGAAGAATCTTTGGCGAGGACTGAATGACTGTTATAGAACCTGCACACGAGTATGGCTTCATGAAATTCTTGGAGAATGTTGAAAAATATCAGTTTATAAATCGCTGAAGAAGACCGAAGAGAATTTAAAGGGTAAACCTACACACTTTACATTATAGATCCCTAACTAACATTTGTTAAGATCAGACGAAGATTGGCGCCTTATTTCTTCTGCGGCCACCACATCAAAAAAGATATACCACGAAATAAAGTCTGAAAATTAGACAGATACAGATCTGAAGGCTTTTGTACCACCAAAGAGTAGCTTGAAAGCATTTTCAGCATACCCCACGACGCTGAAAAATAAGAGCATCTTGATCTTAGCCGTACGTGGGACAGTCATGATGGCCGATTGGCTAGTAAACTTTAATGGGACTCCAAAGCTGTATCGGGAGGTTTGTGTTGTGTTGAATTTGACCAGACCTCTTGTGTTAACTATATGGAGCTACTGGAAGGATCTAATACATGGCATAACGGGCTTCTTATCGTCGCACTCGCAATGGAGAAGAAAGTAGCAAGTATAGTCACCAAAGAGTACCAGAAGCAGAAATTCGACAGCATTCTCTTTACTGGCCATTCCGCCGGAGGTGCTATTGCACAAATATTTTTTGCAATGTCAAAAACGAAGAAATCTGCGATAGCCAACGCTGTGTTTGGTTGTATCGACCCAGTAACTCCACTGAATCTCCATAACTGATATAGGAATACCCGAAATCCGCTGTATCACTTTTGGAAGTCCTCCAGTTGCGGATCCACCAATCCCTCACCAACAAGCCGCTCATAAGCCAGGAGTCTTCATAAATGTCATCAACTAGGGCGATGTTGTTGGTCTTGCTCAGGAAGACTAAATAAAATCTTTAATTGACGTTTACGTGCTTTCGGCCAGCGATCTCCAAGACCGTTATAAGGGAAATTTTCTAGTCCCTGCTGCTGTTTTAAAAACGAGTGGAACTTGCTTAACCTTGCGAGATGTTAACCCGGACGATGTCAATGCAAATGAGTTTCGAGCCAGTATTGTTAATGCTGAAGTGTTACAGACGGAGCTCTTTGGTAACCCATTTGTTCATCCCATAAATGTCTGTATGGAGCGAATCAATCAGCTAATGAGTAATACAGAACTTGGGTTTGAAAGAAATGGAACGTGGCAAAGCAATACATGCACTCTTTATGATACTGACGAGGAAGTATTTGAAGATGACAATCCTAAAACGGATTTCGTTGAATAGCCATACTTTGTGACAATTATAACTTGTGTTTCTCGTCAAGATATCAGAACTGTGTGAAGCAGATTGACAGATGACGGTCAGTCATGCAGTGGTTATCGGTCCAAGCGAGGGTCAAGCAAACCAGGCTTACCAAATTTGGGGTCTAGACCGCAGCACTTAATTTATCCAATAGTAAGCATTAGAAATATTTTTGAAAATTATGATTGAATCTGTTTCAAGTATTTGTGTGGTTTGTGTACCGCTTGTAAGATCTTCTACAGACCAGACTACTCTCTACTTACCCTCTTCGTTGGTGCAAGGCTTGACATCACAACCGCCGGAGACCGCTCGATGGTGTATATTCATTTTGCAAGTTCAGTTTGTTTTGTTTCGTCTCTTTTTTTCGAGACGAGGCCATAATTTACTGCCCTTGTATGGCTTCCCCGGTGGTAGGTGGTTCTGAAGGCCTCATGATATTCAGGAGCTCGCTGCTTGTTGGTTCGAACCGCCGTTTGCCTCCAAACCATGCTACTCTCTCCTAGGAACCTCCTTTCAACTCTTGCCGCAGTTGTCATTCACCTCCAATCTCGAGTTTGTCACGGGTTGCCTGGAGTAGAATAGGAGCTTGTTTTGACTGCCCTCCGTCATAACACCCCTATTCGCGCTCACTGGGGTTATACGGCCGTCATCCCGTCTCCACCCATTTAGGGGGTATGTTAATCCCACCCTCGAATCACGCAGCATTAGTAAGACATGTAACACTGAAAGATTGCTTCTGTGAAGTTATATAATTTAGAAAATTTTTATCTGGACAGAAGCGATACACATTGCAACTAGTTTATACCCATTGATAAGGATATATACGCGGTTTGAAGTTGTGCTACGATGTTAGCATACAAGCTTTTATCGCACAACGGGTTTTAATCGGATCTTTAAATTCCCTCTTTCCCAAACCATAAACGCCTTTAATCTTCCATACCAGTCATCTTCTGGATCTGCAAGTTCGAAATCAAAATGCCATAGCATTTTTGCTAATAGCAAGCGCATCTCTGCATATGCCAAACTACGCGACATCTATATTAGCTTTGCAAACGAGGTTTGCCCTCTTAAGAGGCATTTTGGTGGGCATAGATACCTCTTTCCTAGACAACCCCTAGGACCTACCATGAATGGCTGCAAGACTTCACGTTTATCATTTTTGAACTCATTGGGCGCATCTGCGAGCCATCGTTCGGGAATAAATTCCTCTGGCCTGGTGAAATTTGGTTCGTAGCGATATGCGGCATGGTGGTAGATACTACATCTTGTCTACAGATGTTAAGTCTGGTTAGCATGGTCTAGATCATGCAGGAACAATATAACATAACCTTTTCGGGCACCCAACAGCCTGCAACAGATTGCCCGCCTTTGCTTGAAATCAGACGCGGGATTCCGTAGCCTGTGGGTGGGAATATGCGCATGGATTCGGACAGCACCGCGATCATGTAGCTCAACCTGTTGACGGATTGTGGGTCGATCTCCGTATCCGCCTTGAACATCGTCCTAACCTCCTGCTGCACCTTTTTCAGCTTTTCCGGGTTTCTGCATAAAAAGTAGGTTGTGCCAGTAAGCAAAGTTGCCGTGGTTTCGCTGCCCGCTACAACTAGCGTGTTGCCATTTTCGTACAGCTCTGGCTTGCTGAGTTGATCTTCTGGGTTCTTGTTTTGAAGCAAATAGTTGAATACATCCGTTCTTCCTGGGATGTAGCCGCGCTCGAGGCGTCGATCCACGAGCTCTCTGGTATACCGATCCATATCTTCTTTTGCCTTCATGAATGATTTCGGGATTAAAGGCTTGAGGAACGTAAGGATTCCGTACCATTCAAGNCTGTTGCATCTGTAGTCCGGTTGAAACACCGTCAAATACGGTCTTGACGAAAAAGTGATACTCGCCGCCCCGGTCGAGACAATGGAATTCTTCTCCGAAGGCAAAATCGCCGGTGAGATCGAAGCTAGTGAAGTTGTACCACGCCGACATATCTTGCACAGTGTTCTGCTGCACTGCTTCCTTTAGCTTCGTGACTAGGAGATTTGCGTACTTAACCAGCATAGCTGTTTGCTCTTCCACGGCCTTGGGTGTGAATGCTGGGCCATAGATCCTTCGGAGACGGGCATGCAAGGCATCATTAGCATGTACAATGCCGCTATCGAACCCTGGCTGCCGCGGTACATAAGCATATGGGTCCTTTTGATTCTGCACTCGACCGCTTTGCATCCCGTAAATGTCGTTCCAGGCTCTGGGATCGGTAAATGCTAGCTCATCCGGGGCTATTCGTACCACTGGTCCATATTTGCGATGGAATTCTAGCACCTTCAATGGGAGTTGCCCTCGAATATTGCTAATTACGAAAGGTATGCGGTACGCGGCCCATAATTTAGGTCCAGGGTATCGACTTAGTGGGTGGAAATAGGCATGATAGATTCCCCACGAGAGTATCCACAGGCAAGACTGCGGGGTAAGTTAGCTTGATTGAAACGCAGGGGCATGTCGCTACAGCAGACAGTGAGGGTCAAGTACACAACGGCACTCGACGGACTGGTGATAACTGCGTAATGAGTCATGTGCAGATACTGTTGCTTGTGTTTACGGATTCTAGTTTGTTGCTGATGCGAAGCGTTGGATATCAGGATCAGCGGGCGAAGACAAGTTTTATGGTGAAGGGTCCTAGAGAGCTGATATCAGCATCATCCCTATACTTCCTCCCCTGGTTAATAAAATAGCTCTTTTTAGGCTATCTGCAACCAATGTACGTAAAACAACCTTGTAGAGAGGATTTAAGTTTAAGATGTGCCAATCACAAAAGCTATCTGACAGGGTAGTGATCTTGCGCTATCGGTTTTGCGTTATACTCGGGGATATACTTATGCGGGCCGAGAAGGCGATGTGGCAGAACGGACACCATTATCCAAGATAGAAGGTGATAGCAAAGGCCTCAGAGAAAGAAGATCGGTGCCTTTTTATCAAGCCTACACTATCCTTCCAGCGAAACTCTGGAAGACGATCGCCTGCTTTAACAGCGGTGCTGGGTTGGAGCGAATGCTGGAGTGATTCTTTGGCTGCCATGACGGCCTGTTTTCCTGGGTCTGTGTGCATTTCGATTACTTTTCTAGACAGCAAATAGCTCAGGGCCTATAAGATCCATCTTGAGTCCGGGATAATGCACAGGAACAAATACTGATATCGAAATAGTAGTTATATTACCGGAATCAGGATGTATTCATGGGATCCTATTTGAACCCCGCCACTGGGAGTTTCCTTTAGCTTAGAACGGAATTCCGTGTCCGCGTTCTATATCCGTGTCGGATATACAGGCTGGAAACGGAACTGGCTAGTGGGGTTGGTATTGTCATCGTAAGCGGTGTTATTTTTCTCCGAAAGACTGCCCATGGCGACATTCCTCGGTATGGATGGTTCAATAGCAGCGTCATCTCCGCACAACTTCCGGTTTTGTCTCTAACTAAAGTCTGTAAAACCCGAAATATTTCGTTGGCTGATAAGAGGAAATCAATAAGTAGAGTTGTAGCCTCGGCTTTGGTGGATTCCATTTGTCAAAACCTCCAAATTGACAAACACTCCACACAGACTATTTCGGTGAAGCAACGCATCCATACAGAATCCCATACAGACACTCAAAGGCATCATACAAATAATGACTGGTATGCTATCCCTTGTTTGCCTCTTATATGCTTGCTGCTCTCGATTTGTTTGGTCTTAAGTGTGTATATAAATCTGACACGGTAGGTGCATAGAAGCCGCCCGTAGGTTAACGTCTTACTTCATTTTATGTCTCACTCAAAGTTCTCTAGCGAAGCCTCTCCCTCTACGAATTGGCGTTGTCCTGTTTCCGGGCTTTCAGGCCCTTGACGCATTCGGTCCCCTCGATGCCTTCAACATACTTTCTCGGACTCATGATGTGACCTTGGCTCTCCTGTCATCAACCATGGACCCAGTGACGACCAAGTCACTTAGGCATCTCCAATCTATCGGCCAATCTATTGTTCCTACCCACACATTCGCATCGGCCCCGTCCCTAGACATCCTGCTTGTCCCAGGCGGCCTGGGTACACGTGGTTCGACTCCGCACGTAGAAGAAGCTATTTCATACATTAGAGATGTGTACCCACATCTAGGATATCTTATCACTGTGTGCACTGGAGCAGGATTGGCTGCCCGCGCTGGAGTATTAGATGGAAAACGAGCAACCACAAATAAGAGGGCATGGTCTGAGACCACAGCGCTGGGTCCGAAGGTTGACTGGATTCCTCGAGCAAGGTGGGTAACGGATGGGAACATATGGAGCTCCTCTGGTGTTAGTGCTGGGCTTGATGTCGTATTTGCCTGGATTGGGGAGGTCTTCGGAGAAGACGTGGCTCAAAGTATAGCAGATGGGATGGAGTATGAGAGGCATCAAGATCCCAGCTGGGATCCATTTGCAGAGCTTTATGGTCTATAGTAGTGGGGTCCACTCGTGTAAGGCGTTTTAATATAAGGGTCAAAATCCACTCACTTCACAATACTACAGAGACAACTTGGTAGTCTTCTGAGAGCACGCTTCATGGTGACCAATCTTTCACTATTTGTATGGTTACTGTACAAATAACCGAACCTTCCATGCCAAAGCAGTGAAGCAAAAGTTCAAGTGAGGGGCTGTGCTTCAGAATTCCCGACCACCATGTGCCCGTGACCTCAAATATGACTGAGAACCTCCAAACCAAGTTCACAAAAGTACATATAACACCATCCTGTCTATAAATTGTACCACAATTCTCATGTAGATATATCAATTGGCTTTGTTGCACTGTCTATTCTCATTGGAACGCCTCCCCAAGAGCTGAGGCTCCCCAAATTCTAGGGAAAGCTTGAATAGTGAAGGAAAATAAATTTTAGATAAATTTGAAAATGCGTATCTAATCCGTTTATTGAGCTTTCATATTTTAGGAGACAGAGTTCAAAAGATATTCTACGTAAGTTGAAGACCAAATTACTGGGCACAGGGAGAAGTTTACATGATTGCTTTTAACAGCAACTCTGTAGCTCTGCAGCTTTCAACATGGATTCATAAATATTACAGATGTTATAGGGATTTATTGCCTTGCCTGTCCTATCATATATCCGTGATAAAGCGTCTATAGGTAGTAGAAGAAGTCCGGATGATCGTCCCAGATTTCTTCTAAGCTAAACTGCCGTCTTGCAATGGCTTCATCTGAGTTCTGAGCAGCTCTCTTTGCAGCGTTCTTGCGGGTTAAGAAAGCCATTAAGACAACGGCATTGATTAATCCAATCACCATCGCACCCAAAGCAAACCCATTCCCTCGGTAATAATAAGGAGCATCACTATATACTTCCGAGCCTGCTAAGGCCATAGACTGACCAAAAGTCATGATGGCTGCAAGTGAGCCAGCTCTGTAACCTCGTCAGTCAGGGTGGTATTTAGGTACACGGGCAGAGATATACCTTTTGGTAAAGCCTAGTACATTATTATTCATCCAAGTTTGGATCAGCACAACCTGTGGATAAGTCCCAAGACCAATGAAAAAGCAAGCTGCGAAGGACAAAGGCCGTGACTTGCTAACTAGTAGCAAAAGCCAGCCAAGACCGGCCAGAATGCAACAGGCAATAAGATATATACCACGTTTCCGAGTATGGTCGGATAGGAAACCGAAGAAAAGAATAGATGCCGCCACTACTACATAGACCGGGATGGTGTAGAGCTGTGTCCGAAGAGCCGAGTAACCAAATGTCTTGAGTATTACAGGAAGAAAACCACTGAAAGAGGCGAGACTGACATTCATACAGGAATATGAAACAACTATAGGGTCATCAGCTGAACTTTTCCATGGCACCAATCTTGATATACTTGCTGTAGAAATACACCTTGGGGTCTTTTATTACTGCTTGAAGTTGTGCCCAGCTGAGTTTTGCATGTGGGATATTAAACGCTTCGAGTGTCCTACGAGCAGCAATTGCCTTCTCCTGCTCGCTAAAACCCCACCTCAACTTTTCTGGCACAGGAGGGAGAAGTCCTGCTACGATGAAACCGCAGAAAATTGATATGATCCCTTGATCCAGAAGAGTTAGATGCATTGTTGGACGTATGACCCATAGATAATCATACCTTCAATAAAAAATATCCATTTCCACGCAGCCCAGCCCCGGGCACCATCAAGATTGGTCTGTATCCCATAAGCGATGACTCCATTCATCGTTCCGGCGACAGCAATGACGGAGAAAAATATTGCACCGCGACTTGCAAGCTCTTCTCTCTTATACCAAAAGGTAAGATAGAGGGGGCCTGCCTGCAGAAATGCTTCGGCACAACCGATAAGAACTCTTAAGCAGGAAATAACACCCCAAGATTGTGCAATTGACATTCTATATGGGCCGATTAGGGATAATATTAACCGAGATCATATATGGACTTACATTGCAGTAAATGTCCCCCAAGCTATCATGGCCAGTCCTAGTTGTATAGGAGGTGAAGCCTTTCTCAGGAAGATCGTTCCAGGAAGCTCAAAAACAATATATCCAAGATAGAAGAGTGATACACAGTTGCTGTACTGTTGAGGTGTCATTTTTAGGCCCTTAGTCATCCCAGCAATAGCTGCATTGCCAATATCGCCACGATCCTAAACATCTGGTTAGAACTATGTATTTTTAAGAAAGAAACAATGCATGCACATACTAGAGAGGCGAGAAAGTACATGAGAGATAATAACGGAAGGACGATGCAGTCAACTTTAAGTATGAATCGTCTCTCAGCAGCCTGATCTTCCGGCATTAGAGCAATCTCTTCATGAGCTACAAGTCCTCCAACTATAGGCTTGTGTGCTTCTTCGACGTTTTCGAATTCCACTGGTGTCTTCATCGTTGAAATTGGTTCTAACATGATAGCTAAGTAGAAACAGACCAGAAGATCGAGAAAGATAGTTGAAGGTTTGAGCGATTCATGGCCGCACCATCAGACCCCATATATACTTCAATTAATCTGGGGGTGTGGAGAACGCGGGGAAGGGTGTCCAGTCTTTGCATCTGGTGTAGCTGATGCGTGAAGCTAAAGTCAGTTGAGGCGATTTCGGCATGGTTCTTGAGTTAAGGGCGATATCGCTTGGACTATCGGAGCGACATCGCTTTAACTTTAAAGCCGGCCAATTCCAGTTTCGCCATGAATGTAAAGTCAATTCGGTATAATGAATTTGCTGAATACTAATTTTATAGGAGCTTATGAAACTAGTGATAACCGTGAGTGAGTTAATGGAGATCTGCATAAATTAAGGTTGAGTTCTTAAATTAATGCACAGGGAAAAAATTCGAAATATAATACTGATTTTTTTTTTGGAAGTTTCGCTACCTTGGAGTACATCGTTTGAACTGAGGAACACGACAATTGAAGCTGCATCATGAGCGAAAAAAACTCATATTACAAGAATGAAGAGCGACCTACGTTTGAATCATTACCCTTGCGTCCAGGTGACCCACCATTCTCAGCATGGGGTCTTTATGGTATCGATGATGAACTTGGAACCTTGAATCTCCTCACACCAGAATGTATCCTAACGGCCAGATCTGAGATCATCACGGGTGTAACCGTCAATTTGAAGTATGCCATATTGTTCCCGACCTTAAAGGAGGATTAACAGATCTAGTCTACCCTTAAATATACCCACGAAACCGATGAATACAGCAAGAAAGCCGTTTTCGCACCGGTTTAATGTCAAGCCCTTCTCGAATGATGATGAGCTGGATATAAATACACAAAGTTCGTCCCATTGGGACGGCTTACGACACTTCCCATATCTCAAATCTCGGCTATTTTATAATGGAATGACACAAGAAGAAATTTCTGGAGAAAAGCAGACCATACGATTGGGAGTACAAAGTAAGTGTGGACAAAATGCTAAAGGCAAAAGCTAATACCATCTTACAGACTATTCGAGGAAGGGGATAGCGGGAAGAGGTGTCTTACTTGACTACCGGACCTGGGCTAGGGCAAATAGCATTGAATACGATGCGTTTTCAACTCATAGAATTTCACTGAAGGATCTTCTAGCCTGTGCTGAGAGCCAAAATACGACATTTCATAAAGGTGATATTCTACTCATTCGATCTGGTTGGACAGAAGACTACTATAATCTGAGCACGGAAGAAAGAGAAGCTTTACCTGGTAGAACTAATCGTGCCTTTGTCGGAGTCGAGAACAGCGCGGAGATGGCAAAGTGGCATTGGGATATGCAATTTTCTGCTGTAGCAGGAGACACAAATGCTTATGAATCATGGCCACCAGAATTTTCAAGTTCTCTAGGCCTTGCATTACATGAGGTGTTCTTGGCAGGTTGGGGTATGCCTATGGGAGAGGTTTGGAATCTCGAAGATCTTGCGAACCAGTGCATCAGACAGAAAAGATGGTCATTTTTCCTTACAAGCCAAACTCTTGATATTCCGGGGGGTGTTGCGAGTCCATGTAATGCTATGGCGATATTTTAATTATATCACTAGATCCAATTTTTGGTCAATCACATATATAAAAGTTCAAGCAAATTTCCATTAATCCTGCTTTCTTTTGACGCTAAACTTGGTCTGCACTGCTTCACCAGACTGTTGCAAAGTGATCCCGAAATCGCTCTGTGTCTCGGCACCGATCATTTGGTGTTAAAACGATTTAGCTTCACGCTACGGAGAAGCCCGAGGTATTTTACTTTGTTGGCAAGCGGGTTATATTTACTTTCTAATTTACAGAATACATAAGTTTAGTCTTTGCCTAGCATATCCGGTCTGGAAACATCATTAGAGATAATATTTGTTAAAAACAGACTGAAGTCCTTTTACCAAAAGTGCGACAAACGACCATAATGACTATTTCCGAAATCCAAGATACCATTAAAATATTTACTCCGATTGGGATGCTGGGATATGGCTTCAGTGAGGACATCTTTTGGAATACCCTGAAAGAGGGAGTAAATGCCATCATCGTGGACAGTGGCTCAACGGACAGTGGCCCATCAAAGCTCGCTTTAGGGAAAACAACTGTTACATATGAGGCGTACAGAAGAGATTTATCCCTCCTCGTGTCAGCCTGCCACAGCTATAGGGTGCCTGTATTGATAGGCTCTGCTGGAGGGGATGGGGCTAATGACCATGTTGACTTGTTTGTTGACATCATTCATGATATTGTTTCAAACAATAATTTTCGGCCGCTGAACGTTATCAGTATATATGCTGAGATCGATAAAGAGGTCATCCGAGAGAAGCACAGGGCTGGATTGATCTCTCCCTGTGGAAGAGCTGTACCATTGCTGTTGGAAAATGACATTGAAACCGCTACGCGTATCGTGGCACAGATGGGTCTGGAGCCGTACGTCAAGGCCATGGAAGAAAATCCAGACTTCGACATTATAATAGGTGGCCGTGCTTATGACCCCTCCCCATATGCAGCTTTCTGCGTCTACAAAGGATTTACAAACTTGGGGATCAATTTCCATATGGGAAAATTGATGGAATGTGGTGCTTTGTGTTCAGAACCAAAGAGTAAAGAAGCCCTGGCTACGATACGACATGATAGTTTTGATATCACACCACTCAACCCAAACTCTCGTTGCACCCCAACTTCGGTCGCCTCTCATACACTGTACGAGAAGACAAGGCCTGATATCCTCCTGGGCCCTGGTGGCGGACTATACCTTGGGGATGCTACTTATGAGCAACTAGCGGATGGACGTACTGTCCGTGCCAGTGGAGCTGTTTTCAAACCAGATCGACAATATACTATCAAACTAGAGGGGGCTAGACCTTGTGGTTACCACAGCATTTTTATTGGTGGCGTTCGAGATCCTATTCTAATCTCTCAGATTGACAATTTCGTTGCGCGTGTGGAGGATACCGTCAGGGAAATGATCAATTATCCCTATAAATTAAAAATCCACCTCTTTGGCAAAAATGGAGCGATGGGAATATCAGATCCAGGAGATAATGAGGGATTCGTTCCTAGGGAGATCTGTATCACTGGGCAAGCTAGTGCGAGTACGCAAGCTGAAGCCACACACGTTATAAACGTTGCAAGGATAGTATGCATGCATGGTCCATACCCGAACCAGCTCGCCACAAGTGGAAACTTTGCGATGCCTTATGCTCCTTTCGATATTCCTATGGGACCACTTTCAGAGTTTTGCATTTATCATTTGATGCCAGTGGATGACCCTTTGGAGCTTTTCCCAATTCACCGCCGTGAGATGCCAGGTTCAGAGGTGGAAGTTTCAATATCCAAACAAGAAACTACAATTGAAGACCAGTTACCTGTCGGGCCCCGTCTAAATCCGCAAAAGAACATAGCTATTACCAAGAGTTGTGTATCAAGAACCACAAAGCTATACACTCTTTCTCCGCCACCAGGAGATGGTGCTTGCTACCTTGGGGATCTCGCTTCTGTGGTCCGTAGCAAGAATGCTGGGCCATATGAGCTTACGTTTGATGTCATGTTCGACAACGACGAGCTGTACAAGAAAGTCAAGGACACCAGGGTGCTTTCCTCCTCTCAAATTGCTAATACATATGGCATCTCAGAGGAAGATGTCATCGCATCTCTCTTTTGGGATCAAGCACGAGCATTTAAGGCTACTATAAAGAGATCAGNCTATATCGGGAGGGTTTGGAGATTCAGATATCCATGGAGCTGCGCAGCATATTCCCCTACTATATTTAACTTTACCTATTCCCAGACCATAGGTAGTTCTTAAAGTTTGTTTTTAACATTTTATCCTAAAAATTATAAGAGCGCGCAACAGAATCAAGATGCGTTTATCTTGATTGAATAAGTATTTCATCATGCAAGACAAATGCGCTGAAGACTGCTTGCTATGTATGAGCAAATACACGAGACAGAAACCATCCAGTATTTATTGCTTGAATTCAGCGATATCTTCGTATTGGGATCTCCTTCTCTTAAATACCAAAATCCAGAGCATCAAGTGGATAACTAGTATCATCCCAGAATGGTAACATCCAGTTCTCCATCTCTAGCATGGGTACATCGTTATTGGACAACTGATCTTGCCTACCCATATTGAACCTCTCTTTCGCATGCCACACCGTATCAAGTGGAAGATTGGAAGCCATCCTCGACTGGAATTTTACGGGACGTCTCCGTCGGATATCCGTCCAACTTTCTTTGCTGAGATATTCTATAACAGCACAAACCCTAGACATATGATCGTCGTTTCTTGTTGACTGTTCGGCAAACAAGACTTTAAGCGTGGCAAGGGCACTCCGAATTCTTGCTTCCTCAAACTTATATATCTGGGAGTATTCTCCAAGCCTTAGAAGGAACATAGCCGCATAAATTAGACAGCTCCATATATGAGCAGGCCAGAATGTAGCGTATTTGGACCTTGAATTGGCAATCACGACAAGCTCCATCACAGCCTTGTATGCAGAAACACAGACCTCTGCAAAAGAGTCATGCATCACCTGGCTTTCGTGTGGCAGTTTGTCAACTTCATGTAAGAAAGCAAACGAGTAGAGTTTAAGTTGAACAGAGATTAGCATTATTTTTGTTTCTGGTTCCCAGCTTGACGCATGTTGAG
Organism: Scytalidium sp. 3C; assembly: GCA_000743665.3. Lineage (NCBI taxonomy): Eukaryota > Fungi > Ascomycota > Leotiomycetes > Scytalidium > Scytalidium sp. 3C. Next base: position 93,831 of record JMRO03000055.1, on the reverse strand, counting down.
CTAATAGCAAATCAAGTTCCTCGTCGAAGACTCGGATGTTTGGAATTACGTCTCTTTGTAAGCCTGAGCTCGACTTGATATTTTGACCAAGAAGTTTTGATATTCTAGCCATTATGTGTGTTATCTTTAGATGGTGATAGATGATCGCTGGTACTACTTCAGGAACGGTTACTGCCTCAAGTATAGTGTTATCAAAATCGATCGTAGCAGGAACACCAAGTCTACTACTTATACTATTCGACCTGTCAATATATGTAAACAAAACAAATGCGTAACATGCCTTTGGTTTATAATATAACATCCAGCCCATACCAGTCTGTGATTTGAAACTTCAATTTCGTCGATCGTTGAGCTAACTCCAACGTCGGGCTGTTGGTAGCGACGATACACAAACTCTGATTGATGATGAGGGCGGTGTAAGCCTAACTGCAAAGCCATATGAGTTGCAAAGCCGCATAGCATCCATGAAGTATCGCTGATAGAGACATCAAATGGAAAGGGCCAACAACACAGCAGAAGCAGTGCCTGAACAAATCCTACAGATCGATTCTCAATTTTGGTGAACTCGCATGCTAGGCGCCGAACAGGCTCGATCAGGCGAGCATACAGCTCTGGATGTTCTGTCGATCCTTTTGAGCCAATAGCCATGATAGTCCAAAATAGAATACTACAAGAGTCATAAGTGCGAATAAAAGTTTCTAGTGGGGCTAAAACTGGAAATAGCGGGTGATATTTCTGATAATATCTGTGGATCATTAGCAATCGAACAAAAAGAAGAGCTTTGTCCGCTGTACCTTTCAAGAAGATCTCTGATAGTATGTGCATCAATAGAGACACCTTCCAGGGACTTTCCTATCAGAAGAACATCAAAGTAAAGAAAGGATGTGGTTTCCGGTGCAACACTTGGATCTGATTGAAATGCACTACCAAAATCGGCCACACTCGTAGAGGAAGTCCCATGGGATATATTATCAACGAAGCCTCGCGCCTGTACCCCTAAAATCCGTTTCATTTCTCTAAGTTCCTTTTCCATAGTCTCGAGGCGACTGTGGAGACTTAGCAAAACCTTCGATACGTGTAGGGGAATAGACTCACTCCCTCTTAGCAGTTCGTTTGAACCCGGGGTCAACATTACAGCTTATATTCCTCTTCGCACACCTTGTGCAGGGCACTGCCGATTTATCAAGCTTATCACATTTGAGCTGTTTGGATATTCTCAGTCTTAGTAACAAATACAAGGATGCTAAAAGATGAAAGGGCGTACCTTCATCTGTCGGCAATGGACGCAGGCCGTGGGCTTTTGCTGGCGTTCTGTCCTTAAGTCCGCGGGCGTCATGTCTGCTATCCTCAGTATCCCGGCGCCAACGCGGTACTGTTTTGTTATGAGGTTGACGTCGCACACATCCAAACATGCCCTGTATGAAAAGAGGGGCTCGTCCTCAGGGCTAACTATNTAATTTGTACGCCCAAGGCGAGAACATGATTTCCCGGTTTACCGAGCGACCTTCCTCTACAGTCATTTAACTTCGTCTTTGCCATTTCACCTTCTAATAAATATGCCCCATAAGTAAATCTACAGAGTTTTTGCTGAAAGGAAAGCGCTTCCTTGGTATTAGTATGCTAGTAATAAGATCATCCTCCCTCTCCATATATCAGTGGTAAAAATATTTCGAAGATTCCCAGTAAACAATACAGTATGCTTTATCTTATCATTTGGCACTCAGGTAAATTTTAATTTCGCACGATTTCGCGTAATTACTCGGCAAAAGCTTTGCGGTGTGCCTCGGTGCAAGACTTCATGGAAAACTTAAGCCCTGTCCTGTCTTTCCTCAATGACGATATCTTTTTGAACCTTCGTCTTTTGAAATTGATTCACGGCCTTTTTTTTACGGATTGGTGATAAAAGTTGTTCACGATTAAATGTTTATTTGCCTAGCCTCCAAAATTTTAGGGTTTTCGTACAACAAAATTTATGAAGAGATTTATATGATCTGAATGTATACAGTCTCTAGGATCTTCCTGACTCAAGTCCCATATTTGTTCCTTTCAAACTATCATCTATTACAGTTCGACTTGATGGAAAGTGTGTACATGGCATTTGCCATATGCGAAGCGATATAGCAGGATCCTGGTAACAAATTTATTTCGTCGAAATGTCGGGCTGCATGAGGAGTCCATCTAATCTCCCCCTGCAATAACCTTAACGCCAGTACCAACTAGAAACGGATCGCCGAACGTATGTCACCATGGAAACTTGGTTTGTTTCTCTCCAAGCTATAATCACTTCTCCAAATATGGCTTTCATGATCTTAGGGCTCCACTAGGATCCATCATGCTGATCCAGCTACTTCTGGGTAGGTTTGACAGCACTTTTGCCCTCTACTCATTCATGCGGGATCTTTCCTACTCAAAGGATTCAACTTTTGCTATGCCTGTCCGCATCTACCCAACAGCATGTCGAAGTGGAATAGAAGCCCGTTGGATGCCTTTTGTAATAACACCTCCCCTCGCCGTTTGTATGATGCAGCCAGCGTTGTCTCAGCTTCATCATGTTAGATGTGAAAGAGGCATAATTTCCAGTTTTGCCATGAATATCTCTTCATGAGTGCAGAGCTGGACATGATTCCTTGATGTGAGGCCTCTCCCAAAGGAAGAGAGGCCTCACGGCACCAAAATCAAAGCTCGGGCATAATAAGTGCAAACTTGGACATATCCGGTGGCTGCCTGTCAACGCGCACCTTCAATTTCCGATCAAAGTACGCCCCTCGATTATCAATCACCACGCCCTGCATCAGCTCTCTCGTCCTCCGAACCTCATCATCACTAACTCCTAATTCGTCCGTGGGAATCCAAACACAAGGCATTGTCTCGCGCAATATGGGGTGCATGAAAGCTACCGATACCAACATATCGCGCTCGTCTGGATCGAGGTCTGCTATCTCATCGTTATGCTGCATGATGATTTTCGAAATCGGGTCGTCGAACATCTGTGCTTCTATATCTTTGAATCGGGGCATGAGGATACCCCCACCACCTGCTTCGGGCCCGGCCAGCTTGCTCTCAAGTTGTGCTAGTCGGGCTTCGTCTAGTGGCTGGTTAAGACGGGCAAGGATGGACTCGGCGGCTTTAGCATCTGCTTGTTGCTGATCATGGATATCTCCAGATCGATGTGACGATCGTCTCTGCGAGAGGGGCGGCCTAATTAGAGTGCTCATTTCGGAACCATGAGGTGGCTCGAGATTTTGGGTATTGTTAGACGCTGCGGGGCTAGATGGACCGATAGTGGTTTTCTCTTCATCGCGCGAATCGAACTTGGCAACTTCCGAGGGCTCATGTGCCTCTTCGTCTGATATCAAACCCTTGGATTCAAGTTCTAATCGGATAGGGGCATACTTGAACAAGGGAGCAAGGTGGTTCATGAGCCACGTCTGATATATGACCGTAAGGATGAGAACCACCGCCATAATGGTACCTTGGGCGCCACATGCGACGTTCCCCTTAGTATTGCGGACCAAGAAAAATAGACCCGACAGACACAATTCCATAAAGTAGAGGCCAGTGAATAGCTGGTTTACGGCATGCGGGAAGAAGAGTCCACCTCCGTCAACCTGGCCTGTTCGCACACAATAAATCACGTTATTCTTGATCACCACCCAGAAGAGGCTGAAGGTGATAAGCATGAATAGTAGCATAAGGGGAGCAATGATAGAATAGACAAGTCCTGGTCAGAGGTCAGCGCAAACGTGCAAGCTGTGGACAATATTTTCACCTACCAATGACTGCGAAAGTAGTGTACCATGGAATATTGCTACCAATGCGTGTTAAATTGGTCCAGCTCAATTTTTGGAACACCGAATCAGGGGTATTGACGTGGCCAATGATGTAGAAGTTGAATAATCGAATGGTTTGTAGAGTTGAGGTAGCACTCAAGGAAAGCGCTTGCAAGATAAGAAAAGAAAAGTAGTAGTTGGCAGCCGTAGGCAAGTTCGTAGCAAGGATATTTGGTATTGATGTAGGGGAGCGAAGGAGTTCTTCAACAATGCTAGTAAGACCGGAGGAGATGGTGGGTATGATAAAAAGTTCGAAAATGAGAAAGATGAAGTACCACAATTGAAGGGAGCGCTCGCCTTCCTGGCCGGTGGTTGCACCTCGGGTGCTATTTGTTAAGAGACGAAGTAGAATCGGAAGCGGACCGCTGAGAATGATCACTTGGATGACCGGTGGCAGGGTACCTTGTATGAAGGAGAGTAACCACGGAGGGAGACCCCCGATCCATTTCAGCCAAGACGTTGACCCCGAGAGAGTCGATATTCTAGACAGGATACCGGTGAAGAAGGAGATGAGACCAAAGGCGAAGACTAGGATGGCAAAAAGGACAAGAAAGATTGCCAAGCGGACGTAGCGAGAGAGCCAGGACATATTTAAGCTGGGCCAGTTGATGTCGCCAGGTGAGGTCTCAACCACTCTTTTCTTCATGTGCCCGGGTGAGATGTCCGCGACGGACTGGCAGGCGAGATGTGCGGCCTTTTGCGAATTGAACTGGACAAAGGCTGTCATGTTTCGTGGATATGCCTCCGGTGTTTTGACATCTGCTTCGAATTCTTTGTTAAGTCGAGCCAGTTCTCTACGGCAGTAGTAGATAGTGTCCACCTTGGTGCAAAAGAAGCGGCCAAGGAGAGGGATCTTGGCCGCTCTCGCATGCCCATCTTTCGGTATTCGCATGGTTTCCCGTTGTTTTGGTGTCAGGAACTGAGTCCACGCGGCCTTGGTTTCGAGGTCATACTCCAGATCACGTTGACAATCGGGTGGAGTTGGCGGGCTCGTGGCTGGGGCCGCAGGTTGCGAAGCCTGGGGCCTTTCAGATGGGACTTCCGAAACCGCTTGCGCTGGAGCTTCGGACGTTAATCCTCCTTTCTTGTGCGATCTGTTTTTGCGGCTCTGTTTGGCTATCTTCCGCAGCATATTGGTCTCCGCATTCTCCAAGAGGTCTTCATACCGCTTTCGGAGTTGATCCTTACGCACTAGCGGGGTGAAATCTCGATTGATCCAAATGCGACGGACGCCGTCCGGAAAGTTGCCGTAAAGCGCTTCCAGCGCTTCTTCATTGCAGAGATGTTCAGGAATGTCATGGATGAGAACCGTCGTGCTCGATGCTTTCAATCTGTGACCCAGGCTGCTGAGGTACTCTTGTCGCTTGGCGATATAGTGGAGCAGTTCTTCGTGGAACATGAAGCAAACCCAGATCACGACCCCGACGGCCAAGACCAAATGTGCCCAATATCTGCTCGTGTTTTCCGGCGAGACGTTCGACCAAGCCAGCGTATCCAGTCCTGTGACATTGTACGTCACGCCGCTGATTGTGTTGGTACCTTTGCCCTGCTTGACGTTCAGAGGGATCAAGATGGGCATGATGATGACGGCCATGGGCGTGAAGATTTTGAGGCACATGCTGAGGAACCGGAGAAAGAAGTATGCGTCCATGCCCGCCTTGTTTAGGACCTCGGGGTCTTCTTTGATCTTGAACACGTTGAAGAGCCATTTGAACGGATTGTGGTGGGGTGGCTTGACGCGTTGCTTGACAGGCACCAAGAAGCACCTGGGTTGATAGATGCGCTTGGCCCAGAGGTAATTCCTGATGATGAGGAAGGTGCCAAACTGAACCGTGAAGAGGATAAAACCTGCCGCCAGGGAGATGACGAAGGTGGTGATGGTCGTGCCCTGCCTGCCCTGAGCCGCACCTACATTTCCATTGATTGTTTCGTTCAAGATGCTCCCGATGGAGGACATGGCGGCAGATTCGGGGTTGTGTTATCGCATGGCGGTTCGGGGAGGGGGATAACGACCGAGAGGGACTGTATGATCGCGACGGAGAGGTTGTGTATATGATTGTGGGAGAAATCCTGATCGACAAGGAGGATTTGCTCGATGTGGGTGGTTTTGGTTAGATCAAAGGTACGATGACATCAGACAGCCACAGCAGTAATTTCCTTATCACTCTCGCTTGGGTGGACGCAGCGTCGATCGGTGTGCCGAGGTCCAAGATCAGACGGATCCCATCGACTCGCGTCCGATTCCAGACGACGGTTCACCCCCATATAATACCGATCGGCGAGCTGGATTCTGGCTACTGCACCGGTGACAGCCCAAAGGCAACGCCGTCACAGCAGGAGGGAAGCTCAAGATTCAGCTCGTGGCTTTTTTCACCTTCCCAGGTCAGGTTGCTGGGGCCCGCGTCAAGATCGCGATCATGACCAGCTAGATCCCTCACGATCGTGCAGGGTCTGGCGACTTAAGACCCTGCCTCACTTGTTCCCTTACTAGTAGTGGTGCAAGAAACAATAACGTGCTGACTTGAGTTTGATTGATTTCGCGGAAGCATCTCCGTGAAGCAGCTACCTTGAGTATTTGGCCCATGTCTGCACGTGATCTTAACAATACCGAGCTCGTGTTTTGAGTCTGACGCGGCCGCTGGCGTGTATCTGCCCACATCCATCATCGTAGATGGTATCTCCGTGATGAGCTTTATCAGACACTACTTAGAGTCCTGTCCCTAACAATGGACGACTCTGTTGCGTGCGCAAGTGGTTCTAGAGTCTCTACACTTCTGATCTCTGTCGAATTTGTCTCGTTGGACCATCCTAGGTAAAATCGCCGCGGGGTCGGAATCAGCGAGCTGGTACATTGCAGATTCAATAAAGCAGTAGGTGGTTTCCCATCGCATAAATCTTCTACCATTAGTGTAACTGCGGCAGAACTGACATGTGTTCATCAATAGTCCGAAGGCCGAAGAGCGCGATAAATTTGCTTCTCCCGTGATTTCTTTTGTGAGCCCTTACGAACATGTCGCACAAACGTCGTCCCTCTGACGTCCCGGATTTTCTCCACAACTCCCCGTTCTTGCCTTATACTAGCGGACACGCCGAATCACACGAGCCAGATACCGTCAAGAAAAGACCGACAATAAGGGATATATTGAGATGGAAACAGCTGCCGGTAATAATAGTGTTCATATGTGGGCTCGGTATGCTTCGCTATATGTGGGTGAAGCTCAATATACCGGCTCGTTTTGCAGAGACAACATGCCTCACCTCAGAGATTGTGGACGCCCACAACACTCTGGAACCTGATAAAGATGGGGCAGATATTCCGTGGTCTGATTACGCATATGCACAATACGCCACGGATCAGGACTATCTCTGCAATTCTGTTATGATATTTGAAGCATTGCATCGGTTTAAGAGCAAAGCATCTCGATTTCTGATGTATCCTGATAGCTGGTCTACGGATGGCCCCGCTGACAGCGTGGAAAGCCGGTTGCTGAATAAGGCAAGAAATGACTACAATGTGGAGCTAGTACCCGTGGAGATGAATCTAAGAGAGGAAGATTTCAGTATGTCTCCCTGAGGATCTATCGTTGTAAAAAATCATTGCTAAAGAATCGACAGATCCTTGGGCAGCTTCCTTCACCAAACTCCTCGCCTTCAATCAAACACAGTACCAGAGAGTAATCGTGCTGGACTCTGATGCCACTCTGCTATGTTCCCTTGATGAACTATTCTTCCTTCCCCCAACTCCTGTCGCAATGCCGCTTGCATATTGGGCTAAGAAACCGACCTTGGCCTCCCATATCATGCTCATCACGCCTTCGACTGGAGAATTTGCCCGCATTGCTAAAGGTGTAAAACGAGCCAGGAGAGGAGAATACGATATGGATGTTATCAATAAGTTATATCGAACGGTATGCGTTCTCCTGGACCACAAGAGATACGCGCTCCTTACGGGAGAGTTTCGAGCGAACGACCATTCTAAATACCTCTCTCGATCTGCTTCAAATGAGACCTGGGACCCCATGACTGTGTTAAAAGATGCAAGATTGGTGCATTTTTCTGATTATCCGCTCCCCAAGCCATGGCTGAATCCCAATAGAAAGGATCTTGAAAGAGTGCAGCCAGCGTGTATTGAAAGTGATGGTCAAGAACCGGATTGCACTGCGCGAGCTATCTGGTTAGAGATTTATAGAGACTATAAAGAGCGCAAGACTGTGGGTAAATGTTTGCGTCCAAAACACTGGAGTGTAAGCTAACTAGTGTGCTTGAGAACATTTGTGGGTGAAATTAAAGATCACAAAATCGTAGTGAAAATGGAGTTGTAGAGTCACCATGGTTATTTAGGCTACAATTAGACATTTTGATACCTTTTAGAACAGTGATCAGCGTGGAAAGTCTGGCCACCAAAAGCTCCAAAAAATGTAGGCAGAGCTTCCATTTTCTCATTAGCTAGACAAAATGAAAGAAATACTGTCAGCTCTACTCGAATTTAACCAGCAAAAATTCCCTGCTGGCATTATGGGCGGCCGCTATTTAAGACGATGATTAAGAAACTCTATGCCGTGGTTTCGATGATGATTAGAACAGTAGTAGGCAAGAAACTGCAGCGACATATCTTTTCCATTCTGTCCCATCAACCCTTTTAAAAGCAGTTCTGGAGCTGAATAATAATGGCCGTATTCCCACTAAGTATCTGCTTAAGCTTGCAACCTCTCCAACCGCTTCTCACCTAGTCAACTCCCTGCCCCTACTTCTTCTTAAAGTACTTATGCATAAAATTGTCGTGTACCGAATCATCAAGATCGATACAGTAGCCGTCAAGAACCACAATCTGAAAATCACGACCCGTTGCACCATACACAGTGAACATGACAATAACAGAGGTACTTATCCCTGCAGCACTAGGGTCTTGATCTAGAGGCCTAACTTGGAGAGTAGCTCTCTTCTGACTTACTCCAGCTGCATTGCCAAAACTGCTCCGGAGCTTAGCTTAGCATGTCTCTAAAGACTGGTTAGCCACAAATCTCGCGTTCATATAACCGCAGCTCACATATGTACCGCTCCTCGTTACCCTGGACCTAATTTCGGCAAACGTCATCGCAACGCCAATCAGACTCATGTTATCTGGTGCACGAATGCTACGCCAGTTTATTGCTTGCTCTTCTCCCCAGAATACCTCACGATCCCGATTCGTTCGAACATTCATTGCTACAGGTCGTCCAGAGTACATATTAGTTAAAATTTCCGTCACTACTTCTCCACCCGCCCCATCAATATCAAAGTCTACACAATACTCTCTTGGCCAATCGTTTGCATCTGACTCTATAAGCTTTCCAATCATGCGACGGCGGTTGTCCGTAAACTCTGCTCTGATGCCACAAAGGTTGTACATCGGCACATCCGGAAGGGAGCTGGCGGTTGCTAGCCCTCCGAAGGCCACATAACCCGTAAGGCGGACAAGGGATCGCAATTCATTTTTGTCTTTAGCCCATATCAATGCTTCATGTTGGACAAGATCTGCTGGAACTGCAGTTGTACCCTCCCGGGATGCTAGACGCTCAGGGTCAAGATGTATAAATGTTATTCCGCGGTGTTCCCAGATTCGCGATTGCAAAAGACTTTTGTATTCTTCCTTCCAAAGGTATCTTTCAACAAAGGGTGCCTCTAGAGGGTTGTGATCCTTTGTAGGAATCGAACACTCTTTCTGTTCTAATGTTTCCACCAAGCCGAGGCTTATAATGCTGTAGTTACCTCGGATGTGCTAGGAACAAAGTTAACTGATATTTTTTGTTACAGCTATGCTCAAATAAATGATAATATAATACACTCACACCTATTTGTCCCTGAAGCCCAACAATAACCATATTTTCATGCCCCAGTAAAGGGCGTACCATATGCCCCATTTCTGTTTGCCCGAGGGTAACCTCCTTTCCCGTGTTAAAAATAACCTAATAGCTTCACTTAGCGACCAAACAGATCAATTAAGACATTGAATAAAGCTTGGAAGGAATGTACAGTTATACCCTTCGGACATGTACTTGTCCTATTAGGATCTCGAGGTCCTCCTTCGCATGATGGGGTAGCTGCATCACAGAGGTCAATTGCAGGAATGTGAAGGATAAATCCTTTAATCCATTCCTCCTTCTTCATTTTGATATTAATTGTGGATACCATATTTGTAGTATCATCCCTACCGAATAATCTGCGCTGTCCATTTGTAGCNCAANNGGATATCCCTACTAACGAACCTTCATCATCATTCCAGAACGTTTCCAACTCCTTTTCATTCTTATATATTTCATCCCAAGATTGTACCCAAAATACTGAGGTCAAATCCTTCTCCCGAGGCAGAGGACAAGAGACAACTGGCATAAATGCGCATGTAACATCTGAGAGCATTGTTCTCTCAATGTGATCAGGATCACAGCTGTTCCCTTCCCGCAGTTTCACAAGGTATGGACGAGCAATTATCTGACAGACGTTCCAGATGCGTTGTCGATTTGCAATTGACATGAAATGACCACTCATGAACATCCTGGGTGTAGTTTCCCTGTTTATCCATCGAAAGAGTCCCATCAAATCCTTTTCTTTAGTTATCTCTGGATCATCTAATATTTTCTGAAGTTCAAAAAACCACGGCATTTTGTGTTTGATACATTTCCTCCAAAAGTCAGAATTCGTATTTAAAATGGTGAATATTTGCTTGGAAGCCATGCAAAGATGGAGTATGGACCCTGAAGGCAAAAATAAGCAGATTTTATAGATGATATCATAAGGAAGCTTCTTAAATGGATCCAATATTACTTTGGCCGTGATATCATCAAAAAAAGATGGAAGTTTGAAATCGTCGCTCGCAATTGTGGCCTTCATAAAATGGTCCAGATATGGCGTAGATGCTGGATTACTGACTAATAACTCCTGGCCCTCGATGCAATCCCAGTACTCTTCGGTTGGCGGGTCGGGTTTGCCGTAGTCTATATCTAAACGATATGACCTGGTTCCAAGCTCAAGAAAGGTACTATACAGAAGATTCTTATCGATTCGACCGGGGGTAAATGCACCCGTTAAGACTCTGGCAAGAAGGCTGTAGCAGGGCCAGTGAAAAGGAAAGACTACCTCACTATCGTCCGTACCACTACTGCGGTAAGGAGAATGAGGCTCATGATCACCAGGAATACTTTGGTCATAACCTGGACTCACGTAGATGCACCCAAATTCATCATAAATTCCTGGTCCAGAAATGAAGCATCTAGCTTGTTAGTATTCCAGATTGTACTGCAATAGTGTGTTATACTATATGACTTACTTTGATATCCCAGGAGCGTTCTTGTTGAAACCTAGAATATGGAGAGTCTCAACCCACTTCGTCTCTTCCTCATTAATGATTTCTGCATCGTAGCCAAATTCTATTTCCATTCCATTGCTTTTCCTATCATCATCGTCATGGTAATTATGGCTTGTATTGGTATTCTCTTTTGCATTCTCTACCAATCCAGAATCTCGGTTTTGCTTGCGACGAGCTCGAGCTGATTTAGCTTTCTGGAAGATTTCAACGTTCCGGAATGGACCTCCACAGATCGCGCAGTAAATATCGCCGAATATCATAGCCCAGGGCAGAAGATGTCGAATATATTCAGATGTCTTGGTGTTGCCAATGTAAAGAGAACAGTATAGGATCTGATTTGGCTGTGAAGTGGGGTATACTGTGACTAGGATATCCCCTCGACTGCAGGAAATGGATCACCTCGCGTAATCAATGCCACGTTGGATGAACTTCTGCGGGGCGAAAAGACAAGCGTTCTCCACAGGTCACGGAAGAATACCGAATAGCCGACGAATGCTTCGGGCTCCTTCCATTCTTGTTTCAGATCTGCGCTTAGGAGCATCTAAGCTATGGCCGGATTCTCGATGTTTTCTTGATTAACGGGCTTACCTTCACCGGACCGGGTGCGCCGCCGATTATATGCTTCTTTAGCACGTCTACAAGGGCTGTGGCATTGAAATCATCGTCACAAGCCCAGTCTTCAGCCAATGGGAGTTGTGGACACGCCCCGTTTATAGCTGGCATAGATATATCCACGTAGAATTACGTGTCAGAGCATTTGAAATGCCCAGTAGTAAATATCCACTTTGCATTCGTAGCTTTCACATGTGCCCTATCAGTGGCTGTATTTCATGCACTTTATGCGGGATCCCTCTGCACGAGTGCGCTAATGAACGGCTTCATTGCTTCATTTGGATGAGAAGCAACATGGTCGGGACGAAAAGTCGCTGAAACCTTGATCGTGGGGTAAATACTAAACTATATAAAATCCCATGAGCTAGAATTTGAATGGAGTCATAACTCATTTAACTACGCCTTGCGTCTACGTAGGTGAAGCGGTGGTTGAATTCCACAATGACTCTTATTGGACACGTCTTGGGACTCTCTCTTCCAGTCTTCGCTCTAGCTGGCCCTATTAGGTCTCCAAATGCCGGCATAGTCGCGCGTGATGCTCTATCAGTTGCCGCCTACGGAACAAGTGCCAATGGATTCACAACACCACCCCGAGGCTGGAACACGTTTGGCCTGCAGTCACTGGGGAATAGCTTTGTTCTAAATCAAGACAATGTCCAGGCCCAATGTGATCTCCTCAATGTTACTGCTGGGTATACCCTCTGCAGTATTGATTCTGGCTGGTCTGGAAATGGAGGCGACGAATTCGGCAGGCTTGTACCTGATCCTTCTGTGTTTCCAGATTTGCCAGGGTTGGCAGATCAGTTGCATAACCAAGGAAAATTGCTTGGAGTGTATATCTTACCGGGGCCTCTCTCTGCCGATGCCAACGTCACAGTGGAAGGCACTAATATTAAACTCGGTACCTTGTTTGATACGAGCCAACCGAGCTACAACTTGAGACAGACGTTTGATTTCAGCAAGGATGGCGTCCAGCAGTGGCATAACTCGGTCGTAAACAACTTTGCTTCAATGTAAGAAAATACCCACTTACAGGACAACTAATACTTTGAAAACAAGATCAAGAAACCGCCCTTATCATATTTCGAGTCTGACGTAGTATTCAGGGGCGTGGACATGATAAAGATGGACTATATGACCCCAGGTAGTCCACAGGCAGGAGAGACTCTGCCAGCAAATAATTCCCTGGCAGCTGTCGCCTATCACAAAGCAATTCAGCAATCCGGTCGTACAATACGTCTCGATCTCTCATGGAAACTTGATCGCGATAGCGCTGCTGACTTCGAAATATGGCGAAACAATGCTGACTCCCTGAGGACGGACCAGGACATTAACAGTTCCAATACTGGAACTTTTGTTGCTTTTGCCACTGTTCAGAGGGCCATTGAACAGTACCGCAGCTTCATCAACCAGCAGGTAGAAGATCCTACAAGGCAAAATGTCCCTATCATGATTCATCCTGATATGGACAACATGTATACCGGCAATGCTGCTTCCTTGACGGGCTTAACTGACCAGGAAAGATACACAGTCGCGATCCACTGGATAGGAGCTGGAGCGAACCTTATTACAGGATCCGATCTTTCCCAATTGGACTCTCTTGGACAAGAGCTTCTTTATGATTCTGAAGCACTTTCGGTTGCGGAATTCACGGCACAATATCCCATGCAACCGAAGAACCCGTTTGGGTCTGCTCTTCCTGGATCCCAAGCCTCCGAGCAACTACAAGCCTGGATAGCTGGTCCTGACGAGAACAATGAAAATGCAGTAGTTGTGCTCGCCAATTATGGGCCAGATCAAGGAAGTGGCGGTTTTGGAACCAGCCTGCAGGGAACCCAGTTGGTCAATATTTTCTAGGAATTGCGGACGGGCAGCCAAATGGTGCCCCTGGATGGAACGTTAGAAGGGTTTTTGGTGGTGGAGGACAGGGTGGAAGTGATCATGCCGATCTGGGCGTTACGAGTACTTTCATGGCCTCGAATTTGGGTCCAGGAGAATCTGCGCTTTATAAACTGACGGCAGCTAGCTAAGTAGTCATAGATAAATAGAAATAGAAGACCGAGAACTTTTAAAAGAAAAGGGTATGAAATTAATTGGAGTTCCTAAATAGCTTCTTGATTAAAAGAGGAATATCCCAAACTAAACCCCAGCGTATCGCTTCTCCCATACAAATTTTACGGCGATGGAGATAAAGAGTATCAATAACCTAATCGATTCATGCTTGCGCCGTAACTTGCACAATTGCAAGCTGAGGCTGTCCCTCCTTTTGCGGAATCTTCCATACGTGCTCAACGTCATCGCCTGATTTGCCATGACAAGGACACTTGGCAACATTGTGATATAGATTTTTTAAGTCAGAGTCATCCGGACCAGCCGTGACTTGCCTCATTTCATCATGGGATGGCATGATACTTGAGAAATCAAAATCATATTCCTCTTCGTCAGATGATGATGATGAGGAAGCAGAATCGTCGTCGACCATTTGCGGCGGTCGGGCTGAGTTGGTGCCAAATCGTTGCAGGGAAAGACCGTCGTCTTCAGCCTCCTCATCCTCTTCGCCATCCATATCATAATTCTTTGAATTCACGACAGCCCGAGGTCCAGAAGACTGTCGTCCCTCTTTTGTCCGTGCACCTGCATCTAAATCTTCAGGAAGGACACAGAAGCGTTCTCCGGCTCCATCTCTAGACCCGGATAGTTGATCGCTAGGGTCCTCTTCATAGCTGTCGTCTACCTCAATTTCGGCGAGTCTTAAATTCAGTTTGTCCAGCGTGAATGCATGTCCAAGGATGAAGCGCAGGTTCCGGTCCGGCCGATTAGCTGCAAGTTGGAGCTTGCACCTCGCAGTGTGAGCAAGGGAGTATGCCTCGTGTCGGTGCATTTTGCTGAGATACAGATATGCCACGAAAGGCACGATACTCAATAATTCATATCACCCCAAAAATTGGTTATCAGATGAACAGCACGATAATGGAGAAACAAGTCATCTTGAACACTCAAAATGCGGGGTTAGTAATCACGGGTGGCGTGCTGATGGTTCACTCATCTGCCTTCTATAGATTTGTAATAGCGATACAGGCAACCAAGCCGGCGGCGCTATAAGCTAGGACATTAGACCGACACACCACAGTAGTTTTGGCTGGAAAGTTAAACTCAACGTCGGAGTGTCCGGTGGTCATGTGAGGGATTGTAGTCATGGCGGAAATTAGGGAAGCTGCACAGATGCAAAATACTACAGCCCCAGAGGAAGCCGTGCCAATTTGAATTATTCATTGAGATCATGGAATCGTGATAAGTACATTTGGTTCTAGTATGCGAAATAAATAAAAGTGCATCTACCTCATTCTGATGTCACCTAATCTGAAAATTGATGAGGACAATTATGCTCTCATAATTTTCTGGAATATCTCCACACGGCTTGTCCAGCTACGGCACTTCTTTCCAAAGATGTACATTGGGATAGCCGTAAGACAGATGAAGACGTGCAAACCTCCGATGATGCAGAAGACTTCCTTTGGTCCCTGGCTGGTGATCCAGGACGAGATGAAGTAGTTCATACCAAAGGAGTAGATATTTCTCAGATTGATGGCTGCGAAAGCTTCAGGTGCTTTATCACGATGACAGTCTGTCAAATAACCATAGACCGCAATAGACATGAATCCAACACCAAAGTACTGGAGCCCATAGAAGATAACTGGGCCAGCCCATGGGTCACCAACTTGTAGCGACCATCCGAATCCAAAGAAGGACATTCCACCAATAATAAGGGTGATGATGATCAGCACCAATCTGAATTCCGGCTCGTAGATTCCGTTGTTACGTCGGGCCATGAATTTGATTACCCAGTCGGCAATCGGACCGGAGATAAAAGCACCGATAATTGACCCTACGAGAGTTGAACATGCGACTAGACCGATTTGTGACACAGTGAAGTTGTATGGAGGGGCAGAAAACACTTGAGCGAGCACGCCTCCAACAACCACAAGCCATGAGGTTGTAAGCCCATATGCAAAGAAAGAGAAGAGGACCTGCGGGAAGACGAGCATCATCAGAGGTCGAACGAGCACCTTCCAGAATGGATCATCGCACATGCGGCCGTGGAAGATTTTCAAATCATGAAGATAGCTATGCTTCTCCTCAATAACCTCAGTGTTTGTTGCGCTTCGGTCGACTGCCTCAACATGTGCAGCCTTTTCCATGGCATCCGCCTTGCTTTCCATAACGAGCTCCTCAGCTCTGTCATCCGTTCCCAGATCGATATTGTAAGTTGCATCGCGACGATACGCAGTCTCTGGGCACAGGAAGAAGAGCACTGGAATCCAGACTCCATATATGCAGGCACAAATTCCGTATGTCCAGTTCCACCCAAGGTCTTGAATAATGTAGCCAGATATGACAGAGCCACCTCCAACACCTATTGAAAGGCACAGACCCCATGCTGCAAGACGTACACCTCTCTGATGGACGAAATAAATATCTGCAATTGTACTGGTAACCAGACTGGGCACAAATTTGTGAGTATTCATTGGCAAAAATTTTCGGATTCGAGACTTACACTTCAAACGGAGACATTCCGATACAGCCAATCAAACGCGAGGCAAGGAGGGAATGGTACGAGTGAGCGAAATAACCCCAGGTGCTGCTAATGAAAAGAAGCAGATTTCCAAGAAGGAAAATCGGTCGACGACCCCAGATGACGGCCATCGAATTGGTGAAGAAACAGGAAATGCCAATCGTAAAGATTCCCCAACCGAGACCTCCATTAAGAGCATTATAGGACATGTGGAACTGTTCCGACATGATGCCGAACCCAGGTGAAATCATTGGGCCCTGAATAATGAAGAAAAATCAGTGAAAATGCAGGATCCAGTCTTGAAAAGTAGAGGACAAACCCAGGCGCCAACCACGGCTGTATCAATGCAGATGATAAACAGCATCAGATCCTTCTTCCAGAGAGGCCAGTTGAGAGGATCATTGGGACTCTTGGATGGCTGGGGGACAAGAACAATGTCTGCATCGCGACCCTTGGCGTGTCGCAAGAGCGACGTGTCGAGATTGCCCTGATGATGATCGTTGGCAGCTCCGATCATATCGGACAGAAGCGCAGTGCCTGGCACATGCTCGAGCTTGCGATCTTCCAATACGCCGAGACCCATGATGATCGACTTGTGTCTCAAATAGAGTTGATGTACAGTATCACAGTTCGCACAGCGAGAAACAGGAGAGGAGGGTCTGGCCGCTGAAAGGGAGGAAGGGGGGATGGGATATATAGAAACTCTGCTACTGGAGCTGGGGAGCCCAAATTACAAAGCTGGGGCCCCACATCACCCAATTGCTTCCCCAGACTTTGCCAATAATGGGAACATGACCTTGGATACTGAAGGGTCGATGGATTTGGGCAGGGGAACACTTGCACATGTGTGGAGGAGACGACCGTAAGCTCCACTTAGAAGCGTTGAAGTGCTACCCCGCAGTCTCCAATCCCCGTACTTATATGCGCCTAGTAAGTGCTCTAATGACCGCGGCAAATCCCCATGCTCAGCTTTCAAGCTTGATATTGGAGCGTTTGCCCAGTCGAGGGAGCTGTTTCAACGATCTTCGGCCTGATGAAGCCGACATAGAAATTTGGGGCGTGCGCCGGGTGCCAGAGTATTGGTGGGGTAGGCTCTTGTGGCGACGGGGCCACGATTTTCGTGGAGGAGGGTCTACGCCACGCCCTTGGTTGCTTTTTATCGTTCTCGTGATTCGCTGGGTATGTTGGAAGAATAACCTGGTGTTCTTCCCCGGTGGCAAGCTTGTTGAGAAGCTCGGTAGTTGCGCTGGGCCTCACGGGCTGCCCCTCCGTACATTGTACTCACCGACGTCGGGAGCTACCACACTAATCTGCCTCCTGGGACGCTACCCAGCTCTGGACCGTTCCTCTGGTAGAGCTGGGAACTGATCAGGCACTGTATAATTGATCTATTGGTATAATTACCCACTAGAGTGGGGGCTAGAGCGCGGGACGCACGCGTCCCATCTCATCGTGCAGGAGATAATCCGAGAGATGAGTCGGCCTCCGGTCAAACCTATCTGCAAAGGAGATCTCACTAAACCATACATCAAGGTAGCCAACGGTATAGACCCACCTACAGAGAGATCAACCCGAGCAAAGAGAGTACGGCATCTGCCGCCAAAAACTTCTGGTTTAAAACACAGGTGAGCGAGGATAAGCATAGAGACTACCCCAAGAACATTGTAAGGATTCAGAGTTCAAGTTTTTTGCCACATTATCAGGATTGATTACTGGCGCACCAATGAGACTATTAAGATAGCACCAATATCCTCATCTTTGATGACTAATTATAACCTGGGTATTCACTGACCCACTTCACAATCTGCGCAACCTCATTATCGATCACCGTCTGAACACCAGCATTAACAGCTCCATTCTCCAATATCAGATCAGAACAGTGAAACCCGCCCGGAATCACCTGCACAGGGTGTTGGGCTGTGGAGGCAAGTGGTCCATCAGGACGGAATTCAGACGATACTCCGGATTCTCTCCAAGGATCGAATTGTCTACGGAATTATGTTAACGTGGTAACCTGGGGTAAAGCAAGATGGTAGGTTGGGTACGAAGCTTACCCATTGGTCCATATCAATCGAGTGGTATCCTCCAATCTCCATCCCTCGGTGTGCTTGTTGACCTGATGCACGTTGTTGTCTGGGCTGATATTGCTGCCATAGGTATAGCCGTTTTCAGTGGGGAAGAATAAGGCACATTGTCGTTCCGAGTATGCTGCAGTGACAAGGCGTGAGACTATTGTTGCTCTACTTCTTGGCGCCCCACTGAAGGATTATTAGTCTTGATTCTTTCAGTCTGAGTGGGAATCAACAAGACATACTCTTGCCAGTAGTCGAATGGTTCATTGCAAAGCATCCAGTTCCACTGTCTATCAATGGCATTCCCAACGGTGTAGTCCGTGAAAATTAGGTTTGAAGCATTATAGGTATCAAAGCAAGCCAGTTCTCTTTCATCTTCGTAGCCATAGGTTTGACAGTAACCTGGAATGAGAGTGGTATTGACCCAATTTGCATAACCTGCCAGGGCCTTCTCAAGACCTACACCGTTGGCGTCTGGTGTGACGGTTGCTCCAGCTTCGACGTTCTATTAAAAGCTAAGTTAGCAAATATCACTTTTACATGAAAGATACTGACCTCAATTGCATCACAGAACTGGTAGAAGCCGGAGTAGCCGGTATAGAAGCTGTTTGATTGCCACAGCCATGGCCCATTCTCAATTGCCCTATAAAATTTCTTTAAGATCAAGTGCGACTGGGCAAACTGGGTATAGCACTCACGCTCCAAAGTCATCGTTATGTTCGAGCGCCTCTAAACCAAATTGTGCTTTCAACGCATTCTGTTCCTCGAGGGTGCCATGCGTGAAGATATTGTCCATGTAATCAATTACAAGAGTAAGGTCTTTGCTACAGTTCGCAGGCATACCTTCCTGGACAGGAACAAAATACTGCCACTGCGGGAGAATCAGCCCCGAATTCAGATACGAGGTTCAATTATATCTTACATAATCTTCAATGGCCTCTACCGGAGCACTAGATGCGTGATATGCCCAAAAGGTACCAGGTGAGGTAGACTCCGTCCATGCTGCAAGAGCTCCGGAGTATGATCCTCCAGAAAATACCCAAGGTGCCTTGTCTGCATTACTGCTGTGATCAGTATCGAAAGGTAAGTCAATCGTTTTTGCGATATTGACAAAGTCAGCGATAGCTTGCTTCAAGGTCAAAAGTTGGAGGTTCTCAGTGGTCAGGTTGTCGTAGGGAGAAGAAGAACCCCAATATCGGTCTGGATCTTGATCAGGAAGGCACAATTGCAGAAGGGACAGACCCACGTTCTACCATGAGCACAGCTCCCTTGATTTCTTGGGCGAAGAGGCCTGTGATGGTTTGATTTGTTAAATATCCGGTGTAAGCCTCAGCAGCAACTTCGCCAGGTGTGAAAATCACCACCTAGAGTTTATAAGCTCTAAAAGTTCGGAAAAGGTTTCTGTAGCGCTCACTGGTGACCCTGGGCCAGCCCAAAACTCCGAATTCCACCAGAACTTCTGCTGAAATGTTCCCTTGCTAGGATTATCATGATCAAGCAGCTGCGTGAAGAAGCCAGAGCCTGTTGTATTAATGGATTCAGCTGTAGCGACAGGAGAGTTATCAGCCGGAGCTACGGGTGGAATCAGTCTCCCAAGATGGAGGAATTGATTGGCAGCACCCAGATAACTGAAGAATGAGACAACAGAAAGAATTGAGAGCTTCATCATCATCAATAGAGGAATTCAACTGACTTAGACCAGACCCACTACCTCTAGGAGGAGAAAGACAAGATTATTTCGAAGAGGGGCACAGATTCTTGTGGAGGTATTTACTTATATCCCGTCTTAGGCACCTGCTATACCTGGCATAGATTGCGCAGGCATGCTTAACCCCGAGGCAAAGTACAGCTCCGAAAAATCCAGCTGCACGATAAGAGTAACAATTTGTCGGAAGCAATCTCAAAGATTAAAAATAAGATCTTGCTATAGACGGGGCATAATATTGGAACTATTAAATGAATTGGTCTGTACAGGAGCACTTGCTCCAGGCACATTACTGGTATTTTCTTACTAGTCAAATTGATTTCGAAATCTCTAGCTGCTGTGAAGGAGCGAGTGGGCAAAAAGTCCAAGGTTATTACTGCAAGGGACCCGCTTTACATTTTAGATTGCGTTATCGATCACAGAGATCAGAAATGGAAGGTGCAAAGGCTATTGGCGGGGTTGAGATATCACGTTGCTGAAAAGCGACTAGGGCGTATTTCCCCATAGTGCTTTTGCCGAACCTTCCTCATATGGAATCACGTTAAATATTGCTGATCATCCAATCAGATTAGCTGAAGGGTCAAGGTAATCACGAATAACCGTTCTACTAAATCCGCGGATTGGAGTATCAGTAGCGAAATTAAACCGTCCATAAGAGATATAACCACAATAATACATCTGCATGCTAAGTAGTCCATAGAATGGAAGCTCTTCTGGTAATATGTCGGTTGCAAGATCACTCGTACAACGTGTTCTATTGGTAACCCGATAGATGGTGCGTCATAGTTCATCGACTTGGTTGGAAGGTAAGATCTCCAAGGGGATGAAAATTAGACAGAGGTTCTTCTTTTAGCTTGTGGTGAAAGATATGCCCCAATTCTAATCAGGACTTGTCAGAGCTATCATTATGCATTTCAAGTCGGTTTGAGTCGCGCTTACCCGATTATCACGTAGCAGACAAGCATCAGGCCTCCCTTTAGTCCTGTAGTCCTTCCATTTAGGATCATGAAATTCACTAGAAGTACGCTCCCCAGCAGGGATGACATTTCAAAAAAGTTAAAGGTCAATGCTAGCCTGCGGTCCAATAGCCACCCTGCTAAGACAGTGAGCGGTGTTACGCAGAGAGCAATCTGAACAGCGGAGCCAATGGAGACAGTTATGGCAAGGTCCATCTTTTCTCTTGCTGCAAAAGTTACAGCGGTGATGTGTTCGGCAAGATTGCTGACAACGGGAATAATGATGAGGCCTATCATGGATTCCGACAGCTGGCCCTGACGAGTTATCTCGTCAATTGTGCCGACCAGGAACTCGGCACACATGGACGTCAGAGCTGAGGCAATAATTAGCTTAAATATAGGCACAATTCTTCGGGTTAAACATGTGCGGTCATGGTAAGAGTCATCATTTAGTAGATTCTCGAAGTCACATTGGCTGCCCCGCAATGCTCCAAGTCCAGTCAAGCTGGATATAAGTAATGACCTCCTCTCATTACCTTCGAAAGAGAAATCTCTGCTCAGTCGTCCCTGCGAAGAGACATTCAACGAAGCGGAACGTGACTGTCTGTCAGGGCCAAACATATATGGATACGAGCCCATAAAGTGCAAGCTTCTAGAAGTATCACTCATGCTCCCGCTGTGGCTGCGCCTCGCCCGCGGGATTCGTTGAACTCATCGTCGCCAGAGTCATGTCCTGGATCATTGACTTCGGCATCTTCGATCTCGCTTCCCCATTTTTGATTTATATTCTCATCTGATTCTTCCATGCCTTCGTCAGCGAATCGAATAGTACGCGGCGGAAGAGCTGGCGCGTGGAGGTTCTGATCTTGAGTGGAGATGTTAGAATCCATAGTGGTAGTGGCAATCTGATTCTCAATATCCGAAATTCTATACATTCCCTGATCATCTGTGCTATTACGGGACTTCAGTTGGTGAGAGAGGTATAGGATATACACAACCAGAACCATCGTGGCCGAAACTCTGCTCATATTCAAAATTGCATCTCCCGCACCATCCATGCTCTCAAAGGTATAATCAAAGGCTATCTTTTGATTATGAGTTAGATTATATCTCATTGGTCACTGTCAAAGATACTTACAGGTATTAAGAAGACAAATACAGACACATAAAGAAGACAGGCCAGCAATTGTGTCTCGCCAGTGCCATGGGTTAACTCATGGTTAGATACACTGCTAGTTACAATAGCTGAGCCGAGAATAAGTAGAAGGTTAACCAGTATCGATCCTAAAATAGAAGCTTGAACTACTGCAATTTGATTTTCAAGCAAAGTGACACTTCATTTGATCAATTTGAATTTATCCCACAGCCGGGCAGGCTTACTCACATGCTATGCAAATTAGCTCCGCTGGTAGAAGAGGGGGAATGTTTCTTGTTACTTACAACAGGATCAATTCGACAAGGTTCCCTAAGCTTATGTTCAGGAGCACGCCAAGAGTGTCTCCTACGTCACTGGCTAATTCCTCTGTTGCGTCGGTCAAGAAAGCCGCCAACGGCATGATGGCGATAGCATTTGTCACAAAAATTATGATGGGATTCGAATTTAACAGGTGTGCTCCAAATCCAATTGGGACAAAGATGAGAAAGATGTCTCTCCAACCGAGCGCTTTGATTTGTCGAAACCAGCTCGACTCGTCGTCGCCGTTGTAGGTTCGGGGACTGGGGTTAAGAAGCGAGTAGAAAGTATCTGAGATGCCGTTAATATGCAAAATACATTATTGACGGGGGCATTAGTACTATAATTCTGGCTGGAGACCGTACCTCTGCTCCAGGGATCATAGCCTGTGCGTCTTCTACAATCTTCGCTGGTTGGCTCTGACGGAGCAGAATCACTCACATCCCAAGGGGAGCTTTCCTCGGCGGAAATCGAACTAGCGTAGCTATGAGCTAGATTTTTCCTAGGAGAGCGCTCTGTAGCAGAATCCATCGAAAGTTGAGTTCCCACCCAGATTGTGTAGTTTCTCAAAGGACAAAGCCAGAGCTTTCTGAATATTAGGTCCAAAGCTCAAGGGTCCAGGCGAGGGGTGCCGCAGGGAATGGTCATCCCTTATACGTGAAATAACTCACAAGATCACCTAACAAAAGCGGACAGTGACCAAAGAGCACGTACCCATGACTGAGGGTTTTTTTGTTGCAGGCCCAATACGCTATTACACTAGAAAATTTGGAAAATAACACCCCGCTTGATCAATCCCCATGACTTCGACAACTTAAGTGCACTAACTGTCTACAAATTTGCGATACAGCAAAAAGAAGGGACTGAAAACTCATATATTCTCCTATCTTATCAATTCGACACTAGATGCGAAATGCTAAAGATACGTGATTATATAACATACACCCTCTAGCCCATACTTACAACAGACCAGGTCAAAAACACAAATAGCACTCCGCTGATGCGATCTCTACACAGTCCATAAGTTTGAACAGAATGTAACTTGACATACTTACATGTCGTGCAACTTCCTCAACGATCTTAATCCCCGGAGGAAAGTTGTACACCGATGTGTCTGCTGATGAAGGTCAAGGAACGAGTAAGATTGACAATGCCAAATTAAGAGTACTTCAGCAGTGAAGATGGGCGCAGATGGGAATCTAGCAAGATTAGAGGCGCTTCAGAATCGAGCTAAATGATGTTCGGGTCGGTAGATCAACCTAGTGGCTTGTACGTGACCACATACTATGAGCGATTTGTTTTGGTGAGGGAATTATTGTACTCCCTTAGGCGTGTCAAAACAAACTTTAACACTTCGATGAGCGTTTGCACTTCAGGTAATGCAGCTGGACTTTCAAATCCACCCGAGGAAGAGGATTTGGCGTTCAAAGGCATGTAAGTTCGCATTTAGCTATTTCTGGGAAATATCGGCGGCGGCGTCCAGCGCAAACTGCGTGCGCTGTTGGGATCAACGCACTAGCCTCCTTGGTTCGTCATTGGGACAATTTTCTGGGAGGGAACCATAGTATATGAATACCCCCTCAGTATTCCCAGTTTTGGTGTTACAATTAGGGATGCCAGCTGCAATCTGCTGGTTCTTTAACAAGCCTTCCTTGATTTCGGTTCTCATCAATTAAGTTTCGATGCTTTTGTTTACAATTTTGAGTTACCCAACAGATATTTAACAGGACTCCAGTTTGGGAAACAGATTGTAGGTTTCATGAACCTGGTACTATATGTAAACACGCATCTGATGGATGATGTTACCGAAGGATCAAATTATGAATGCGGGGATTGAGGCATTTGATACAGACCGAGGATGGGACCCAGTTACGGGGTTAGGCACTCCAGAGTACAGCAAGCTTTTAGATTTATACACACGATTACCATAAATAACAGAAGGGGATAATTTTTATAGAAATCTTTCAAGTTGTTATTCTTATATAATAGCCAGTCTTACACAGCTACTTCTGCTTCTTTAGGGAAGAAGGATTCAAACTCCGCCAATAAGTCTGCGTCATCTTGGAGAAGGTGCGCAACTTTCTCCCGCAAAGCAGTCATCTTTTCCGTTTTATCTGGTATGGAGTCGGTCGATGCTATAGCCGTCTGGTACTCAGTGATAGAATTAAGAAAGGATTTATAAGTCTCCTTCCTCTCAGGTTCAAAACGTGTCTGTATATTATTAGTCTTTTCTAATAGATGCGATACTAAATTTTCACCTGTACGTCAAGAATGAACGCGATTGTGCGGTTGAGTTTATTTTGATCCGTCAGACAGGCTGAACTGTCCAAGGCAGTATTGAATCCAGTCTTTTCCATAATGAAAACTTTGTTTACTAGCTAACTTTGGACACACAGTACGAAGTAACGGAATAGTACTGAGGAATATGGGACCGCCCCTCTTTCTTGGAAAAATTCGCCTATTTCGCAAAAGTGTGGTTGGCTGCTGGCTATCTATTATGTTACTGAGACAGTATATGGCTTGGGGAAATAAGCGAAGAAACCGCGATCAGGGAGTTCTAATTAATCCCGAAGTGAAGGAAAGGGCAAATATGGAAGAGTATTTGGTTGAGTCAGCTGGATGAAACGGATTGGGTAAAAAGAAACCACGATATTATTTATAAGAGAAACAGCTTTTACATTTGAAATAGAAAACTAGGAGAAGTCTTGCATGATATTCTGTTTACTATACCATAAATTCAGTATTACCAAGATTAAAGTCATGGCATCCCTTGAAATATTGACGGTATATACTCATCCTTCACGGATCGGGCAATTCGGCCCTTTCAATGATTTTGATAAAAGTAGACCCTGTTATAACCATGTACTGGTTCTCGGGAAGCCGAAGTCAAATATTTTGCCGGCTGGGACTCCGTTCGACTGGAGGACATTCGATTTGTGCTTCACGCGTCTATCCTTAATGATGGAGGGTGTGATCCGCTTGTGCATGCATTCTTATTCATTTATTCATCGTATGTTCACATAATTGAAGTGGAAAGTGCCGTTCGAAACGTGGCTGCTGACGAATCCTGTTAGGGGTCAAAGCAAACATTAGCCAACGAGAGTCGCTGAATTAGCAACCGGCATGCCGATAATCTTGGCTGGCCTGGGTGAACATCGGTTAGAATTGATGCAAGCAATTTGCCAAGAGTTTAATGTATGCTTAAAACAAAACTATTCTACGAGGCGTCGTCATCCATTTTCCCATCTTTACCAATTTTGGTTACGGCATGTCAACAGCTCAAATACCAACCTGGACAGTGGGTCTCCTTTTCAACGATGTTGTGACGAAAGCTCCTCAAGACATCAGCAGTAATTGTCAGGGGAATACAGATTCACGAGGCGATCCCCGATTAAACAGTCGTAATGGGTCAAGAGTACACGTATATGTCTTAACAGAGTGACTTATACTAAACGAATCAGACTGTAGGCTTCAGGTAAGGGTATTTTGCGATGTTTGTAGGGATCGAAACAACGGATCCACAAGTGATCGAGCCGGTGAGAGCAAGACAAGGTCCTTTGTACATGCTGGTAGGATCGTAATAGTAACGGATGAGCACATTATAGCAAGGAATAGAGTGATATACAAGTGGTATCTTAAATGAAGTATATAAAGTTGCTGTTGGTCTTGGATAGAGTGCACAAAACAACTTTCTTAGAACACAAACATTGCAATTTGTTTAAAAAGTCATTGTCCCGCATCTGTTATAGTCTTCCAATCCTCGCGTTGAAAATGGTCCACTTTCAGAAGGTCTTCTCTACCGGCCTCGTGGGATTAGCGGTCCTCGTTCAAGCACATCCTGGCCACGATGTTACTGTCGAGGCTGCTGAGCGCGCAGCTGTCCTGAAGACTAGACGTGGCATCGCACATTGTGCTGAGATCCTCAAAGCTCGAGGGTTTGAGGCAAAGAATATCGCCAGACGTCAGCTTGCTGTTGAACAACTCCGCTTAAAGAGAGCTGCGAAGCGAGGTAAATCGCGCTCTATATTTACATAAGAGTGACCCGTCGCTAATCAGATATCAGAGGAGTTAGGTTTGGAATCTCGAGATCTTAGCTCTCTGAATACGAGTCACCATTCATCTCTGGATGTTAACTTCAATACGAACCCGACTTTGCTATTTGCCTCTAACGCGACTTGCATCCTTGGTCCAGACGTGACTCAGGGCCCATATTGTGAGTTCATGAGCAACGGTAGTGATATTCCAATAAGCTGATAACGCTGGATAGATGTGACAGGTGAACTTATCCGCGAGAACGTCGTGGAAGACCAGACAGGCGTACCCTTGTTTCTCGACATCCAGCTCGTTGACTCAGTAACTTGTGATCCCATCCCGCAAGCATTCGTTGATATCTGGCATTGTAACTCTACTGTAAGTAAATTATAATCTCGAAGAGGAGAATGGCGTCTGACTTTACCTAGGGTGTCTACTCTGGTGTGGTCGCGAACGGAAATGGCAACTACAATGATAGTACTAACATCAATCGAACCTTCCTCCGTGGTATCCAGCAGACCGACCATGAAGGAGTGGTCAAGTTTGAGACACTATTCCCAGGGCACTACACTGGCCGTGCTACCCATATACATGGTTAAAGTCTCCCTTCATAACAGCCAGGCATTTCTTAGCTAACGTCCAGAAGTCCTTAGTCACGCCACGAATGAAACTGAACGCCTTGCCAATAACACTGTATCTGGCTTGTACACCTCCCATGCATCACACGTTGGCCAACTCTTCTTTGACCAGGACCTCATCTCTGAGGTTGAAGCCCAAGCTCCATACACCGACAATACGCAAACCCTCACCGAGAACGCTGATGACTATATTCTTCTCCAGGAGGCTGATGACATCGACCCGTTTGTACAATATGTCTTTCTTGGCGATAGCGTTGTGGACGGTATCTTCGCCTGGATTTCACTGGCTATCAATGTAACCGAAGACTCGTCTGTAACGCCCGCAGCTTGGCTGACCTCGTCTGGTGGCGTTGCAAACCCGGACGGCGGCTTCGGTGCAGGTGGCCCTGGAGGTCCTCCAAACGGCTCTAGCATCCCAATCCCATCACAGACTGCTGCAGCTACTTAATCTTGTTCCTATATAAGATGCTGAGCGGTAATTGATGGAGAAGCAAGCGCGCGGACCAATGAGTGGATTTTCAGATGTGCAAGGATTTTCGAGTCTTCTTCTACTTCAAACAATAGATAATGTTTTCGCTCAAAAGCTTGCATTATCTATTACTTTTAAAGAATCAGCAATTACTATAATGTTAAGCTTGTTTGCCCAATATATCCGTACGCGTTCCAACACAATGTCGTTATCGTGTGTCACGTGGCAACTATGTAAAGTGTCGCGTGACGTCAGCCAACCATGCATGACAAAGAACGCAGTGACGACATCTTTTTGGGTGCTTTATCTTCCATTTGCTCACCTCTTTCCCCTCTTCATCTCGAATTATACTGCCTAAACAATACTCAGCACCAGAATACTTTAGCCATTCCTAACCAAACCGGTGTCCCAGCCATCCAAAATGTATTTCCAGCTTGCTCTCTTCTCCCTCTTGTCCCTCGCCATGGGTGCTCCCGTTGAGCAGACCGTCACTGCCCAGCAAAATGCCTGGAAATATGGAACCGGGGGAGGTATTTTGGGATTCATTGTCCTGATCTTGGATATCATCGTTTTCCGTATGTCGCAGGCTCCCTCTCCGTATATTGGTGACTAACAGCAGGGCTGCAGTTGAGGTACTCAAGTCTAACCGACCACCTCTAAGCAAGGTCCTATGGTGCCTTCTTGTCTTCCTCTTCCCGATCGGTGGCCTCATCATCTACTACCTCTTCTCGAATCGCGAGGCGCACCGGGGAAGCGGATCTTATGAGCCTATTGCTTGAGCGAGTCAGACTGGATTTGTTACGATGGAATAAGCTACGATTATACGGGGAGATGTCAGCAGAAACTGAATAGTTAAAGTGCGTGTGGTGTACTCGTCGCTTATTTCATGCATTACGGTGTTTTGACAAGGGCATTCTAATGGAATAGGCCAAGTAATGCCAGGGTTCTCATCAAGCTTGAAAGAGGAAAGATTTCGGTGGTTCATTAAGCGATCAATATCTTAT
The DNA here is from genome assembly GCA_000743665.3 of Scytalidium sp. 3C. NCBI lineage: Eukaryota > Fungi > Ascomycota > Leotiomycetes > Scytalidium > Scytalidium sp. 3C. The sequence goes on along the minus strand of JMRO03000055.1, from coordinate 65,145 downwards.
TTATCATTTGGATTATAGTTAGCATGAGGCAATAGAAAAGATTGGCTCCAGAGAGATATTCTCGTGTTTAAACTCTGCTCCATCGGTAGCAGTTATTTTGTAATAACGAGAGTAGTTCTCAGCATGTCGAGCAGGAAATCAATATGCAGAATTAAGTGCAGGGTTGTATTTGGAGATACAATTCGAATTCAATATGGATGGATTTGCAGGTTATTCTCCCTAGTATAAATTTAAACCTTCCCTAATTCATCCTCTTGACTTTCTGATTAGGCCGCAACCCAATGATGCAATGCAAAATGGTGTATTGAGCACTCGTTATTCTCGATTACCTTTCAGATGATCCACGTCTTCTTAGATTGACTGGTTACGACCTACGACGCCTGAAGAGTTCGATCGTATGCATCATCAACATCTTCGGTCCATATAGCGTTCATTCGATTCTGCATCTTTTGGTGTAATATCTGGCAACACTCATCGTATGGTTTATCTTTCATCTCCGGAGAAGACATCTCATAAAATTCTCCAGTCTCCCGAGAAGAACGCTGAATCTTTTGAGCTCGAGGAAGTCGAACATCTTGGTATACTTTCATCCATTGCTCCAAACTCCTGGCTTTGCCTTCCCTTTTTAACGATTGCGAAAGGTACCCTTCTAGTACTTTACCGAGAATATAGCCGTCTTCAATTGCTTGACCACCGCCGGCACTTTGATGGGGAAGCATGGCGTGACAGGCATCTCCTGCTAGTGCCACCTTACCCCCTAGATAGGTCCATTGATCAAGTGGCTTACGATCATGTAGTGCCCATTTAGATGGTTTGGCCGGCATAAAGCCGATAATCGTCTTGACCACGTCATTGAACTCCCCAAAGTCATTTTCACACTCTGACCGATCTGCCACGCTGGTCCAGCTTTCCTGCAAATTTCCGACTTTTTCAGGCGGGGTCTGCACGAACGCCACGATGTTGAGTGTTTTGTTCCGGCTGATGGGGAAAGTAAGAAATTGATTCCCTTTAGATAACCAATCTGCAACAAATACTTCATCGGTCCATGACTTCGGGAGTTGATCGATCGGAACAAGAGCACGATATGCCACTCGCCCACTATATTGTGGTTTGTCCACCGCGAAATGAGAGCGTACAGCGGAATGTATTCCGTCTGCCCCAATAAGGAAATCGGCACTGATAACTGTACCGTCCTGGAACTGGACTTTCACCTTGTTGCCGTCCTCCTGAGATTTGCGTTAGATTTTAATGGACAAGGGTTCATTGGTAGTTCATATGCTGGACCTACCCAAACCTTTTCACACTTTTTGTTGGTCTCTAGCTTCGCAGCTTTCCTTTCCACGATGGCATCTTTTAAGACGTCCAAAAATTCGCTCCTTGCTACACTGAGGCTCTTGACTTCTGAAGTCTCACCTGCAGTGGGGACGTCGACTATCACACCACCGGTATTGTATCGACGGAATGAGAGCCACAATCCCTCGATGCGTTTTGCAGTAATTGCCTGGGCTTTGTCATAAATGCCGATCTTGTGGAGCAACTTTGCCGCGTTAACACCAATGCCTATTCCTGCTCCGATTTCACGATATTCAGGAGCCTGCTCATATACTGTGATTGATATGGGCGCCGAGCTTCTTGTACAATGATAGTGCAGTGAAAGAGCGGCATAGAGACCACCGATTCCGCCTCCGACTATGGCAACTTCGAAAGGATCGGTCTCCGAGATTTGATGAGAACCCATGTTGCTCGTACGTCTATGTTGTAGTTGAGAGAGCTGGGCAAACCGGTATTCAATGTGTTCCACTGTGTTGTCGCGAAGCAGATTTAAGAACGTGGAGAAGGCGGGGTATCTCTCTTCCAATGCATCTCTCGGGACTGCCCCATGGCGGATAGCGGGGAGTAATCATTAGAGTTAATTAAGTGTGACTTAGTGCAATCCCACCTATTGAATCAAAATTTCTATGTGTCAATATCATGGCCATTGAAGAAATGTAGACCAAACCAGAGGATAGACCCAGGCTTCTGTCCCGTGGTATGGTAATGAGGGGCGAGGTAGACAAGAATTTCGCCTGTGCATGCAGCCCCCAAATGCGGTAAGCAAACCGTTAGATGGCTCCGGTAAGGAGCTATTGGGGAGAGGATACGTCAGAATAAAATCTGTAATCCGGTATTAATCTGCAGGAACATGCAAGGTATATCGATAAGGCCGGCACGAACGGGACTCGAACGTCTCCTTCTGCACACGGCATGCAGCTTGGATGATTTGCAACGAACCCCCATGAAAACGCCGGTACAAGGGGACCCCGCTTTCCGTTGTGATTCTCGCCACATATCTTACTGCGGATTCTCGGCCTCACCCACCTGGGAATGTGGCAGATGATTTTAAGCCCTATGTCACGTTCTTCCATGGTATTTGCGTCATCTTTATTAGCAGTACAGAGGCGAACTATACTCAATCTAAAATCCCGGGAATCAGCTTATAACCATGTTGCAGGCAACTTTATTTATACAGCTTTATTCGTGGCAGAATAGTACTTCTACTTAGCTATCTATTATGCTGGCTCTCTCAAAACTGGCCACATCTACGCTTTGACCTTTAACTAGATTATGATTGACATCATGAGATGTAATAAATAGGTCTAACTATCTTTTATATTCCGCGTACATTCTTCCCAGCCTTTTTATGTTGCTTCATCACCTCCAGTACACTCAAAACGTAATCCTTGTACGTTTCTTGCTCTGAACGATAACTAATATCCTCCCCAAATATTTCGATACTCTTCTTGTTTAGAATCCGATAAAATTTCATCCCCTCTGGAATGAGAGCACTCGGCATTCCTTCCGGCACCTTTGACTTCATTTCTGGCAAGATGTCGCGAATCACGTTCGCCAAGACTTGATGACTATACAATGAATCCGAGTTGACGATATTGATCGTCTCATTGCTAGCCTTTGGAGAGGTTAAGGCGGAAGTATATACTGCAGCCAAGTCTCGGACATCTACAATATGAAACATCGGAACCGGAGGAATTGTTTTCCAATCGCCATTCATCAAATAATGAGCCCAGTCAATTGAGTGCGAGGCAGAATCAAGGTCTGGTATGGCATGGATCAGAGGCCCACATGTTCCACCTGATAGAATAACAACGCCGTCCCACGAGACACTCTTCACTGCAGACCACAGGTAATTAGCTGCAGCAACCTTTGCGGCAACATAACACAGAAATGGCTCCTTAGCAGCGCGAGCTGTATCCAGGGTGATGCCGCTAATATCACTCTCTGAGAGTTCTTCTTTAAAGGTATCTGGGTTCATTTCGCCTAGAATCTCAACAGCAATGCTTCCAGTTAATATAAACCTCTTAAGCTGCTTTCCATACTTCATTGCAGAGTCAACCACGGATTTCGCCCTAGAGATTTGGCATTATTAACTTGTTCAATATCTGCATAGGCGTGCCATCCCGGTCTCTTACGTATCATAATTTGAATTTATTAATTCTTCAATATCACCATCAAATCTAAACTTTCCAGCCGTGTGAATAATGTATTGAAAGCTATCAAATTGGAATATTTCATCACAAGAACCACTGATCGCCAGATCTGGTACTGTTACAAATTTCACGGATGAGATCTTGGAATATTCGGGGTGCAATTCCAAGAACGGTGAAATAGCATCCTGGGAACGGAATGGCGCAGTTATATCATACTTAGTTGTCTGTGCATGGTGTGTGAATGGTATAATCAGTTATTTAGAGTACACAGGGTCACTGTCGGACAATTGTACAGAGACGGTATTGATGGGAGCACTTGGAACTTACCTTGATTAGATGGTCTAGAATATGAGCTCCAATATAGCCACTGGCTCCCGTTAACAAAACCTTCTCCATATTAACAATGGACTTGATTTGAGACTCTAATGAAGGATATGCAGAGAATATGTATAGAGTACGAGAGATACAGGTTCTCGCACTGCAATTTTGTGAAACTTGTGTAGTGATGCAATAAGCTCTAGAGAGTTGAATACAAGTGAGGGTGATAACCTTCACTGTTGTACTTAATCCAAAACTGTTATTTATCCCTTATGCAAGGGAATTAATCTATTCGGCGGGCACCTTTATCGAACAAAACTTTCAAACAATGACCAAGAATGAGATAAGCAGTATGCAACATCGAGTCAACGTCGTCTCACGTCAGACCTTAACACGATGAAATCCAATTTTAGCGAACTTGTCTCAAACCTCGAAAACCATGACACGAAATTTATATTTGAAGCAAACTTTCCGCTTTCTAGTGATAAGGAGATTCTTCATTCATTATTTTCAATATCACTTGATTAAATCAGCAGTAAGTTCAGCAATATCGTAGACCATGCTGGTTATATTCCCGCGTACGTGAAATGTTATAATACTAGCCTCAACAGCTCTTCACATTCTTTGTAGCATAAAGCCTTGAGTTTCTGGATCTACAACTCCATCATTCTTCCCCAGTCAGAACCTCAACTTTGGCAACACCCTGATTCTTCCATTATCAAGAGTAAAAAGTACTTTATATAAAATAAATCAACGCAGATACAAAAGCAAAAAGTGAAAAGGAAAGAGACCAGAGATTATTTGAGTTTGTCGGCCGTAATGTGTTCCTCACCAACCTCCCTCATCTCCAATTCAAGGTCATAATATCATCTTATTCTGAAAACGGCGCAGACTGATTCAAACCAAACATTCTGGAGAAAACTATGTCATATACCCAGCGGATGCCAAGCCTCTCGACAATCCAGATCTGACTTACACCACCCCCACACCAGATCTCCTCGGGAGGATTAGATCGGATCACTTTACTGACAACCTTTTCAGCGTATTCGTGGGGTTTCATGCCGCCACTTTCCATCTCTGCCCATGCCTGATCCATTTTCTGTTCGAGATAGCGGTAGCTAGAATCTTGAGCAAGCTCAGCAAATATCACATTTATCAGTGGAATGGCTGCTTCAGACTTACTCTCCGCGAGCTCCGCCCGTGCGCTCGACATTCCAGTACTTACTAAACCTGTAAGGACGACAATGACCTTGACACCAAATGGTCTCATCTCAAGTCGAAGTGTTTTGGCATAAAGTTCTACAGCCGCTTTCGTCGAGTTATAGACGCCTTGTGATGGGTGAGGGGTGTATCCTGAGACGCTCCCTGTGAATACAATCTTGCCTTTGGACTTGATGAGCATTCTGCCGAAGATGTTGTTTAATAGGATAATCCCAAATAAATTAGTGTTGAACATTTTATATGCCTCCTCGGGTGACGATTCGATGCTCATTGCGAGGGAACGATAGCCCGCATTGTGATAAAGGATATCAAGTTTGCCGCTGGTCTCCTTGCTGATTTTGGCATATGCCGCTTCCACCGATTCACGCGAGGTAACATCCAGGGATAGTAGTGTGATGTTCGAAATCAGGGAGAGGTCGCCCATGCTTTCGATGCATCTTGCTGTAGCATAGACATGGTAGCCANCGCTCAGCGAACTCCTTCGCGAGGGAGTAGCCTATGCTGCCCTTGGTGCAGCCGGTAATAAGAGCTGTGTGCATTGAAGCTACCATTCTGTGTAGAATGCAAGTTATCTTGCGTGCCGTTGAGATTCGATAATGTTGCAATGTGGCCTACGGACCGGATGCTTGTTAGAGCAGGGTTAGGAGACGGATAATCAACAAGAACTGCTGTACTTACCTAAACCTACACTGAGACTTATATATCCCATAGCATGTTGCAATCACAATACTCTACGCTGCCATCAGCAGCTGTTACCGGGCAGGGCGTAGGATCGGCCGTGCTCATCTTCCCGTCTGGCGAGAAAGCAAGATGCCGAGGGGCAGCCATCGGATGGACAGTTCCAAAAAGCCCACGGCTTATTATTCAGCAACGTACAGTTTGGATTGGAGGCATATTGGTTTAGTGTAAATGGACTGCCCTGGAACTGCGCAGATTCTCTCAGCAGTACTGTTGGAAGAGGGACGGTTGGACTGACCACTGACAAGTCCGGGTAGAGTACTCGCATAGCGAATTTAGCGAACTTTTCGACGGGGGCCACGTCGGGAACCCATTCAGACGCAGAGTTACAGGTGTCATCTCGCCGCCCTTGGGGCAGAATCGCCGGATTCTAGCGAGATGATGTGGGTGGCTCTGCCAAAGTTACGGCACTGAGTCGGTACTGTATGGCTCCACAACACACTGACCGTCCGCCGACGTCCGCCGCCGGGATATCTTGAGACCCGAATTGCAGCAGAAGTGTTGATTAATCTTACCGCTTCGGCAGGCTCATGCACCCGTCGTTGGCTGCAAGAGCTAAAACTGCACAAATACATGACGCTAGGAGGATTACTTAAAGGAATATAGAAGACGATGAAGGTATAAAATTTAGCCCCCTCTCTGTTAAATGCAAAGTCGATCAGTTTTATCCAGACTTCTTCTGAACGTCGATGAACGAGAGAATCCGCCAAAAATCAAAGCAGACAACATACATCTCTGACTAATACAGACCGAACAAACTCCATCCCTAAAGCAGCGGATAACTTTGTAACTCTACACCAGTCTTATAAACTGGGGAATAGCTACCATGTCCACCTCAACCTCAACACCGCGTGCTGCCCTAATCTTTGGCGCTTCAGGGATTAGTGGGTGGGCAATCGCCAAGGAGGCCCTGCAATACCCGACTCCGACAACCTTTGATCGAGTGATTGCCCTAACAAACCGCCCCTTGAGTAAGGCAGACTCGTTGCTTCCAGAGGATGGCCGGCTGCAGTTCCATAGCGGCATCGACCTCAGCGCAGGAGCGAGCGAAGTAGAACGCGGCCTTGCACAAATTGAGGGGGTCAAGGATGTGACCAATGTTTTCTTTACCGGTATGGAGATCTAAAAAGCAGGTTATGCCGTGAACGTGCACATGTCTTAACTGGTAGTCAATTTATAGCGTTTATCCCTTCCGGGCATAGTGGAGGTGCCGAGGGGATAAAGGCAAACGTGGATATTATTGAGAATGCAGTTGTTGCGCTTGAGAAACTTAGCCCGCGCTTCCAGACATTCACGCTCCAGACCGGAGGAATGGTAAGTTGTCCAGATTTCGAGGTCGGTGTACTCTACGAGAAAGGATCTGAATCTGATTTGTGGCGATCTGCTAGTCCTATGGCTTCATGTTCGTTCGTGAACTCGGTCTTCCAAATCCTCCTATGAAGGAATCTGTTCCCAGGGTTCCAGAGCCATACGCTTCATCAGTCATGTACTATGCTCAGTATGATCGCCTCCAGAAGCTTAGCCAAGGAAAGAAGTGGAAATTTGTGGATGTTCGGCCAGACGGTATTGTAAGTTGACTCGCAGTGCCTTATTTGGCTCTTTCGGGTAACTACTGACACTCGTTCTTCCTTCTCCACCGAATAGTCTGGATTTGTACCTTCGAGCAATGCAATGAATATAGCTCACTCTCTGGGTATCTTCTTTAGCATTTATGCGTCTCGTGAAGGCCACGGCGCTTCTGTACCATATCCTGGCCCACAAGCCGCGTTCGTGGCTCGCCACACTGATATCAATCAGGATGTTCTCGCCCACTTCCATATTTATGCTTCGCTTTATCCTGGCCTTACAAACGGCGACATCTTCAACATTGGTGATGAGGATAACGTGTCTTGGGAGCAGATGTGGGCCGAGCTTACCTCCTATTTCGGTCTTGTGGGCGCAGGACCGGACGAGAAGTTCAATATCGAGGAATATATACAGGCCCACAAATCAGAGTTCCTNTGAGTGGATCGATAAGAATGGATTGAAGAAACAGGCAGTGGAAAATACGAATTTTGGGCATCTGACGTTCATGATGACCCTAGCTGCCTTTGATAGACAGTATGATCTCTCCAAAGCAAGAGGAATTGGATTTACGGAGACACAAAAGTCAGCTGAAGGCTACTTAGCAACATTTGGCTTGATGAAGAAGGCAAATATCATTCCATAAATGTATTTTGTATAGTTTACAACAACCTAAGATAATGATCAGCTACGGAAAGATTGTCCACATTGAAAATTCTATGTCAGTGCCAATTACCTAAAAAGGAAGAATACTCTTCTGTTACGCTGGCCAAACTTACTTGAAATGGTAAGGGGATTATTTGATAATATGGCACAGCAAAATCACCTAAGCTTATATCAACTTAATCCTGTCGCATTGGAAGATTAATAATATTAGATATATTATCATATGATTCATGAAAATAATTATTAGTCTATTTCAATAACAAACTTCCCGATACCCCCTTTACCGTCGTAGATCTGCTGGCAACCCTTTCTAACTCCCTCAATATCCGAGAGCTTCACAGTTGTCCCTACAATGGGTTTGATCTTCCCCTCATCAACCCAGGTCGCCAGCCTCTCCAGATCTCTAGTATTCCCAGTAAGAGACAAATATTTATAGTTGATCCCGTTCCATCTCGCACGCATCGTCAAGATCCAGTCGGCAATATCTAGCAGAAATACCACATAGAATGGCATATCCAGCATCTTCTCCTTCATGGCACTACCGGATGGGGTTGCACTAACTGATACGATCCGACTGCCTTTCTTCATAAGCGGGAAGGACGACACAGCTGAATTTACCGTATCAAACATAAAATCAATACTATGTCCCTCAACGGCTTTTGAAATATCTTCTTTCGTATAGTCGACAATGTGATCAGGCGCAGATGTCCCCAGTAACTCCTTGATCTTGGGTATCTTTCCTGTGCTCAGAGTGGTGATGACCTTTCCAGCACCGAATACATTCTTCGCGAGCTGGACTGCAAAAGAACCAGTTCCGCTTAGACCACCCGGTACAAAGACCGTCTTGCCTAGCAACCCACCATCTAACCCCTCTTGGCCTATCTGAAGTGCTTGCAGAGCTGTTTGTGCAGCAAGTGGAATGCTGGCAGCTTCGTTGAAGCTCAATGAGCGCGGCTTCTTTGCGGTTGTAGATTCCGTGGAGATGGCATACTGAGCTATCGTGCCCCGATTCTTCTGCACCACTCGCGAGTACACCTCATCTCCCGGCTTGAATTTGGAAACGGACGCTCCTACAGCCACAACCACGCCCGAGAGGTCATATCCGATTTTGTATGGAAACCTACAAAAATAGCGAGTTCTAGCTCCGTCCATGGCAAACTATCGCAGAGGGTCCACCGGGGAATCAACCTACGTTGCTTTCTCTAGAAGTTTCCCAGACCTTTTACGTGCCAATTAGTATTGCCGTGATATTTATGCATATATATAGTATGTATATTTACCCCGATGCCATCTTCACATCAATTGGATTGACCGAAGCGGCATGAACTTTTATCAATAACTCATCTCCGTCCACAATTTTTGGGGTCGGCAGCGTTGCTAAATCGTAATTCGATGGCTGGGAATAAGTTGCAATCGCCAGTGCCCGCATTGAAGAAGGGATTTCCTGGGCCATTATTTTGGTCCTTGTAATGGCTACTATTCTCATATAGAGCTGTATCTAAAACTCCGGTTGAACTTCTTATGTTAGACTTATTAGGCTTTATCTAAATAAAGATTCGCGTCGACTCGGGTTGACAATTACGCCGCATAGTGGCGCTAAGCGGCCGGCGGATGAGAGGGCCGACCGACCATTTGCCACTGACGGCCGTCTAACCTCCAAATCCAAATCTGGGAGAAATTACCTCGGCTGAATGGCCGGCCGCAGTATCTCGACTTCAAGAGCTGCTAGAGACAATGTCTAGGGCGTCGGGGATGGAACGAGCTCGTATGATATCGCTGACACATGCCTGATGCATGAGAGTTTGCTTCGGATCCCGGGATACATTGTAACAAACTCTATAGACCTAGGTGCTCTGTGGAATCCGCCCTCTCTGAAGGCTGTCTGAAGTCTAGTGAGATTATAATAGCACCTGGATTATTGTAGGGTGGGTGCTACGGGGATTAATCGTGGGGCCTCCGGCACGGGCATTGCCCCGAATTTTTCTACTCTGTGGACTGCACACAACAACAACAGGAGCGAAGCCCAAAGCAGCAAGTAAATTCGCAACCGACTGGCGCTAGAATCCCGAGCAGTGCCAAGGTATACAGACTGAGTGTAGACTCCCAAGAGCCACACATCCTGTATAAGGCACTTCTGTGACATTATCCACCATTTGTCGTTTCTCATTTCGGATGCGCCGCTCTTTCTTCTTTGGAACCTGGGCAATAACAAAATTTTGGCGTATAGGCCGCGCTTCTGCTGCCGCAAGCAGCCGTCGTCTCCTTACCTGAATAAGTGTTTGGCTCGGTGCCGGATCCTTGAGATGGCCTTCCGTGGTAGGTTGAGTCCTAACTGTGAAGGCTGTCGACTTAGACGTATCAAAGTCAGTAGCGTCACATTCGACCCAGCCCTCTCCATTTTCCAAAGCTGGCCCCAGCACTAACAAGCTCAGTGCGATCAACGAAGGCCATCCTGTTCGCAATGTGCCAGGGTCAACTGGCGCTGCTCTGGCTACAGAGGCCCATCGGACATGATCTTCAAGAATGAGACTGAGAAGGTTACCCAGAAAGTCTTGGTCTCTCATGGACGCAAAGCTCCCTCAAGCAACAAGTCTCAATCCCTGCCTCGAGCCGCTCCAAATATCGCGGTTATACAGGCATCTCCAGCTAACAGAGAGTTGCCATGCATGCGTATAGACGAAACTTATGTCCGTCTGCACACCTTGCCGACGCCGATTGAGGATCAGGGCATATGTTTCTTTTTTGACAGATACGTGCTGGACTGGCGATTGGCTCCAGCCCACCGCCTAACGCCCCATCGTGGTGTTCTGCACACGACTCTCATCTCACTTGGCATTGCGGCACTGGCAAATATGTATCAGAATCAAAATCTGCTACAGTGGGGGTTGCGGACGTATAATCTAGCCCTGCAGAAGGCCAGGGATACTCTCCTCAATGATGTACTATCTAAGCGCACGTCCATGCTGTGGGCTGTTGTGTTTCTGGGACTCTTTGAGGTAAGAATACAAGTCTTCAAGAATCAGGCATTCACTAACCGTCTACTTATTAAAGACTATCGTTTATCGAGGTCCTTCATCGTTACAAACTTGGGATCAGCACATCGACGGCGCTGTAGCACTATTGAACCTGCGAAGCATAGAACAGTTCAAAGAACCGCGTGGGGTAAGGACTTTTCTCCAGTTGTATTCCTTCATTGTAGGTTTAACCCTGCCAAGCTTTGAATTGCAGTTACCTTAACACGGGACAGATATTTAATTCGCTTCGAACTGGAACCGTTGTCCCAGAGTCTACCATCAAGTTATCCAAATGCTCACGCCAATTTCAAACCGAGGACGAAAAGGTCCAGAGTCAATTACTAGATATTATTGTCAGACTTGCAAGCATAAATGCTGCTATTAGGACCGAAACGCTGAGTGACCCCGGCTCCATTAAATCAGAGCTTCTCTCGGTAGAAGCAGATTTAGGGCTATGGGTTGCAAACCTACCACCGGGCTTACACTATAAGACTGCTTTTATTGAAGAAGATACTGTTAATTGTTACGCTGGCTACTATCACATCTACCATGGGTTCCGGCATGCTACGGTCTGGAACCACTATCGTTGTGCTCGAATTTTTATCAATAACGAACTCCTCAACCATCCCTGCCGTTGCAGCTCCTCAATATCACCAGCCACTTTGAAACAAATAAGTCGCTGCGAACAATGTCAACAGCCACACATGACGCTCGAAATAACTGCGCAGGAAATCTGCTACAGCGTTCCATTCATCCTAGGAAATCACGATACTTGGGATCACATCGGGCCGACCCCAAGGCTGAGCTGTATCTTTGGCCTTATGGGGCCTTTACATGTAGCTGGAACTGCCCGAGGTATATCATGCGGGCTGCGTAAGTGGATTATAAGAAAGTTTGAAGAAATCGGCAGTGCTTTTGGCCTCCGCCAAGCAACGGTGTTCGCTGAAGAGATCAAATCCTGTATGCAATAGGAAATGGTCTACCGTTAATACTGGAGACGCACCATAGCACTGAGTGGGCGATATATTATTCCTACTCCCACATATACAAATGATTTAACTGCAAAAATAATGCACTCTAGTTAACCTGTAGCAAAATGGGACCATTATTTACTGCTTCTGTCCTCTCGACTGTAAACTGGACCACATGAACTCTGCTCAAACTCTTGGGGCAGCTCCAGACCATACGCTCAATAAGGTAAATGCGGTTCTTGGCAGGGACAATGGCCTCATTACTGAATCGGCATGCCTCTTGTGATGCCGCTTTTAGCGCCTATCTGTTCCCTGAGATTCTATGCCGGAGGGTGCATAAGGGCACCCGTTTGCGTAATACAAAGTAGTAACCAGGTGGCTTGCAAGGATTCTGATGCACACAAGCGCCTAAATATTCGCTTGCGAGTCAGTTCCTTCTCTTGGCTTAGCTGCATTCGCGGCGAAATCATCGCGCAATTTGTTCCCGTTACATCAGCTTACACTGCTCGAGTCACTTATTCACTAGATCTGTAGGTGACGCGAAGCTTACCAAAAGTAGCTACATGCTCGAATGATGTACCAACTTGCTCCCCATACGATGGTGGTGTTTGGTGATGTTTGTAGCCTGGACTCCTTGACGCTGGAGAACAGGATTGCAATTCCACCTAACAGTACTACACCCTAGCCATTTGGGCTGTGTGCAATATGTTATTACCTGCGGCTGTTTCTGTTCTTGTTAATCTGGTTGCGTTGTATAAGAACTCGGAATTCATTCGCGACCGTTGATACATCGCACACCATGCTTCTCTCCGTATGGATATGTGTAGGCTTTTAAAGCTGAAAATTTCCTCTGATTTCTGAAGCAGTGAAAATCGGACAGGTTTTTTTCGCAGCAAATTCCAAAAAAGTTTAAACATTGAAGTGAAGAATGGCATATTCAAGGCCGACGGTGGAAGGGCCCATTACAGGTGGAACACGAGGCTATCCGTTCGGTGCCTACTATGGCGATATTGATACCACAGGCTACGTTGAGGAGGAATTCTTCCTAAGTGGAATTGCAACACGGTATGCTCGTGAAGGAGACCTGACACCAGATGGGTTGTGGAGCTTAAATCGCTCTACAAGTCATCCGTATAAAACACGAGTCTTGGTGCAACGGCCCAAGGATGCAAATTTCTCTGGAACTGTTATAATTGAGTGGGCGAACGTTTCCAACGGGTATGAAATTTCTTTTGCAAACGCGCCCGGCCTTTATAGCGCGAGATTTGCATATGTCTCTGTATCGGCACAGAAGATCGGTCTTGATGGTTATGAGATTGATCCTACCGGGCTGAAGCAGTGGGATCCACAGCGTTACGGAAGTCTTAATATTATTGACGATGCCCTCTCATATGATATTTTTACACAGGTAGGCAAAGTGTTAAGAGATGAGATGGAAACATCCAATAGTCATCCCCTTCTGCTTGGCGGGCTTAAGCCCCGCGAGTTGATTGCTGTCGGCGGCTCTCAATCCGGTACTCGAATCTTAGCATACACAAATGGTGTACAGCCGCTGGAAAGCGTCTTTCACGCAACCATGCCTCTGGTATGTGCTGGATATTCTGCTGACTTTGAAGCCAAGCCTGCGCATCCCGTACGTGGCAAACACAGCAGATCTATCCAGTCGAGAGTTAGACCGGATTCGGCAATACCTGTTATGGAGGTCAACAGCGAAACCGAAGCATTATTCTATCACACTTGTGGGAGCCCTCAACCTGATACGAATAAATTCCGTTACTGGGAAGTGACGGGTTCATCCCATGCCAATAGTTGGATAGTCAGGAGAATTGCTCTCACGGCCGACCGCGACGGTGTCCCGGCTCCAGGCTCCTCTCCGGAACATAGCGAGGTAGATTGGTTGCCAACAGTGGACGCGGCTTGCCATCATATGTCCAGATGGATTCGGAGTGGAATCCCACCACCACAGATGCCGTTAATGGTTGTGGATAGAAATAATAGCAAACCCAGACTTCTGCGCGATGCAGACGGTAATGCCGAGGGTGGAATCCGTCTTCCAGAGATTGCAGTCCCCATTGCAGCTTATGAGGGTTTTGATGGAGCATCCCTAAGAGGCAAGACGAGACCGTTTGAAAAGGATAAACTCAAATCCTTATACCCAACACACGAAGGATATGTCAATAGAGTTATCAGTGCAGCAAATCGATCACTTAAAGAAGGTTCCATTCTCCAGTATCAAGCTGATAAGTATATTGAGCTTGCAAAAGCTGCTCCCGTGCCGCCAATATGAGATACAGTGGGAGTTGCGAAAGACAGGATGATATAGTATTTAAGGACTTATAACCAGTAGATTGAATAGCTTCATAGTTTTAGAAGACATAACGAATGAAGTTGTTTTGCGAGTTACTCGTCCTTAACAGGGCTTTTATGCATTATCGATCAGTTGTTTAGAGTAACTTACTTGTCAAAATTTTAATGCGATATCTTCCCTTTAGTTTCAATCAGTTTTAGTTAGTTCTATCATGACCTATCTGATGCCGAAGAGCAGATCCTGTCGGCGGCAGATCACTGGTTGTGCGTTGAGATTACTTGACCCCTTGCCGTCCACCATCGATAATATGATCCTATAAAAGCTGTACAACGCATACTGGTATTAAAATGCGATTATCTTTTGTTAGTTGCAAACCCCTGTTTAGAGTGGTTAAATCAAGATCGGATGGCCACGTAGTCCCGCTGCCAGCCAAGCCAACCACTTGCCTCTTCATGTTCGACACCCTGCAAAATACACGCCACAAGTCTCAACTTCAATGGTTATAAGAGATGATGTGTCCGGTTTCAGCGTTTGCTCTGACTCAAACGTTAATTAATATTTAGGCACGAAAATGATATCCACACCTACGCACCATTAGTCTTTGGTCATAGTAATGGCGATACCACAAATTCGGTCTCCACTGACAGCTGTCACTTTGTCGCCTGCACAAATAAAACCCTCGTCTCCTATTTCAATGTACAAACCCTCCATTGCGAGTTAGAAAACGCTTCGTAAGAATGAATAGATAGATAAAAAAGCGTCCTTCGTTTGGAATCAGGAAACCAGCGGGGTGAGAGTGTCGTAAGTTCGAGCAAAAGAATCGCGAAATTTCCGGATGAATCTCTGTCCCTTGCCACTGATGTCAGGAAAATCCCCGTAAACTATCCATGCTCACGGATAGAATATTGACAAAAATCTCTAGTTCGAATAATTTTCAAGCTACCTATCGAACCATGAGCGCATCAGACGGAGCCAAAAAACCTTCCAAGTCAAAATTTAGCGTGCAACTGAGAGAACTCCTAAATGTCTCAAAAAAATTCTCAAGCCATGTGGAGGAAATTGGGGAGTTGGATCAGATGATCCAAGAGAGAACAAGCTTACAAGAGGAACTTCAGATGAAGGCCGAAGAGCTGAAGCAGAAGGAAGATGATATTGAACTTTTGCAAACTTCCAGAGAAAATGAGCTCGCCTCGTTACGAGTTGCTAAGGATAAGGAGATCTCAGAACTCCAGTTAAGAAATGACACGTTGTTTGAGGAGTTCAAGAGCAGGTACGACCGCTGGAAATCCAACAATGAACGCGAAAAGCAAATGGAAGCCAAGCTAGTAGAGCTCGAAGAAAAGCTCCATCAAGCTGTTTCAATGTTAGAATCCTCCAGGAATGAATGCAAATTTCTGAAACAGCAAACCGAACTTGATAAAATGGCTTTAGAGGAAAGTGCAAAGCATTTGGAAATCGTAAATAGAACTTTGGGCTCCAGGGAGAATGAATTAGAAGGAACTAGGAAAAACCTAGAGTTCTGCGAAAAAGCCCTGGAAAAAGAGAGGCTGGACTTGGGCCTGGTAGAAGTAGACCTCGTGGATATGTTAGTACGCCTTCTGCTTTGATAAGCGCATGGAAATAACTATTTTGCAGGACAACAAAATTCAACAACTTCACGGCAAATTATCATGACCTAGCTAAGGAGTTCTTTCTTACACAGCTTCCAGAAGGCATGTCCTGGGTATGTCATATCATGCCAGGCTATAACCGAATTTGAAGAGCTAACGTATACTTAGACTCGCGTTTGGATGGTACTTTGTCAATCCAAGTCTACCAAAGAAGCCTTAAGGAGGAGACCGTTATCAAACTCCACGTCATCTCAATATATCAGAATGGCTGTTGCGGAGAAGGTCATGGCAGAAAAGCTGTGTGAAAATATTTTTGTCCGGTATTACTTGCCTTCGGACCGCAAAATAATGGATGAGATCTTGGACAGCTTGTATGAGAAAAGTCCTCGCGATGAAGCTATGGTCCGCTTACGGCTACTCTCGGCCTACAAATTAGATGATCAACGCCATCAAGTTGACAATGTCGTTAGGTTTACAGCGGGCGAAATTGTTAATCTTCTTGAACCTTTACTATTCACGGTAGATGCAAAGGAGCGCTTCCAATCCAAATTGGAAGACCTCCTGGGGCAAGCTATCGGCCTATGGCGGCTGGTCCAAAAGAGTCCACGGAGAATAGTTGTCGAAAATACGCCCAATCAGGATTGGGATGGTTTTCGAGACTATGATACGGCGGTTCAAATACCGGATGATCAAGCAGTTCATATAGCTGATCAATCAGATACTCTCCTCTCGCTCTTTCCTCGAATATCCATCTTCGATGATATCATCTGCCCGGGCTATGCTCTTTGGTCAAGTCAAAGTATAGTTGTTGCAGCAGATATAGAATATCTGCAGTCAGCCCCGCGGAATATAACAAATAGCCGTACTAGCAGCGTCCGTTGCGGCTCGTCTAAGTGGGATACCAGCAGACGCAAAGCTAGCGTGAATGACACGACCCTTTCTAGAGATAGGATGGAGGATACTTCCAGCTCACCAGAGGCCAGAGGAGCAAGCAAGTTGTATTTGGACCATGCCATCAGTCGAAGAATATCTCTCTCAAAAGTACTAGGACAACGGACAGTAAGTCCTGCAAAATAATTCAAACAACACAGGAATGGCCGGCATTTTGGGTATGTGGATGATAGAGGACATGATTTACCACTGTCATATACTTAATACACTGCTATTAAGCATCTAGACTCCCAAATACTATAGGAGCGAATAAGTTCTAATGGATCGTGGATCGTGACGAATTTTCTGCTTCACGATAATTGCATGGATATTCTACCAATTTTATTTTTTATCTCAATAGAACATAACAGCCACGATTTTCTTACTAGAAACCCAAATTGAGGTTTCCAAGCAAGTCTTTTTCATATCCACCGATTTTTCGAAGCAGCCATTCTTTTGAGACGCCAAAAGCGTCTCTAAGAGCTCGATAGCGCTAGATATGACCGGCGAGAAGGGAGCTCATCGCGGCAAAGTCAAATTTCCTTGTAATTTCAACATTCAACAACTGTTGACTCCATCTGAAGGCTGTTTTCGCCCCTTTGCTTTCCTTTCGGCTGACTAGTCCTTCCCCTTCCCCTTCCAAGCTCAAGCGCTGACATCAGACCTCCCACCTGGGGGCCGCGCAAAACTGGCGGATAGTAGCGGGTATTCCAGGCAGCACAGCGCTAATTTGATGCGCACTGGTTACCAATCTTTCGATGGTTTGGATCGCGATATAACACCACCGTTACCGCCAGTTCAGATGCCATTTTATTTGTGCAGAGGTGTTGACTATTACTTTCTCAGTATATTTGGAGTTTGGTTTCAAGAAAGCAAGCCCATCTGCGAGAAGTTAAAGTCAGCTATGACGGACTCTAGCATGCTGGAGCTTATACAAGCTCTCCCCACGTCGGGAGCCAGAGCTGCTGCTGACTTCGTTCTGGATGGCCATCAATATCTCGCAATTCCACAGCTTGCAGAGGACATTCCTGGAGAGCCTGCTGGGATGAATCTTGGGAACAGTGATACTGATCTTATTTTATATCGACTGAACGATTTATCGCAATTTGAAGAATACCAGCGTTTGCCTGTCCCCGGAGGAGAAGATGCCGAGTTTTTCACGATAGCTGGGAAGCACTTTTTGGCAACTGCATCTCTTCGTTCAGGAAAAGGACCTTACAACATGCTGGACGTCTCCTCGACGATATTTGTGTGGAGAGACGATAAATTCGTTCCCCACCAATCGATCCCGACATTTGCGGCGAAGCAATGGCGGTATTTCTTTGCAGCTGGGCGTCACTTTTTAGCTCTCGCGCAAGGTGTCTCGATCCCAGGGCTTGAGCCAAAGATATCTCCAGAGTCAACGATATTCGAATGGGACGAAGCCACCGCTTTGTTTAAGCCTTTTCAGACTGTCCCATCCGCGTGGGGATATAATTGGTTGCATTTCACACTGTCCGGTCAAGACTTTTTAGCGTATGCCGACCACAAAATGCCGTCAATAGTTCTTCGATTGGAGAATGGTAAATTTGAACCATTTTACACTTTTCAACACGATAGACCACTGCATGGAAGAGCATTTTGCTTAGTTGAAACGAAGGAAGATGTACTACTTCTATTTGCTAATATTTCCGGTGAAAGTTTGGTTTACTACTGGGACGGTAGCAGTTTCCAAATAAGACAAAGACTTAAGGGAGCAGGCGGAAGAGAATTCACTCTGATTCGAAATGGAGAAGACGTCTATGTTGCTCAAATCAGATTCATTACCGGTACTCGGGAGGCTCCCAACACTGCACTTGAATCAGTCATTTACCGCGTTGAAGACGGTTATCTCGAAGAAATCAAGAAATTTCCTACATTGGGTGGCACCGATGTTTCGTCCATTACCGTGAAAGGCGAAACTTGGATTATTGTCACTGAAAGCTTAACCAAAGAACAGCGATTTCGAGTTGACAGCCAGGTGTATCGATTCAAATTTCCAGCTATCACCCGGAATAAAATCCAAGGAAGTGCAACTTGGCAGTCCCCGGAGTTTCTTGGCCTCTTCGAAACATATACTGCAAGTAGTGATAGCTTGGGAACTAAGCTTGGTTTGACTATGTCGGAAACCACTGCCTCTTACCCTCTCTTGGCTGCTACTAGCAATAGCATGATCCTGTTCCCGGGCGGTGGCCGAGATCCGTCATTCATCAGCTTCCGCTTGTCTAATCGTGGCTTTAAAGAACTTGCTGCAGTATCGCATCTTGCCCCAGCATTGGCATCTCTCGTCCAAATATATGCGGCAGACCCTTCCGGTGTTACATGGCGAAGCGAAGCAAAGAGGCTGCTCGCTGCAACAGAGAAGGCAGGCTCTGCAAACTCAATAGAGCTCTGGAGAGATAAAATACGGGTTGAGGCATATAGAGGCCGGGAAGCCGCCATCGCCGCTATGGTCGAGTATAGCTGTTCAATTACAGTGAAGTATCTTCAGGCAGTTTTGGAGGATCCCCAAAAGCTATCGCCCGGTTTCTTACAGCGTGAGTATCTTGAGGCCACAGGAGATGCTCTCGGCGCCACAGTGCCTATGAACGCAGTAATGATTGCAACCTTCTTTTTGGTCGGCATGGATATCGCATATCGGATGAGAATTTGGTTAGGAGACCAACATATAGACTGGTCAAAAGCAATGGTGGTGATTGTAGGAAAACAAGGACGCGAGACTGCTGGTGTGACGCTTACGACGAATTCAGTGGCACAGATAATATTTCAGAGCTCCAATCTCGAACTGCCTAGTGACCGTTTGTATATTGCACCTCATGGGCCGGATGTGACAGTCACAGGCTCTGAAACTGTGGAGTTTATTCGGAAGTATGAAGCACCGATGCGACTGTTATGGAATCGAAATCGAGCGATGTGTGAACTTGGTTTAACCATGTTCAGTGGGTACCCAGCCTACAAACCATTAAGCCAACGGCCAGAAATCACGAGCATGGTAAAAGAGGTATCTGAAATGCCGCTCATTCATGGTCCTGACGACTGGATGTCTATGACCACGCGTTTGCGAGTAGTTTTGGAGGATGTTAGGCAGCTTCTTTCGGGATGCGTAACCGACTACGCAGCAGAGCAGCTTCGTATCAAAAACAACCATCCTGCAGCAGTTGTTGTACCAGGTCTCGATCATTTTGATTATCCTAATGCACCTACCCCTGCAATTTATCCCACCAGAGGTGTTGGAGATCGTCCAGTCCTTAAAATAGGCTCCGCGGAGGTCGAACCTGAGTTTAACTTCCCTGGAAAGAAATGCACAAATGGCACCGCTGAGCTCGCTTTCTGGGAGGAAGGCGATGGAGAGGAAACAATCATCTGGATACACGGGCTACCACTAGCAAGCCAGTCATGGGGCGCTCAGCGGAAGTATTTCTCCACGAAGTATCGTAACATTTACATTGATCTTCGAGGCTACGGTGAATCATCGAAACTACCTGAGGGCGTCGAAGATGTGACACAACTTTATTGTGACGACCTGGAATTCCTAATGCGACATCTAAATATCTCCCAGGCACATATTGTCGGTTTTGCCTCCGCTGGACATGTTGCGCTTAGATTTGCGGCCCAGAATTCGCAGTTGGTCAAGAAGTTGATCGTCATCAATGGCAGCCCATGCTTTAGAAAAGCTAAGGATTGGCCATACGGCTTTTCAGATGAAGCTATTAGCAGCTTTGTTTCTGCCGCTGATAAAAATGGAATCGAGGGAATTACGAACATGGTTCTGGATCCATCGGTAGTCTTCAGAGATCTTCCACATGAAGATGCCGAAAAAGTTGTCGATTGGTTTAGGCAGATGAGCTTCAAAGCTGGAGTGAAGACATTGTTAGGATTTTTCAACCATATATCTAGAGATGATGACCGTCGTTATTTGTCATCCATTAAAGCATCCACGCTCCTAGTCACTGGATCTTTGGGACAGGAAGTACCAAGCGAAAGCGTGCTGTTTACGAGGGAAACCATTCCAAAAGCATTTTTGGTCGAGATACCGGACGCGGATCATTTCTTATTTATAACTCGCCCCGACGTATTCAATCAATTGGTTGATGGCTTCCTTTCTAGGAATTAGCAATCGCACGAAAATGCTAGATTAGAAGAATAGTAGAACATAGAAAAGCTAAATAAAATTCAGCTTGCTTTCTTCCTTTGTGAATATATCCGCCCTTACCTCTCGTAACAGTATGACGCAATAAAATTGAACATTATTGAGGGAATCATTCCAGTGAACCACGAAGAAGTGGAATGAACTCCGTCAAAACACGCACTCCTCTATCGTGAATACGACATAATGCTCTTTCCACCCATTTGAGTTCCCGGGTAGCACGGGGTTGGCCCTGAAGAAGTTCGATCACACACCCTAGTGGGAACAGTGCTAGAGCTGGACCCATGGCGACCATATCATCCTGCATAAAATAATCAATGGACTGACAAATATGTCTTACAGCAATTAGAATATCTGCTTCTTGGTCTACATGCCATACTTGGCTTCGATCAATCATGACTTTATCATTCTGAGCAAGATGAAGCTGCCCACTTCTTCGCACAAGGTCATCTCGATATTCATCTCCCTGGAAAGCTCCAATTTCTAGAATATATTGGAGACGCTTATATATTCTAGAGAGTTGGGATAGAAGCATTGCCGTTATCGTCCAATATATAGTCACGATCCTTGCGACATTCAGGCTTGCAAAGTGAAACGAAAAGGAAAACAGTTGACCTAGATCTGCATCATCGGCTACGCTGTCTGTTGTTAATAAGACAGGCCAATAGAGGAGGCCCGGATGAGCTGTTTCTAGTTCTTGGTAGAAAGTTTTCAACTGGTCAAGGAGCGCGTGAGTCTGATCAATAAAGGGCTGGGCTGCAACATAGAAGCCATGCACTGGCAGCTTTTCCATCTGGCGCCCATGGTTGAGCAGATCAGCACAAAGAGAAAGAATACCCAGGAAATGATCAAAACCTTGAACTTCCTGCAGTTCATACAGGACTTTTCTCCAGAGAGGGTCTGATAAGAATGTTGGTCGCCCTGCTGTGATAGCTTGCAGAGTCTATGATGAAAGAGAGAAATTATTAGTTAACCTGTGAAGCTTGCAATTTCCCACACAAGCATGAGCAAGGCTGATATGGCAGTACCGTGGTTGTAAGAATTAGGACGATGGAGACTTACCTCAAAAAATCGAACCGCAAGAAAGAGAGAATGACCCAAACCGGTCCTGTGGGCGCGCGGCCCGCGTAGCTGAACCAGTTTTGCGCATCCGCCCTGATGCACCACGTACCCTCGTGTGCTCCCAGTTGGACATTCAAATAGCTCATACATAGATAGATTCAAGCAGGCAGCCAGGGTCTCATCCCGATACATCAATAAGGGATCCCAAAGCGCCTTTTGGAGTTCTCTAAGACCTGAGACGTAGAATCTCAAACTTTCTCTGATGAGACCTGGATCTTGATTCATCCGACCGGTTGCAGCAGTCGATACGGCGAGAAGAGCAACCTCTAGAGCGGTGGTTAGATGTCCCATTTGTGAGACGAAGCTTAACCATGGCTTACGAGACGCGCCTTCAAAATGAGATATTGGCAGGAAGCCAGAAATGTACGCATTTAGCAATTGCTGACGATAAATATGCCTTGGTGCAATGCCACGCAGGGAATGTCTATTGCACCCAGAAGGCATGGGCTCCAACTGTGGCCGTCCTCGCTTTCTCCTGGGCAATTGTCTTCCTCCATACTCTTTGTGCATTACTTTGATCTTGGCAGTTTTAGCCACTTTTGCCCTTGGATGGGTGGCGGTCTTGTCGGAAATGATGAACCTAGTCTCGCGATGATAGCCGCCACAGTCGAGATTGGACTTGAAACATTGTGCGCACTGCGGCCGTTCCAGGCTGCACTTAATTTTTTATGCATCAATTAGTGTCAAGTCCAAATTCAGGCGGAAGAAGCTAGAAATGGGTTACAAACTGCGATGCGTCGCAATCGGCACGTGTTACATGCTTTGGATCTGGTAGATACCAGACCCTTGTTTTTATCCATTCTTTTCTGTATTAAATCAGAGATTTAAAATACTGCATCGATAGAGTAAGGAAGTCACTGGAGCATATGCTGAGAGAAAGCTTGGTGAGATACTAACTACATGGCTACTCCTACGACAGCCGCCTACATAAGGGAGCGTCAAATGGTCTGGCCCGCGTAAGAAGGTTACGCGTGCGATAAAATCGTCTAAACCTTTTCGGGACAAAATCCGCGAAATTCTCTTGCACGGGATTGGCCCGATGCTGCTCTGCCACGGTCTCCGTGTGTGCTAATCTCCACGGCGGAACAGCCTCCTTTTAGTGCTGGTGCATGAACACCATCATATTCATAGGAATTTCAAGAGTATAAAATGCTTATCCTCTATCCATATATAGAGGACATCTTGTCCTCCCTAAACTTTCTCTGTGCAGTATGCCGTTGTGTATGTATTTCTGCAGCACGAAATGATGTTGACCCAACGCGCCGATCTGGGCATTGCTCAGGTCATCTTCTATACCCCGATGGCCATTTTATCCACATTTTTGCTCTTTTATCGACGTCAAAGCCCTCGGTTTGCATGGTATTACCTCATGATTTTTTCTTTCAGTAAGTGCGAAACCTGGTAGTTAGAAGCTCCGAAGGAACGGACCGTGAGACGCCATAGCCCATTATGCTAATCTGAGTATCCTTTAGTTCGCATTGCTGGTGGAGTGGTCAACATTATTTTTGAAAGTCATAAAAGTGTTGGTCTCTTCGTTGCTAGCCTGGTCCTTCTTACCATCGGGACGGTGCCACTCGTTGTGTCAACCTTCTCCTTCGTGCATATGATGTATGTTAGGGCCACCACATTTAAACTTTTCGCTGTTTTTTTTGTTAACCACAGTTTTAGATTGCGCCACAGCTCCAGTACAAGAGACCAGCACATTGGAAGAGCCATATATATTGCCTTCCGCATCATCTTTATTAATGTTATCGGTATTCTCGCAACTGGCGCAGGGCTTACTCCAAATCCTGCTTCTTATACGGCCGGTCAGGCTCTTCTCAAAGCAGGATATGTATTACTAGGATGTATTGTAGCATTCTTATTTGCCTTTGTGGCGTATCTATGGGGCTTGAGAGAAAGGGTAGAAACAATATATCTGAAAGTATGTGTGGCTAAATTGTTAACATCGAAAAAAATCCATGCTAACATTGTTTGAAATAAAGTACCTCCTTGGCGCAACTATAGCATTGCCTTTCCTCCTAATTCGAATGGTCTATGCCTTTCTCTCGGCCTTCGATAACGATGGCCGCCCTTTCTATGAATCCAAGTGGAGCTATCTTGATGGTTCGCTTGCCGCCTATATCGTGATGAGTCTCCTGATGGAATATGTTGTGGTCTGCGTCTTCAACTTCGTTGGGATGACGGTAGATCATTCGAAATTTGATCGGGATGGTAATGGAGCTTGAATGGATGCTTTCTAAAAAGTTAGTATTCTAATCGCAGCTTCTTTCTTTCAAGATGGCCACACGTCTCAGCCCTTTCTGAACATTGCCACAAGGATCTTATTAAGGTTAAAAAACTTGCACAGAAGCCGCCAATGCACCAGCTGAAAAGGCGTCTAGTTTCTATACTACTCAATTAAACAAGGGAATATGATTGTTTCTGAAAAACGTTAAAACTTTATTGGACTCATTAGCTTTAAGATTTCTTTACCCGTATTGGTAAATAGACATTCTTCGGAGAACTCAGTTTTTCCACTGAGATCCAATGCTTGATTAGTCATGGTGTCATATATTTGCTCTAATTACAAGGTTTTGAAGGGATCAGAATGCAAGACTTTTATAATCCTGATTAACCTACGCAGCTTGAACACTACTCTAAGAAGAGGTTCCAAACAAAGTCAAGGGCTCCTTCCTCAAGCCCTGGAACCATCTGACTTCCAGTTAGGCTAAATGGGGCCATCGACGGGTCAAAGGGTAGAGAGAGCCAGTCTTCAGCAAGCATGTCTTGAAGTGGGTAATCCAAGTTTACGTTTTGCCCAAATTGGTCTTGTTCTTGCCCAGTCATGTTTTCTGTGCTGTGATAATTTTGTCCTTGGAAACTCTGCAGAGCTCTCGAGGTTTCAGGAGTGAGGTTATTATGCTTTGAATGTGCGATGAACTGATGACGAAGACGAGCAACATGTACATCCAGAAGAGATGCATAACGAGGTGCAAGGTGCATGTCGTCAAGCGTGCAAGCTTTTAAACAGTGGATACTCCGTTCCAGGATGTCAAGGGATCTCTGGAGTTGGGTTTCCCTTGCGCCAAGCCCAAGAGCTTTGAGGAGAAATACTGATGCACTTGTCACTCGGAGATAGAATCTGACGGTTGAAAAGCGAAGAGTATCATTCATTGCTCGGTTTGTAACGCTTTCCAAGGTCAGGCAAGCGCCTGAAATCACCTCCTGGATATAGTCGTAGTCCACATCCTCAAGCTTTATGGGCCGGGGTTCGTCACCACTCGTACCTGGATTCACGTTCAATAATTCACGCTCTACAATAGCTTGAATTCCCAATGAGTTTATAAAAATACGGGCATATTGATACTCAATGAACAATACTTCGTAATAACATCCGTTCAATCCTAGACTCACCTGTTAGTATTGTGATGAATGCCGTTCTTTAAGTAGCTATGTCCGAGATAGGAAATTATCCTTTTGGAGACATCTTACCAGTTTTAGGCAGATACTTCTCCTTCCATTCAGCCAGTAATGGTTTGAAATGATTCAGTAATTCAATATAACGGTCGCTTAAAAGATATTCTTTCGTAGATGCTGCTGAAGGGAAAAATACGTCGGTCACTGACTTGAGTAACTTCGTTAATGCAATCCATGCCCCCATGAAGAAATCCCACCCATTATCTGAATCTTCTGACGAGGTGTTATCTCTATCTGACACTGCTACATTCAAAGCCTGTGGCATTAGAGATGTGCATCCAAGTCTTGATGCAAGCTGATTTATGAAGACGTATAACAGTTTCCGAATCCTAAACTTCCGTCTGATTTTGTCATTGGTTGAGGTGCGTCCACTAGTGTTTGCGTTTTCTACTCCACGACGATTACGGGAATCAAAAATCCCTAATTCGTGTGCTAAAGATAACGCCGAGCCTAACAACATCCAGGACATCCGATCGGATCTTCGACCGGGCTCGATAACCTCTTCGAGCCATTGATTAGATGGCGTAATATCTTCTTCTGATGCGCTCGTAGGGTCAGGCGCTCGAACAATTAAGTCTGAGTCCCAGCCATTGCCTTCGGGTGGGAAGTGTAGTGACCTAGGATGCCACTCCGACATCATTACAAGGGATTCAATGGTACCTATGGTTCGCATTCTCGACTCGGAACCTTTCTCCTGGCCAAACATCACTCGGGTCATGAGATCCTGCCAGTATTTCCAAAGCCGATTATGGAGGAAGTAACTCTTTGACATGCCTGCAAGGCCCGGAAGCACATGGTAGCGCGTTGATAGCATTAGCAAGGTGCAACATAACATAGGTTCTTCTGTAATGAGTTCATAGTGGCGATGATGTGACTGATAGTAATCTGTGAGAATGGGCGATTGCGGCAACAAATTCATGAAGAATCTTAAGGAAGTTAAATGGCCGTGATCTAATACGGAACAAGGTGGAGCTCTCACAAATCAATATATGTTATTGCGTCTCTAGCAGTGAGCCACCCCATTGTCACGAAGCGGCAAGAAGACCAAATTCGGAGTGTCTCTGGGCGGACCTGCGGGAGATCTCGTGGTAAGGTTACTACGGGACTAGTGGCTGGGGATCTAATGCTTCCCTCATCTACGAATCTTTCATTAGTGCTATCAAGGGCTGGAATCCTCGGATTTCTTTCCGCAGATGCCGCTTCGAATAAGATGTTCAAGGCATCATTTCCGCTAGAAACAACTGTGCGCATGACGGAGCTTGCTAGACCGGAGGTCGATGCCGGGGACGGCTGTTGCTGGGGGTCCAGGCGGGGTGCCAATGCCGAATCTATACCATGATAATTGGCAGGGTGATGGAAGAATGCCTGGCCACGGTTTCCGTCAGCATCAAGATTAACATCTTGAGCAATCGGGCGGCTACCAAGGTGATGGTCGCTGAGCCTTGATGAGCGCCGCTGAGTAAGAGATGATGAGGTAGAACGTTCTACGGCATCGTCCACAGTTTCCTCATCATTGAGGGGACGGATATCTGAGCTCTGATATCCTGGGACCGATTCATCAATTGTGCCAGCCCCGCCTGGAACCGTCACTGGCCGATCTAACCAGAACCAACCAGAGGTGTCAGTACAAGCTATCAATCTGGAAGCAAAATGACCAAGCATTGGGATATCAAATACATGCTTACTTCGCGAACGGAGTGTCTTCTTTCCATCGTCGCTGAAAAAGCAATCACGGTACTGACGGCGGCATCTTGCACACGGCAGGCGACCATCGGGGCCGAGGACACATCTCGCTTTTCGGAGGCGGCAAGCCGTGCATGCTTTGTAAGTGCGCTGGAATTCTCTGGCAGAAGTCCGATGTTGAGACTGTGATTTCTCCATATCTTTTGACACTGAAGCCCTTGTGAAAGGGAATTTGCGGCATCTGGGAGAATAAAGCCCAAGAGAATTCGCGAGGTTGATGAGCACAGGGAAGCAAAGGAAAAGCGCGGGAAAGCGCGGGAAATAGCGGCATATCCCAAGATTTATGAGTCCGCTGAGTCGTAACGTATTGAGCTAATCAAACCTTTTTAGCGAAAGTGTTGGTGAACACATCTGTTTCATCATTTGGCATTCAATGAATAACTTAAGATAATACTGTTCACAGTAATGGATTCTTTGGTTTATGTATATTCGGTGTAGGAGTACCCTCAAGGTTACGCAGCCGAACACATGGTAGTAATATGTAACGGCTCGTTTCCACCGCAACTAGCGGGTCTGGGTATAACTCCAAAAACTAAACTCTTACGGTTGCTTTGCAAGAATTATTATCTGTTGTTTAATACTGATGATTTACGAGAAATATCATCCTCGTAGCTATGCAATGTCAGTCTGTCTAAGATATTCAGTTTAGTTGGGTACAAAACTTGGTTGATTGTATAAACAATAAAATATCGGCGACCCACTTGAGACTGCTCAATACCTGATCTTAGGATCCTCTCTAGATCAAGTGGAAAACTTCCAAAGTTTAAAGCTATGAACAATGGAAATTACCCTTATCTGTGAAGAAAGAATGTAACCGCATGCGTACTTGCTGGAAGGATAATCTGTCCTTACAGAATTCTGTCTGGCACTGCAGTTCTAATGAATCTTCGGTAAGTAAGCAAAAGCTTGATAGTCGAAGTATGAAGGACAGATATCCCTTAGCCGATGAAAAGAGAATTGCCTTAGTGTGACAAATTAATCAGCTGATCGAATTGGTCGGATATGTGATGGAATGGCTTGCTTCATTATAATTTTCAACGGCAAGACAAACTTGAGGTACATAGCATGACACTGGACCACAATATCATCAGATGGACATCCCAGAACCGAAATTCCTTCGACAGTATCTTTATAAAATTCCTTAGATCCTTTCAGCCTAACAACAGCTCTGAGACGACAGTCCTGTTTCCGTTGTCAGACTGCCAGCGGTCGCCAGAACTAAGTTTTTTGCCCCACCAAAAAACATCCCTACTTAAAGGATCCCAATCACTCCAAATATCTTCCAACAAGACTAGTGTAGACTCAAAATGTTGAAAGTGTGAGACATTATTCCAGTGTGTGCAGTATTTTCGGATACAGGACCGGCTATACTCATCACCTACCTCGGATGCGGCAAGGAAAACGGGGAGGAGGAGTTGTTTCTGAATAGTCTCTGTTTCTGGAATGGAACGAACACTATCGAGAACGACTCGTGCAAGATGACCGATCTGGCGAATCTGGTAGATATTTTGATTCGGTGTGAAAACACGACAAGCATAAAGAAGAATGGCATGCCTCCAAGCTTCAATACAGTGAAACCGATTCCGTCTCGCATTTGGATCCTCAGTGAGGGTATCCATTTCGTTGAACTCGACACTCTCACCATTAACATAACTTCGGACTTCGTCAATCACTACATCGACAGGAAATCGATTAAACATTGTCCATTCCATTCTTGTAGTCTTCTCGTATGTGGCCGCCAGTTTTGCAAGTCGAGCCATTGCCATGACTAGTTCAACTGGACACCCATTCAAGATAAAGAACGACCAGCCATCGCTTGGAGTATTTTTCATCAGCATTTCTAGGTAACTGAGAGGGAAAATCGGTTCCCTGCGAGATATCAGAGCAACAGTAACATCCCACCTGCACACACTATCAGACCGAGAACAGCAGTGAAGAGAACAGGCCGAGGACATACCAGACAAGCATAGCAACCTGTGCACGTATCCTAGAGCTTCCTCGATGCAATTCTCCTACTCTAGTTTGTTCAAGAAGAGTGAGAGCTCCCGTCAGGTGCATACCCCATGGATTAGATGCCGACTGCGTGGTCTGCGAGGCATTGGTAAATGTTCAACGAACCAAGAAGAAAGAGAGAGACACTCACATCAAAATTTATTAATACCAGTATGGTATCCAGAAGAGGAGCTAGAGTTGATTGGCCTAAAGAATTTCTGAAAAGCTGAATTGCCGTGGACCAATGATTGTGCATATCGCTGGCTAAAGCGGAAGACCCATTCTTTTTGTCCAGATGATGCGAAGAAAGGGCTAGAACTGCATGTAACAGAAACTCCGACCCTTCGCAGCGTCCCACAGGGATCCGAAATGGGTTACTCACACAATCATCACTTAGCGGTAAAACGCAGAACTCCTCGTCATCTGGAAGATGTCAGTTTCTGTACACCTTGATTGGAGGCTTTCCTGCAGCAACAATGGAGGATACTAACATAACCTGAGGACTTCGCCATATTTATGGGCTAAGTTCCGATAACGAACAACACTCATGAGATGCGGTGGCTCTTCGACATTACTCTGAGAGATACTGCTTTCTTGACAGATAGTGTTTTGGTTTAGGTCTTCGAAGGCCGACTCATCCTCAAAATACGGGAAATTGACAGGTGAGGCTGCATGCTCGGTAGTCTCGCAAAATAACCCAGAGGAATTCAACCAAGCTTCGTCCCGACTTTGATCAGCGATAATCCTCTGTTGTGTATCTGTCGGAGTCGTATGGTTAGATTGCGGAAATGGTGACATGGAGTAAATTCAGGATACTGACCAGAAGAAAGATCACCTGAGAGGCCAGTCTCGTATTGAGCTGTAGTTGCCGATAATCGGGTACCGAAATTCGAGACATCATCGGTATCAGGCGAGCTTGAGACAACAACGAGATGAAATTGACTGTCTAGGACGCTAGAACTATGATTTTTCCTCGATCGCAACGGTCCTTTCTGTTTCCGTTTTCTCTTCGGACGGCCCTGGACAAATTTGAGGCCGGTGTATAGCTGGTATGATTGATCGTGTTGCAACTGACTCTTGGAATCAACTTTCTGAGATCGAGGGACGTCACTGGTTACCACTGATACGTCCTTCCAGACGAGATCCATCGCAAATCCGCCGCATCTCTGCCGGCTTGATAAGCAGGTACCACAGCGAGGACGTCGACGGTCACAATGCCGTCTCAACTCTTGGCAGGTATAGCAGTCGACTTTAGCAAAGGCCAAAGCATTGGTGCGAGGCACGGAGTCATCAACAGTCGGCATTTCTGTGAAGGACGCCATGTGAGATAAGATCAAGTTTGGACGCGCGCTCCGAAGCATGCAATTTATATATGTTGGACAGACAGACCCATATAGTATGACCGAGCTGAGAGCAGATACTTCATTTATAAGGGAAATGGCAGGTAGGACGGCAAGTTTCAACCTGAAATCTAATTAAGCTATCACCGTGGCTTCACAATCTCCGGGTGTGGAGTGGCGGGGGTCACGAGACTAGCGGAATCTACAAGATTCACGTGAGCCCAGCCATATCACGTGGATTCAGTCCATGCAAGTATATCCCCTATGTAATTGTAAAAGAGAGAGCTTTGCATTGCTTAAATAGAATGGTAGAAATAGGGTTCAACTTCTATTGTGCCGCTTCCGGGCCACATCAGAATCTGTACCTACGCTGTTTCATATAACGGCGCTATGGGCCGTTATCTTTCTAGAGAGAAAAGATAAAACGCTGATTCATTTTAGATAGCTGCTGCTTGTATCTAGAGTAACATTACTTATAATTTTGCCTGAGACTCAAAAGTTTCTTCAACCAAGCTTACTGCAGCTTGTGCACAACCGTAAGAAGATTGATAACCGGCACCACCAGCACCATAATTATGTACAACCCAGATGTCACCAATTCGTTCTTTTTCAATCCTTGGTCCACCTTCTCGAACAGGTCTAAGCCCTACCCCATGCCTAACTACATCCAAATGCTCGATGCCCCTTCCGTTGGTAAGCTGTGGGCACATTGTTACAGCTCTTTTCATGATTCTCAAGGCCAGGTTGGGATCTACCTTGGACTCCCAATCTCCCTTCTGATACGAACCACCGAGAATGGTGCCACCACCGGCAGCTCTCGTCATGATATAGCATGCTTCATCATCCCCGTCATCAGTGCCAGATATGTTCATCATTTTGCTTGCTTCGTTGCGTACAATCACTATTTGCCCCCGAGCAGCAACAACAGATTTGTCTTCCACGCCACCAAGGGTGGATGCCATGAGACCCGTGCAGTTTACAACAAGATCTACCCTGTTTGATGGATGGATTCCCGGGTGGGCAGCATCTATGATGTGGCGAAAAGCAGTACGCTTAAATGTGCAGCCGTTTTTAAGACACTGTGAAACGAGCCATGGCAGATAAATGGCAGTGTTGATGCAAACGGAAGTGAAGACGGTACCAGCGTCCACACCTGAGGGGAGTTCAGAGGTCGGAATTGATCGAAACTATTACGTTGACCAAGTAGGTATCGGTTAGTGAGATCACTCTCAGTTAGTGACTGGGGACACACATTTGGAACGACATCTTTGAACCACGGTTCTTGAGATAATAGCTCAGCAAACCAGCCTGCGGTTGCAGACCCGTTGTCCTTGCCACGCCGATAGATTTCGCATTCTAGCGAAGCGGTCAATTATTGTCTACGAGGATAACAGAAATGATTGAACTTACCTTGAAAATGTATGCCGGCATCTGGACAATTTTCTGCGAGCTCTTCAAGTGGGGCCCAAGTATTTCTGTCCCATTCTGCAGCCGGTGTGCCACGGATGCTTACACTAATGAAATTTCTAAGCATCCACCAGAAAATTGGGAATTGTTGCGGAGATGCCAGCTTACGGCATGTAGTTTGCCCCCGCCCACGGAGACGCATATTCTATATCATAGTCACCCGGCATGTGCTTCGCGGCTACAACAATTTTATATCGTGGGTCCCTTGAAAGGAGAAGAGCAGTTGTTAGGCCTGCAACGCCAGCTCTATAGTCAAAGAAAACCCAGTGGTTAGGTCATTGCCATTTTATAGTCACGGAGCAAGTCAGAGACAAACTTACCCTATTACTACGATGTTCTTCTTCTCCATAAGCGTGGTTTCTTTCGATAATATCTGCTTCAGGCACAAGATGTCCGTTGGAAAGGAATGTATCGTCGAGGGTCTAATGAGAAGGGTGCCTATAAGTTGTCTCAGGGAGGCCATGTACAGAGAGGGCGTTGAATGATATTTCAAGGGGAACTACGGTTAATAACTTTCTACCGTATTATTCATAAGAGGCTCGATATCTCAGAGCGAGGCAGTTTACATTTTGCAACACGAAAAGTTACTGATTTTGGAAGCTAAGCTATCGTACATATTTATGCGCCATATAAAGCTGTAGAGCTATTTTGGTTTAGCGGTTCTTGTCTTCGGAAGCTCTTCTACGCGATATGTGAACAGTGCATGAGCGATCCAGGGTCAATAATGAGTGCCGGAGACTTCCGCCCCCACTTCTGTAGGGGGCTAGCGTGGTAATGTTGGGGAATTACCTATTAGGAAATACCCATTTAGGGAGGAGAGATACCAGTAGCTCGCTTTCATGCGTTGGCGGGGCATGACGCTGTAGGAAGACAAGTAAGGAGTATATAAAAAACAATCCATAACTGTCTTTTAGCAAGAGAGCAACAGCAACTCAAAAAATCAATAGGCATATACCTAATAACTTACTTTCTGATCGTTTCCATATTTCAATCGACATGGCTTCCATGGACAAGGTGTTTACGGCGTACAAAGAACGCCTTGCCGTTCTAGAGAAAAGCAGCAATCCCTTTGCCAAAGGAGTCGCCTGGATTGCAGGAGAACTTGTGCCAGTGGCTGAAGCGCGTATTCCACTGCTTGACCAGGGATTTTTACACAGTGATCTTACTTACGATGTCCCGGCCGTATGGGACGGGAGATTTTTCCGCCTAGACGATCACATATCGCGCCTTGATGCGAGCTGTGGGAAAATCCGATTAAAGCTTCCATTACCGCGAGAGGAGATTAAGCGCATTCTACTGGACATGGTTGCAAGAAGCGGCATCCGCGATGCGTTTGTTGAGCTAATTGTGACCCGGGGCTTTAAGGGAGTGCGGGAGTCCAAGCCGGAAGATATTGTCAACAACCTATACATGTTCATACTGCCTTACGTCTGGGTTATGGAACCCGAAGTCCAGTACGGTGGTGGCAGTGCAATTATTGCGCGAACCGTCCGACGAGTACCTCCTGGTGCATTCGATCCCACTGTGAAAAACTTGCAATGGGGCGATCTTGTTCGTGGCATGTTTGAAGCCAGAGACCGCGGTGCTACCTACCCGTTCCTGACGGATGGAGACTCCAACTTGACTGAAGGGTCTGGTTTCAACATTGTATTGGTCAAAGACGGCGCGATCTATACTCCCGATCGCGGGGTTCTCGAGGGTGTCACACGCAAGAGTGTCATTGATGTTGCTAAGGCTGCTGGGATCGCAGTCCATGTCGAGGTTGTTCCTGTGGAATTAGCATACCGATGCGACGAAATGTTTATGTGCACTACGGCCGGCGGGGTAATGCCTATAACTATTCTTGATGGCCAGCCAGTAAACGGGGGCAAAGTTGGGCCTATCACGAAGAGGATCTGGGATGACTACTGGGCGATGCATTACAATTCCACTTTTACCATTGAGATCGACTATGCCGCTCCTTTATTGAATGGACATCGCTAGTTATTCGATCAATACATACCTAGTGCCTTCAATTTATCGTGTATTTAGAACTTTCGAAGCAAAAGCTCGCTGCGTTTGACAATAAAGCAGTGAACAGAACCGAGTTTCATCTAGTCTAAACGGCGAAGATTGCAATAACGTATGGCCTTCTGAATATTCAGACCTGAAGAGTTCTTGTGGATGCAAAGTATGATGGCTACATTCATGTACTTATTCGGCAAGGATTAATGATATAGTGTGTACAGCTTCGTAAGCTAACTCTCTATCGTGCGACTGAAACGGATATAATGGCCTTACCCCATATTGTTTACTGTATTATATCTTTTTTTTTCGACCTAATAGACTTTTGATTTTTCAGAATCCTTCACAATAGACGGGGCGCGTCATCGCCTGTCCCTTATACGAAGGCTTGAGACACGAGCGCTCGTCCACTAAGATCTCTATAAAGAAAGCAAGTAATAGACCAGTAGATTCAATTATTAGTTTGCTGGGTCTTCGAGCCATGTCCATTCTCAAGATTAAAAGAGTGTTGTTTTTGCCGGTCCTTGCTTTAGAAATTACCCTTACCGGTATGTGAGATGGGCAGCGGGGCATTCTGTCAACTAGCGGCTTTCGACCTAAAAGTCCACTGCCTATTTGGGTAAATTGTTCATTCGCACGATTCGAGCTTCTGGCTGTATCCGATAAGAACATCACCTCCATCCGCCACCAAGAAAGCACTGTTCTGTTGCTAGAAATGGTTTAGTTACTACGTCTCACTTGATCATGATATAAGTTGTGTCGCAGGCCTGATTCTGATTTTCAAATCGTAATTCAAGCTGCCTTTTCCAGCCTCCGTGGGAGTCCATCCATCTCGCATCCATAGCAGTATCACGTTTTTCGTTACCATGAATCCGACAAACCGTACAAATCTCGACCATTATGATGACTTGGAGCTTGAAGCTGCTGGTTACCACAGTTCCATGCCCCGGCAGTTCACGCTATGGTCACTCGGCGCACTCTCATTCACGCTTACCTGCACCTGGCTAGGTACTGGGTCATCTGTGGGCATCAGTCTCACAGAAACATCATCCGCTGGAACACTATGGTCTTTGCCAATTGTTGGTATCATGACAGTTATACTATCAGTAGGAATGGCAGAACTAGCATCGGCTTATCCCGTTGCTGGTGCACAATATTACTGGTCGTTTATGGTTGCGAGCAATAAGTATAAGCCGTTTGCTTCGTACATGTAAGTTCCTCTAGCCCTTCAATTTACCGGAAATTCATTATATGCCTCTTCTGATATCTGTTAAATTAGCAACGGATGGATGAGCGTGCTCGGCTGGTGGCTAGCATCAGGCTCTGTCGCAAACTTCGTGTCCTCAATGATCCTGGATATTGTTACGGCCTGGTATCCTAACTACGACCTACAGCACTGGCAACAATACTTGATCTATGTTGGCCTTATATGGCTTGCCATTGCCATCAATATCTTGCTATCTAGATACATTCCGATATTCAACAAATTGATTTTCTTTTTATCTGTGCTCACCCTCAGCACCACCACGATTGTACTCTTCGTAGTCGGACGCCATCACCATGCATCGGATTCATTCATCTTCACAGACACCACAAATAACAGTGGCTGGTCCAGCACCGGTTGGGCCTTCATGCTCGCCGTCGGCAACGCTGTCTACTCTTTTCTGGGCAGTGACTGCGGTGCCCATCTATGCGAAGAGATTCCGAATCCAGCAAAAAATGTCCCGAGGGTTATGATATATCCTTTGGTGATGGGCTTATTGACTGCGTTTCCGTTCACATGTGCCCTTATGTATGCTATCACCGACGTCCACGCGGTCCTCAGCACTGCCACAGGGCTGCCTATATTTGAGATCTACCTTCAGGGGACGGGATCTAAAGCCGCAGCATCTGTGATGATGGCGCTTTTCTCCTTGTGCTTCTTTGCCAATTTGATAGCGAATGGTGAGTGATAGCATTCTTTCTGTTACGTCTATGCTATTCTGGAACGCTGAACATAAGATAAGCCACAACCTCATCTCGCACCCTCTGGGCCGTTTCTCGTGACGGAGCCTTGCCTTTCTCAAAATTTTGGATGCGTGTTCATCCAATTTTCAAAATGCCCGTAAACGCCATGCTGCTTTCGGGGTTGTGTATCTCGGTAAGCTTAATCATTATCTCTGATCTTTCAGCCTATGTACTTACCAGCTTTCCAGCTATATGGAGTCATATTCATCGGCTCAACTACCGCTTTCTCTGCTATGGTTAGCGCTGCCATCATCTTCCTTCAGACAACTTGTGTGATTCCACAGGCAATAGTTCTCTACAGAGGCCGCGACAGAGTTTTGCCGCAGCGGTATTTCAATCTAGGAAAGTTCGGCGCCCCCATAAACGCAATATCCGTTGCTTGGGTTGTATTTCTCGATATACTCTATTGTTTCCCGACCTCCCTTCCCGTAACCCCACAGAATATGAGTTACGTGTCAGTCGTGTGCTCAGGTCTCATGGTCTTTGTAATAATCCTATGGTTCACTACAAAGAGAGGCGTATTCAAGGGACCGAAAGTTGACCTTGACCTCCTGAATGAAAGACGCCTGGCTGCTATCAATAATGGAATCGACAGTCTTTCCGTTGATACAGACAAGAATGTTGCTCCCAGTGTCAAGGGCGTGAAAAATGACGGTAAAGCGAACCATTATTAACATTAAAGGCTACCATTCAAGTAAAACCTAGGTATACCTTAATATATTCACATCCTCGTTTTACCAAAGCCCATTCATCAAAGATCAATTTCTATCCCACTTTCATGGAGCTTCTATGCTGCCTGAAATGCTGATCCTGAAATTGTGAAATTCCCCGCTGTAGTACTTCCTGTTGATTGAATTGATAAAAATATGATGAAAAATTAACAGCATCCTTTGCATAACTGACCAATGTACCTCTCATTTATGCGTACATGTAATTCAAGACAATCGCGGACTCTTCACATATCATCCTGGCAGAAGTAAAGATTCGAGATGCAACAAAAATACCTTTGAGCTCAGGATCACAATCCTCAACTTGAACTGGGCAGTTGAATTATTAAGCCTTGGGCAAGGTGGGGGCGTAGTTCTAACTAGCTTATTCACTCTGTTGAGTGAGTCCTCTCCAGGTTCAAGCTAGCCTAGTTAATGGGTTAAATATCCGAAAGCCACACTAAGCTGCGCGGATGCGGGGTAGGACCACCCCAGGGCCCTAACTTGTGATATAGTCAAGCCAACGAGCCTGCACCGTCTTGCATTTACGACAAGTAATATACTCGGACAGCTTTGATCAAGCGAATCCGGAGTCATCATACTCATTATGAGCGGCTCGGATCAGAGTATGTCGCAGAGAAGAGGGAACAGCAGTCGACTCAAGGCCTGCGATTCGTGCCGTTACAGACACATACGATGCGAATTTGACGGCCCTGGGCCTTGTGTCGGTTGTCACGCCTACGATTTAGAATGCAGCTTTGGCAAACGTAAGGATGAGATCTACAGTGGCCGGCGGCGAAGAAAAGCCAGCAAACGGTTCGCGACTGGAATCGTCACCACGACTATATCCATGCCGAAGCCCAGGCGCACAGAGCCCCGACAAACGGCAGTTGGCAATGTAGCAGACGTCCCAACCTCGCCGTATCAGCAGATGTTCGAACTGTCTCCAGCGAATACCTCATTAGGTGCCCCCGAGTCTCTACACGCGACCAGTCCAGATGATTCCCGTTCAGACGAGTCGGCCATATTAATCTTCAACCATTGGAGGGACCGTAGCATTCGCAACGGCTCTAGAATCATTCCAAGTTTTGCGCATGCAGCTCATACCGCCGCAAGCGATTCACTAACAAACAGCTCTACGACGGCCGATACGTCTTTTCCCAGTATAATGCCAGTCATGCAAGTGCCAGTGTTTTCTGCGGAGTCAACGGTGGACTCTCCGGCATTGCCAACACATGTCCATGATATAACATCTTCCGATGGAGGCTCAGCAACAGGTGTTAACTCGACGACTAACACAGAATTCGATCAATTCTGCAAAGCAATGGTTATTCCGTTTATCACTGATCCCACGGCTTTTGACAAGCCTCGGTCTACACTATTAGACATTTGTTTGAACATGGCCGACCAGAGCACGTCCGATCAGACTAAGGACAAGCTGGTAGAAGTACTCTGTCTTGAGTTGAACAGTGCCGTTATACGAGATGACACAACGTGCCTGGCATTGTTACTGGTATCTATGCAAACGTGGGCAACAACTGTCTCATCCTTGATATCCCAAATATGCCTCACATATGTGTTGTCTTTGAGATCAGATCTTCCACCAGCTACCTCTTCTTCTTACGACAAACTCTTGGCGAAAGTGATTATTGCAGATGGATGGAACGCATTAGCTCAGAACTCGAAGCCTTCAATCCCTTTATCGCTACATCCTCCGAATCCGTTTTCAATAAAGACCGAAGAGTACATGCATCACTTATACGGTCTATCCTGTTTGCTGGATCGAATAATGCTATTCAACTACACGACAACCAACGAAGAACGGTTCAGAGTTGAATACGAGCTCTGGCTTTTCCCCGTAGCACTATCACAAAAGTATATGTGGATTTCGCCAGCCTTCGCCAGTGTGGATGCCAACACTTTGCATATATGCTTTTGGGTGCTGATACTGCTCTATTATATTCCCAATATTGGGCGGCCTTACATGGGTCTGGATCCATCAATGGGCCTGTTGCTTCCTCTGCAGCATTTTGGCAAAAACATAATGGTCGTGATGTTCGAATTCAGAGAGATCTTGTGGAATTGGCAGCCGGCTCGAGCAGCTCTTCGGCTGTGTATAGAGAATCTTTGCCACCTAGAGATGAAGTACGAGAGCGATGAGGTCGTCAGTGTTCTCCAGGAATTTGTCAGACGAGCCAGGGCCCCTAGTGTGTTTCCATCGTTTTCATCAAACAAGGAGCTATTGCAGCTGATAACAAAGGCAGAGCAGTGTGACAGGCGCGTAGTTCCTCGTAAGTATGACAAGGCGACAGTAGTGTGGATGTTTCGAGACCTGCGAGTCATGTCTTTATCGATGCTACTCAACTTCAACTCTAGTGTCATCAAGGGCTGATCTATAGTAAACTCATATAATCTAAAATGAATAAATTATGAAGTACCTATATCTAGATAATACTTGCATTGATATCAGAACGAGCGTCAGGTAAACGCCTAAATACCCTAAGAAACCTTTGTTCCCGGGGGGAAGTACCAGTTGTGCTCATTTGGAATAGCATCAAATGTATACACTCCTGTCTCACGAGCTCGCTTATCTTGGGTACCCTTTTCTGTCTGAATCTTGTAGTTCTCAGGATCCTGGGTCAGATTGAGAGTGTATGGAATGGTCAAGTAATCAATATCGTCGTCAATCCAATCAACTCCAGCTAGGGACACCTTGTCCCACTTCTCCATCTTAGATTTTAGACCCTTAGGGAAACTGACTCTCATTGGGCACCGATACCATTGAGCAAAATAGTCAACACTGGTCATGATTCGTGGCTTGTCAGTGTGGTTGGGCATTCCGGAATGCCACAGTCTGAGGTCGCGAATGCAGATGGTACCCTTGCGAAGCGTGGGCTGCACTGGAGGCCGCACCTTCGCCCGTTCCTGAAAACGATCCTCCCGAATCCAGGCTGAAGTTGGACTGACGTGCTGATCACGGCGTTGGTGTTCATGTGTCCCTAGCCATAACTCGGTAGCACCATTCTCAGGGTATGTATCGTTTAGAAAGATATTGACGACAATTCCAAATGGCATGTCTGGCACAGCATGAGAGCTGTCAGCGTGGATGGCCTGCCGCATGGTAGCACCCCCGACAGCCACATTGGAGCTTACAAACCTCAGCTCCGGTTTGGGTCCTAAAACATTCTCGAGGACCGACATCAGGTGCTTGTTTACATATATTTCCTCGGTGACGTACTCGTCCAACAGAGGCATCTTTTGGGACATGTTCTTCACGGCTTTGCCCTGGATGTAACGAGCATATTTCGAATTCGTATATTTAATGTTGTCCTCGCACATCTTGTCATACAACTTGTCAACGATATCGTCTGGGATAGCATTTTCTAGACACACAAAGCCATCCTGGTGGAAGTACTTGAGAGCGACCTGGATGGTCTCGGCCTCAGTGACGCCAGTGACGAGCTCCTCATCCGTGAGCCTGATGACAGCCGGATTTTCCCGCAGATTGACCTTCGGAACAAGAGCTCCATCGTCATACTCTCTGGGTGCCTTGATAGAGATGACACTGGGAGACATGATGCAAAAGCTTTCGTACACTTAGTTGGTGTTGATCAGTACTTATGGCTTCGTGCTCCACCTCTTCGCATATCAAATGCCCAGCAGGGCAGAGAAGAGGTTTATATACACTTGGCGTCCATTCCACCCAAATAGGTTCGTTCAAATGGCTCCGACTGCCTTGAAATGGCATGTGCAACATGCTTTGGAACTTTTCTAATGAACATCAATTATTCGGAACTCCGTNTATTCTAAGTTCCATTAGTGGGGGTTGTAGTTTCAACGGTACGACTTGCGGGGAAGCCGGTCAGGGTAGAACTCCGGAGGTGGGCTCCAAAAGATCTTTTCGCTTTCAAAATGAACGAGTATTCTAGTGCTTGCTAACGCATTTAATCAATATGTCGGAGTCCACCAAATTTACTATAGTGACTTATGGAACCGTATGAAGATTGTAATTCGAGCTGAAAACACTAACCTTCAAGCAAGAATTAGGGGTTGAAAAGCTAGCTAGGCATGAAGTGTGCTGCTATAGAGCTTTCTTAGGACTTCTTATAAACAGTTACGCAATCTAGTCGTAAAAGTGCGACAGGTGCAGATGGGCCATATTATATATTAGCTAGCTATCTATAATAAAGCTAAGGCAGATTGAGTTGCAGATTATTCGAACTTTCTGCATTGTGAAGTACTCCTGTGGGGTCAACCACCGTATTCGGAATGTTAACTGCAGAGACTGCAATAGGGATCGGATCTAACACAATAAGAAACAAAAACATATTTGTTGATTCATTGCCATTATTTTGCTGTTTACCAGGCATGATTGATATCACAGTGACCTATTTGAAGTCAGGCATGATTTAGTTGGTGAAGATGTCGCTGTTAAATGCGACTTTGATTCTCGTTGCTAAGAATGAGAAGCCTATGGAGGAAACGTATTTAATCAGCATACAATCAGAGTATCAAGAGGAGCCCTGATATCTTATTCAAAAGTACGGAGAAATCCTCAACCGACTTGGACGCTTACCAGACCGTTTCGAACTGTTTTGAACGGTTTATGTCACTTCACATTTACTTGCCTCCAGGATCGTTATATTATTTCGAAGCTATATAACACGGCTAATTATTTGCGGTCACTGTGGGAGGGACCCAGAAGTTCTCACCCGCCTTGATGTCTTTGCGACTCCTTTCATAATCGTACTTGCCAGTCTCACGAGCACTGCGGTCCTGTGTACCCTTCTCAGTATGAATGCGATACTCTTCTGGATCCTGAGTCATGTTGAGGAAAAATGGCACTGTGAGATGATCCACGTCGCCCTCTAACCAATCGATACCGGCGAGGGAGATATTTTCCCACTGCTCCATGATAGGCTTCATTGCCACTGGTAGTTGGGCATTCATCGGACATTGGTACCATTGAGAAAAGTAATCCAAAGCCAACATAATACGGCACTTGTCTGTATAGTTAGGCATTCCGGCATGCCACAGACGCAGATCACGGATACAAATACTGCCTTTTTTCAGATGTGGAAACAGTGGCGGTCGGACTTTGGCTCTTTCATCCATGTACTCCTTCTTAATCCACGACATGCCTGGGACATGTTGATCACGTCGTGCATGTTCGTGCGTACCTAGCCACAACTCAGTGACTCCGTTTTCAGGAGAGGTGTCCTGGAGATAGATATTGACCACGATGCCAAATTGGTTATCTGGAAAGGCGTGGTACACGTCTGCATGAGTCGCTTGCCTGGTAGTACCTCCACCTACAGCAACATTGCTGTTGATGAATCTTAGCTCGGGTTTTGGGCCGAGGACATACTGTAAAACTCTCATGAGATGCTTGTTGGCATAAATGTCTTGCGGCATAAACTCAGCTGTCATTGGCGGGCGTTGGGAGATGTTCCCTGTTGTCTGGCCCATATTCCATCTTCGATTTGGCATAGCCACAAATCGCTCATTGTCTTTGCACATCTGTTGGTAGATGTGATCTACGATATCCTCTGGAATGGCGTTCTCCAGAACCACGAACCCGTCACGATGATAATACCTCAGTGCCTCCTGAATAAAATCCCATCGAGTTTCGCCCGTCTTCAACTCATCATCACTCAGTCTGACAACCACCGGCCCCATGTCGACGTTGCAAAGCTCAACTTGAGGGATGATCGCGCCGTCGTCATACTTGGCTTCTGAAACTGCTAACCTGCTTTCTGCTGCAACAGGCGCCATTCTCTACCAACAAGACTTATAATTCGACTAAGCTGCTGCTCTGTCTTGGAAGGATTTTCGATTTTCGAGTTCAACAAATGTTGTTGACCTAATGATACGTTTGACACGGGCAAAATACCTGCTGGGCATTCCACTATGAGTGCTTAGTATTTACACAACACCCGGCCCAGTGCAGAGTGCTTCTTCTTTAAAATCAGCCAATGCTGTGTTGTTCCCGTAGTTCCGACTTTCCGTTACACCATTGCTTCATCAACCAGCGTCTCTAACTATATCTCCGCATTCATTCTTTCTCCATTCTGGGACCGTGGGCGCATGTCCTCTAGCCATACATCTGTTACCAAGGCAAGCTGTCTTAGCAACTCCTCCCAAATCACCCCCATTCTAGCAACCTGTTACGGGAAGGGTCGCCCAATCATCGTGACCTAATAATATTCAGCGACGCTACCAAGTGGTCCCTTACCGCTACCCCGCAGATGGTAGTACGGAACTCCGCACTTTATCCAAATAGGTAATCCAGCCCGTCTCCCAAACCACGGACTTCCTCGATTGGCACCAGCGCCCATAGCATGCGCCACGGCAAAGCTAGAGGTCACACACGCCCGTCGCGTGGAGATCCAGCCCCTATCTGATGGTCGAATATCAGGAGTACTACGCTCACAACGCCAATTGAAGCAGTCTGACCAACCAAGAACCTGGCGTTATAAACTACTTCTTAGACTTTCAGGTTGGCGCTGGGATCGACCCCGCATTTGAATTTGCTCGTGGGGAGTGATATCCGGCCTTAAATACTGGATACCGAGCAGGCGATATCTGAGAATCCTGAATTTTGTTTATCCGCACTTATACAAATTCATATCTTCACAGGCTTGAACAATCACGAAGTTGACGGTTGTGTTATAGCAATGGGGTTCCATTTGTTCAAGAAGTTCGAGCCGCACCCAGTAGTGATTGGCGGCAAGGAGTTTCCCAGGGTGAAATGGTGGAAATACAAGTCGCTCAGAAAGCTCTACCTGCTCAACATTTCAGTTCTGATGCTCACGTCGATAACCAATGGATTTGACGGCTCTATGATGAACGGATTGCTCACGCTTTCGTACTGGCGAAACTATTTCCATCATCCATCGCCATCGACGTTGGGGCTTTTGAATGCAATCTTTTCTATTGGACAGGTGGCTGCCATCCCGTTTATTCCGTTCTTTGCAGACAGATTTGGGCGGAAACCTACCATTGTCGGCGGCACAACCATTCTGTTTATTGGTGTTGCACTCCAGTCTGCTTCTGTCAACATTGGCATGTTTATTGGTGCCCGATTTTTGATTGGCTTTGGTGTGATCTTTGCCCAGAACTGCTCACCGCTGTTGATTACCGAATTGGCACATCCGCAGCATCGGGCAATTTTGACAACCTTGTATAACGTTTCGTGGTTTTACGGCGCCATAATCGCTAATTGGGCCACCTTCGGTACGCTAACACTAAAATCCGATTGGGCCTGGAGAGCACCTAGCCTGCTACAGGCGTTTGCCTCCGTCACGCAGCTGTTCTTCATATGGTTTGTGCCAGAGTCCCCTCGATTCCTCATTCGAAGGGGGCATGAAGATAAGGCCAAGGCGATTTTGGAAAGGTTCCATATGGAGTCGTCTGGC
Organism: Scytalidium sp. 3C; assembly: GCA_000743665.3. Lineage (NCBI taxonomy): Eukaryota > Fungi > Ascomycota > Leotiomycetes > Scytalidium > Scytalidium sp. 3C. Next base: position 20,897 of record JMRO03000055.1, on the reverse strand, counting down.
GAAGAGTTCGTCAAGACTGAATATGAAGAAATTGTTGAGACCATTCACTTGGAGAAGGAATTTGCCAGCCGTGGAATCAGAGAGCTCTGGGCCACTAAGGGCAACTGTCATCGGATGATCATCGCCATTTCTGCGGGTGTCTTCTCACAGACCGGCGGCTCAGCTATCATCAACTATTACATCTCCATCATGCTAGACAAGATTAACATCACGGATTCCCGAACCCAGCTCATAATCAACGGCTGCCTCACCATTTGGGGTTATTTGGTTGCCACCACATTTTCTTTACAGGTCGAGCGTTTTGGAAGGCGACCTCTCTTTTTGATTGCAACAATAGGTGAAACCTTAGCTATGCTTGGATGGAGTGTAGCTTCAGCACGAAGTATCATAACCGGCAGTGCCACTCCAGGATACGCCATGATTGCAATGCTATTTGTATTCCAATTCTTCCATGACTTCGCCTGGTCCGGGTTGCTTATTGGCTACACCGTGGAGATCTTGCCGTATAGTATTCGGTCAAAGGGTATGTCAGTGATGCTTATGAGCGTCGCTTTGGGGCTGTTCTTTTCCAACTACGTCAACCCAGTGGGTATCGCGTCTATATCATGGAAGTTCTATGTATGTTATTTGGTATGGCTCACCGTGCAGTGTTTTGTTGTATATTTCTTCTACATCGAAACGAAGAACACCACTCTAGAGGAAATAGCAAAGCATTTTGATGGTGAGAAGGCACTTGTTGGTGGAGCTGCAGCTACAGAACGGGCCCGTGAGTTGGAAGGACAACTAGTAAGTGACAAAGTCCAGGCAGTTACAGTCGAGGACGTAGCAGCTTGAGCTTTAATAATGAATTAAACTATTTATGCTTGTAGTGGACGTCGACACACAAGTTATTGGTGCCTTTGGCCTGTAGCAAAATTTGACGTAATGTACACCATCTGCAGTGCACTGCATTCGCTATAGAAATATTGCCTAATGCATATAAAGTGTAATGGATTAAAAGATATTGAAGCCATAGCAGACTGGATAAAATTCTGTACATCTAAGCCAAGAGCCCATTAAGTCATTCTCGTATTCTTGAATTCTCGAGTGTGGCCTCATGCATCCTGAAAGAAATCTTCAACGCCGCTATTTAGATCCATACTACTAAGTATATTAAAGTCTGCATCCAGATATGCGTTTTGACTGTATTGGTAGAGAAAATCATTTGCTGATTGTGTAATGTAGTCCGCAAAGCAATCTCCAGGTGGATTGACTTCTGTTAGTTGTGTCATAGCGGAGGGAAAGTCGGGCAGCTGAATCTCGCTATCTTCCGGTAATTGGACCTCATTGGAGGCAGTGGAACTGCTAGGCACTAGAAATTATATTTCAGCAAAACAATAAAACGCATATTGACCTTGGCTTTACAAGTAGTCCTTTAAGCTTACCGAAGGTTTGGAAGACGTCTAGAAATCCTGTCAGACAATGTCGAGCCTTACGACTCATTAAACTTGTTCGTCCCACGAGGCCAAGTGTGCTGAGACTCCTTAGTAAGAATGCTATAACGCCTACCACAGTAATCTGCTGAAGTTTAAACATGTCTTGATGCATCTTGACCACCATCAATATTCCAAATAAATGAAGGCTGAGAGTGAATACTAAAGTGGTTCGCAATATCTCAGCACCCATTATTACGCGAACAGAGTGTTATCAGATAAGGCTATCTTACATGAGTAGTTGCACGTCCACCAAATGCCATTGCGGTCAATAAATGATTCGTCTTCTTTTGTAATATGCTGAACCATGATTTGTAGCGACTTAACAGCGGAGAAGTCGTTTTCGATTATGGAAATCATTGACTCTAGGAACAAACTGGAGATTCCGCTGCTTTGCAGATGTTTGTTACATTCCCTGAGGAATGCATCTATAAGAGGGGCATTAATAAGAAGTATTGTACAGTGATAGTGTATTGATAAAACGATGCGAAAGCGTTCCGCGTTAAATGATGTAGGAGATATCTGATAAATTTCATCATCGGTAAGTATGGTGCAAAACGGAGGGGTATTCTCTCGCCACTTTGTAAGCTGCCATTGAAGTTGGAGCCGTTTCACAGTCAATTCGTGGAAAGCAGGCGGATCAATTGATTCCAAATTACTGTCGTATAGTATGTCCAGAATCGATGCTTTGATTGATTGCAAAGATCTTGTGGCCATGTCAACTGCGGACGTATATTCAGGAAATTACATAGTACTCACATCAGACGGTTGAAATAAGTAAAGGCTTCTACGGTATGATCAATCGTTTCAATTGCATTATCTTCACTCATTTCCGGTATTTGAGGAAGACTAGTCCGGACATATTGCGGTGGGACAAGACATGGCCTACCCAGGGCAGTGGCAAGACATCTGAACATCGTAAGCGTATCTTCGTGGCAAATAAAATACCAGCTCACCTATCCTGAATCACCACAGAATACCATATTCTCTTCTTTAATTCAGCCTCTTGAATAGGAACACCCCTATAAGACAGAGGTGAATGTAGCCCCAGCTGGAAAACTGCCTTGACAGCAAGTGCATGAGATGTCCAGCTTGCTATGGAGCGTTGATTATTTTGTTGAAAAGTAGCTAATAGAACTAGTGCTTGTACTTTTACACATTAGATGAATTATTGTTGACCTCAGGGATTCACTCCTATAGTTTCTAGCGTACCCACCTAATTCTATGCTGGATCCGCGTAAGGTCTGTTGGTCTAGGAGATGCAGAGTTCTATGATAATAGCGGAAAGGGTCGCTAGTAGCTAGACAGATTGAGGCATGCGCAAATATAATATTTAGCAAACTCCACAATGGACGTGAGCGACTTGCGCTTCGTTTGGACGCTGAAGCAAACTTCGACAGCAGATCTGACCGGTCAATAAAGGGTACTATAACACCAATAGTTGCAAAATACTGTTCAATCAAGTTATCTCCAATAGTCTTATTCGGAAGATACCAAATGTTGCTTATTTTAATTCCTGATTCGGGATTTGGCCCCTGATTTGGCCGATTGTCATGGGTCGGCTCATACTCTGTAGATGTAGCCGGCAGCGCACCTGGTACTGGTACGGAAGGACGGTAATCTTGATTTTGAAGGCTAGCTGCGAAGTGGCTGGACAAAGCTCGAAAGAGGAAGTGATTTGAACTAGGACCTTGCATCTAGATTAATCTTGACGTTTATTGGGAGCATCAAGGGAGTGTACCAAAATATCCGATGTTTTCCACGGGGATCTGGTCAAATGCGCCCGTTGCTAAAGTATCTACGGGAGCTGAAGCAACTTGTTGTGAGTCGTGCATTTGAACATTGTAACTATCAGGTTGACTTGACTGGCGTTGTGGGGATGATGATGTGGACGAAACGGCATCGTAATTTGAATGAGAAGGCGTAGTCAACATCAACTTTTCTTCAAGGTCTCTCACCCTTTCCTCCAGCCTACTTGTAGAACTTTGACATATTAGTACCTGTCAATCATACCCTGAAGTAAAGGTACATACCCTCGGTCACTGCGTCTCTGAATAGTTTTGGACGGTTCCTCATATAAACATTCAAATTTGTGACTAATGCACGGTGTACACATCGGGCGACCACCATCACACTAAATTGAGTACAATCAATTAGTAATTGACGAAGCATCCTATGAAACAGAAGATGGATTCACTCTGGACTTTCTGCTTCGACATGAGTTACAAGCAAGAGGTATTCTGCGCCTCCGAGGTAGCCGTGAGTTAGGCAGCATGTCTTCCAACCGGCGCTGACAAGACCTTGACACGAGGCTCCCACTTGCTTCTGTAAGGTAGTATGATAACAGCTCTAAATGCCAACATTAATGGACCTAAAGCGACGAAAAGCCCAGCAAAGCGATGAATAATCGTTCCTGTCTGCGGGGAAAGCTCGACAGTAACTAGGGTGTGGGACTCGGGGTAGCCCAACTCTGCGCTCCCCGCCGAAAGCTCTTTGACCTTATATTTTAGGCTTAATATTCCAGGCACTGCCACCTCCACATAACTAAATTATGATGAGTTAATGGGTGTCTCTTAGAAGAAACAAATACTGCCACGCTTTATTTACAACAGATAATTGACAGCTCGACTGTTTCAATCCAATTTCTAATTCTCAATGATGGCGGCCATATGCTTTTAAGGCATCACGGGTTACCAGCGTTTGTTTGGCTTTATTGGCAGTATCAAGTAGCTCCACTCATGCTCGAATATGATAATAGTGCGACGCTATTCCGTTCTTTTCCTTCTACTGGCCTTGACCATCAGTGGTTGCTCCAAGTCACTTATCCCGACGCTAATCAAACTTGGAAGCTTTCCTCGACACAAGCCATTTTCCACCCGAGCAACCTCATTTGGATCCGCTAACTGGAATGTGAATTCACTGAGCAATGTACTTATCAACTTGTATATATTGGTTTGCGCTACCGTCTTTCCAATGCATTGACGACCTCCGAGGCCAAAATGCATCAAGTACTTACTTCGATCTGCAATATCTGGCCTCTCCCAACGGGATGGGTCAAATACGTTATGATCCTCTCCCCATACATCCGGGTTGTGATGAAAAGCATGATTGCAAACCGCAATTGACGTCTGTAGATAAATTCCTCTTAGTAATACAATAAGGACTACGAAATATTCTTCTTGCTTACCCCTTGCTTCAATGTTCTTCCTCCAATTATTACGCCTTCAGGGGCCATTACCCGCCGCGCAAGAGGCATAGTAAACACAGGAGTAATACGAAAGTTTTCCTTGACGCACTGACGAAGATAAGGAAGCGCTGACTCGACAGTGGTGACGGAGTACGCTGGCTGACCCGGTTCGAGGGGTGGGATGTTTGTTTCAATTTCGGCCACGCATTTATCCATGATTTCTGGGTAATGTAAGAGATGGTAGAATAACAGAGATGCCGTGGCGCTTGTTGTGTGAGTGCCAGCAATACTGATTTCTGCGTCAGTGTGAATCTTAACGGTTCCGAAAACTCACATACATAAAGCCAAAAGCTTCCGTTTCCAGGTCAGTCTGAGTCAAATGCATTCCGGTATCTGGGTGTTTGGCAAGGATCAAATTTGTCAAAATATCCTTTCGCTGTTCAGACTTTCCATCTTTCCGCCCTTCTGTATTTAATTTAGTCATCCTCTTTCTAACACACTTGGAAGCCAATGCAGCACAATCTGCTCGTCCCTTAAACAATTTCTGGAGTCCCTTATGTGGAACCTTGGGCAACCATCGCTTGAGAGTTGGCAGCATAGAAGGCCACGCCCCCGTTGCAGCTGCAAGTAAGCTATGTTCAATCACTGGAGGCACTAGAGATTCGTCATCCGATACTTGGACGCCGAAAGACTGACTAAATGCAAGTTCTCCTAAGACGTCAATCGTGTAATAGTGTAAGACCTTCTTCAGATCAAATACTTCATTGCGCTTAGCATAACCGCTAATCTTGTCTTTCAATATCTGGATATTTTCGTCCAGGTATTGCTCCATTCCCTTTACATACGAGAGAGAGAAGCTATGCGACATGTGACGTCTTCGAATTGAATGGAGCTTTCATCTGTCAGTGTCAAGCAAGCATATAGTAGAGATTGTTTGTATATAAAGTTTACATTTTCATCTCTCATCCCGAATACATTTGGATGTGCCGCACCGTACGCATCATAGAATTCTGTCTTGGGCATCATTCTTCCGCTCTTCTGGTAGATAAGTGGGATCGCATCCTCTGTGATGACACTGAGTTTATCTGGACCGTACCGCACAAATGGACCATATTTCTCATGAAGCTCGGTCAGATGATAAGGCTGCTTGAGGCTTAAGAATTGTTGGACTTGCCAAAGGTCGGTCACAGATGCTAGGAAGGGCCCTGGAAATTCTGCCAGCGGGTGGAAGTATCGTTGGTATATAATATAGCCAAGCGCGGCAAATCCAGTTAAGACAGCAAAAATCGCGGCTGCATTTAAGGAATCGATCGGATATAAAGCCATTTCAAGATGCATAAATGGAGCGACTGTGAAATCAACTTGAATTTAAACAATACGAGTAATTCACTTGCAACACGAGCAGTGCTATGGTTATAAACTTCCAAAAGGTCTTTCTGGAAGGGATGTCAGGTCCCTAAAATTTCAACCTTGATTGATTATACTTGGCTAGAAGTGCAAGAACCAATGGCATGAAACCTATCCGACGGTCTTCCGTATGCCAGTTAGCCGGGCTTGTGCCTGCCTGGAATGGGGTGTGGTCGCTATTTGGCAGCCGTGTCAGCCTCTCCCCGTTCTGGAACTATCTCTTCGCCAACATTTTCTGCACGGCAAATAACCGCGCAATGAGAGAGGCAAGATTGCTGCGTCTCTCCATGACCTTTTCTCCGGATGCTCGTGTGGGGAAGCACTCGATCCCCACAGGAGATGATTTTCTCCATCACATCCCCACAATGTGTTGGTGCTGGCTTTAATCCAGAGACTCCGCCGAATGTAACCAATCAGCGACTCCGGGCCGGGTAACGTCGCTCCTATTGGGCCGCGATTTACGAAGCTGTGAGAGCTCTATCGACATTGCGCAACACGCAATCCCTGAATGATACTATACAATCCTAGTCTCAAGTCATGGACGCGTGAACGACACATTATTCCCTGCCCTTCTCCACACATCTGAGACCTCATCTACCCCGGAAAGCGGCCCTTCCTCTGGAAGCCATGAGTCCACCCCGCGGGGACAGATCTAGAGCCGTGGGAGTACAACGCAGTTCCCACCGACAACAGTGGCCATAGTGGACAAGGTTCATTATTTATTAGATGGGGTGTGCTGGGTTCTGTTACCTCCTTTTCATAACTCGGACTTCAGTCACCCACACATCGTGAAAATGGCCAAGGACGACATAGATGACAACCCAAGCTCCCAGACCCCGTCGTTGGTGGAGAAGGCAAATACAAACGGAGTCCAGAATGTTGAGTTTATGGTAAGGCTACGACTTCCTTCGCGATGGACATGATCATGACACGCTCAACTTGACAGGACACAAGTGAATCGCTCTCAGAGGAGCATCGACAGTATCTGCTTCGACGACATGGGACGCTAGATCTCGATCCTATCCCAGATATGACCGATGGAGATCCATACAATTGGCCACAGGCAAAGGTAGTTATGGTCGCTCCTTCTTAGTCTCATAACTGAAATTGGGTTGCTCACGATATCTTGACCAGAAAGTTGTGAACCTTATTTTAGTTGCGTTCCATGCAATGATGGCTACATTCACGGCTGCCGCAATTCAATCGGCATTCGTCGACATCGCCGCCGACCTACATATTAGTGTCCAACGTGCCAGCTATCTCACCTCGATCGTGATTGCAGTCATCGGTGGTGCGCCCTTATTTTGGCGACCTCTATCCCAGCGGTTCGGTCGCCGCCCGACATTCTTGCTCTCCCTGGTCTGCAGCTTGGTGGGTAATGTGGGCTGCGCTATAAGCCATTCTTATGGCACGATGGGATTATGTCGAGCGATCACTGCTTTCTTCATAAGCCCTGCGCTTGCAATTGGCAGTGGGGTTGTGACGGAGACTTTCTTCAGGAAAGAAAGAGCACGGTATATGGGCATCTGGACGGTTATGCTTACTCTGGGTGTTCCGGTCGCCCCGCTGATTTTTGGATTCGTTGCATTAAGGGTCGGGTATCGATGGATATATTGGACTCTTGCTATTGTAGGTCTTCTCTTCCGCCACGATTAATCCTATTACAATGACGCTGACCACTATCTTTTGCTGTAGACAAATGCTGTCCAGTTCATCCTATACTTATTCCTAGGGCCTGAAACTCGATATGTTCGTGGGGAGAGTCTCTCCGCGAGTGCAGCTTCTACTTTCAGGCAAAGATACCTGAGTTTTCGGCGTATTGACAAAACTCCTCTAACCGTCTGGGATTTCCTGAAGCCGTTAACATTCGCCGGTCGCCCGTGTGTCATGATCCCGGCAGCCGCTTACGCCATGATCTTTCTCTGGGGTAGCATTATGATTAGCATCGAAATCCCCCAGTTATTCCCGGCACTTTTTGGATTCAACACGCAACAAGTTGGTCTTCAAAATATAAGCATTATTATCGGTTCACTGCTTGGCGAGCAAGTTGGCGGATATCTCTCCGATCGTTGGATGTGGATCCATCATCGCGAGACTAATAAACTCTCCCCGCCTGAATTCCGGTTGTGGCTCAGTTACATCGGTCATTTGCTTACCATTTGTGGTGTCGTTGTCTTCTTGGTCCAAATCGATCGAGCTACGAATCGATGGAACGTGACTCCTCTTATTGGTGCAGGTATAGCTGCCGCAGGAAACCAGATTGTCACCACTGTCATGATCACTTACGCCGTCGATTGCTATCGCGAGGATGCCGCTAGTGTTGGAGTCTTCATCACCTTTACCCGACAAGTTTGGGGCTTTATAGGACCTTTCTGGTATGTGGCACCGATCACTATATTATGGCTGGATTTGCTTACTAATTTTCCACAGGTTTCCACAGTTACTCGAAGACATAGGGCTGCCGGCGAGTTCTGGTGTCGCAACAGCAATGATTGTAGCAGTTACTGTTATCCCAACAATTCTATTGCAGTGGAAGGGTAACGCATGGCATTAAATAAACCTGATTGCATTCAACGAAATATTAGCTGTGCCTTCCAAAAACAAAAAAAATATTATTGGGTAGTTAATTAGCTCATTGGTTCGGAAATTGATGGATTCGGCTTAATTAAATTCATCCCACATACTTTCATTGGTCTAGTAATTTGTAGCTAGTCGTAATCAATCAGTGACTGATTCTGTAGATCTGTACGTCGTACCGAACAGGTTGTGAATCAGAACGCGGGAGCGGCAAAACTTAATTGGCTCAGAGCACATGATCTCGGCGATCTGATTGGATACAACAAGGCGAAAAATCCTATTGGATACAGGTACACGGCCACCAACGAATCGCAAGCCTTACAAGTAACAACAGGTACGAAATCCAAATCTTCATATGACTCGGAGCGGAAAATACTTTTAGATTAGATTTGGAATGGTTTGCAAGTTTTGCATCTCCTGGGATAAAAATACTGTTTTCAGATTAATATTCATGAAATGGGAGATTGATCAAATGACGTCAAAGTTTTACTCGGCCATTGAGTCCCTGGCTGTCGCGAGCTTTTGAGGTCGAGCTTCCATCTACCGAGGTGTAGATGGGCGCCATCAGCCACTCGTCATTATCACATCTGCACAGTGGAACAACTGCAGCGACCCTCCTGCGCGCTGTTCCTGGGCATCCAAGTCCCTTGCGGCCAAAAACATCCTAAATTGAGTTTAGTCTACGTAATAGTTGCACAAGCTTAAATGACGTAACCGTTACCGGGCCAAGACACCTTGCGTCATGCGTCCAGAGTCTAGAGCTTCAAAAAGGAATGCAATTCTCGTTGATTTCTGTGTACAGGTCCAAATTCCTTATCAAATTGTCCGTTAGAGACTAATCCTCATCATGATTGTTCAACGAACAGCTCTCCGATCCGCGCGCTTGACGCGAGTGCCAATGCGGCACAGTGCGCGTCGATTCGCATCAACTAATACCAAGCAAACCGCCGCAGTGGGCGGATCTTCTGGGTTAGCAGGCGGACTTGTTGGCGGCGCAATTGTATTTTCTGTAAGCTTCCAGCTTCATGTGTCAGGTTGTCAATCACACTGATTGGATATAGTTGGGATACGGCTATTATTACTTCTCTGGCGCAAGAGAGGCTGTCAATGCGGCGTCATCTACAAAGAACCAGTTTAACAAGATAAAACAAAGCATCCAAGAATCTGCTCCTGAACCAAATGAGGCGCTCAAATGGCTCCGATCAACTGCTACATCATATGCAGCTTTCGTTCCTGGAGCAAAGGCTTACGTTGATTCGGCGTTCAACGACTTGGATCAAGTGCAAGCCAAGCACGGCAAAGAGGTTGAAGAAATCGTCAACAACGCATATAGAGAACTGAAAGACGCAAGCAAAAATGGTCTCAGCGTTGAAACGGCGACCAAAAGCTGGTCGGTATTGGAGAAAACGATCAAGCAGCTTGGAGATTTGGCATCTGATTCGGCTATTGAAATCCTGGATAACCACCCGCACCTGAAGGAAAAGTTCGGAGGAAATCTGGATCAGTTAAAGTCCATGGCTGACAGCTACGGACCTGAGGCGAAGAAGCAACTGGACGAGACCTATCAGGAGATCAAAGACGTGATCAAAGGAGGTGTGTCCGCGGAAAATATAAAGAGAGTACAACAGTTGATTCAAGAAAAGACGGAACAGATGAAAAAGTTTGCGGATAAGGCATGGACGGAAGGAATGGAGCAAGCGAAACCCTATTTGGATAAGAATCCCCAAGTGAAGGAAATTGTGGAAAAGAATGCGGATTCGCTCAAAACCGGTAACTTCGGCGAGATTTTCGACAAGGTCAAGGAGGCTGCGTCATCTGGTAACACCGAACAGCTAGAGCAATACATCAAGCAGTCGAGCGGCAAGTTCCAGAACATGATTCCGGGTGGGAGTGGAATCTTTTCGCGATTGGACAAATTGCAGGATATCGCAAAAGACCACGGAAAAGAGGCAGAAGATATAGTAAAGGGGACCTATAAGGATATCCAGCAAATCCTAGAGAAGAGAATTGGAGAGGCAGAGGAGCTTGTTAACAAGGTCAGCTCGAAAGCAAAATAAGACATGTTGATACATACGAATTAATATGTAAATAATAAGATATTTGGATAACGATGTATTTATACTTAATACCTAAATTGTTCCCGCAGTTATTCCAGGGTCCTAGAAAAGATTAGATCACTATTATATCGGTATAATGAATAGTGTTCAGTATGTAAATAGGTGCTTCGTATTTAAATTGATTGGATTTATGATAGTGTTCTATAGATATGAGATCTCTTGTCCATATATACATGATATTGCTCCCAGAACAACTTCACATCTGTGATTTCCACATTCTTAAGTACCCGTTACGGTAGACACGGACTTATCAAGTTACAACTGCTTTATATCCAAGGCCAACGGGCCGGGTTTACAAGTTATGCTACAAGGTTTAGACTGCATCGTTTTTATACTGCTACTTGTTAGATTGACGATTCTACCAGTCTATTAGATACTGAGAGACGAGAGACAAGAAAATAAGTAATTATCATATTGACTGAGGTGCAGTATATAATAGCTGCTATCCTTTAATATTGATGATGTTGAAGAGTCTAGTTCTCATCATACAAAGTTAAGCTCTTAACCCAAATCCTCCTACCTGCTCCAAAACCTTTACATCAGGAGGAGCAGATAACAGCTGCAGTTCTGCAGCTTGTTTCATGAGCGTCTTGTATGTCTCACTCAAGCGGTGTTCATCAAGCGCCTTCTGATTCGCGAAGCTACACCAAAAAGCAGTTAGAATTTATCCCACCATGGCATATGAAGGTGCCGAGGACGTACACTTCGATGTATACCAATTGTTCGACCCCATTGGCAGAGTTTGTTTGTCGATACAACTGGTATCTCAGAACACCCGACTCGTTTCCCTCAACCCACTCATTGAGAGGCTTTAGAGCTTCTATGACCTTTTGATATATATGTTAATGGAAGCCTTATCTAGCGAGTGAAGTCCTAGCCTACTTCATCTATCTTGCCCGGCTTAGGCGAAATAATGGAGACGATTTCAATCTGGCTAGACATGATCACTCGGCTCCAATGAGCGATTGTGTTCACGGGAAAAGTGTAGAATCTGATTGTGTTGAAGCGTGGCTTTTTCGTAACTTTGCATAAATAGCCTCTATCTTGTTGGGAAAGAAATGTCTATTATCTTATCAAAAGAAATCGCGCGGTCAAATCTCATCATCTGAGAATAAGCACTAATTTCCAGACCTCGGCAAGTACATCATTTTCTAGGGTCACAATGTAATCGTGTTCCCAACCAAGTCTGCTGAGTCAACATGCTCTAAGCCACAAATAATAAGCTGACGTACAAGCTCGATGCCTTTAATTTTCTCGCTATGTAAGTATCGATTGAGTAGAGTTATGAAAGTATAGGATATCGTAAACAACACAACAAGGTCAATAACCCCCAATATCGCTCTGCTACGTTCTACATGGCACCCTATTAAGTTCATCGACCAAGTATCACTTAGATTGGAAAGGCATGAACATAATCTCGTTTAACATGGCCTCCCAAGCTATGTCTTCATCCCATCCAGGTAGTATATTTGTGTCCATACCGAATGGTATTGGAGTACTGTCTGTACCAATGAGATTGGAATTAAATTGTACCATTCCAGAGTTCATATTACTAGTAATGGTGTCCTGTAGTGAATTTGGCGCCATCGATATGGAAGGAACATTCCGAGTGAAATCACCTTTATTACTCATATTCAAATGGGACAGCCCAGGATCTTGCTCCGTAGATGAGCTGTGCCTGCTCTTGATATGACGCTCATAGCCTGTCAGGATCCGCTTTATGAACATGGAAAAGTGCCACATGGGATTGGCGTCATGATTTCCATTTTCTGGAGTCAAAGCGACAGCCAGAGCGGCAAATTTGACATATAATGCATTGACAATGTGATTGAACTCTTCTTCTTGAGCAGCCAGAATAATATCCCACCGTATTCCGGGGCCATGATCAGTTGATACAACAGTGTGGTTGTTAAGCTTTTCGTCACTCTTGGTAGTTTTATTAATTTGCAATTCCGTGTCAGTCTGTGGGTCCTTCTCAGCCTGAAAGAAGATAGTCTTGCAAAAGATGATCAGGACGTAGCATATAGTAGAGAAGTTGCTACACGACATCTGAAACATTTGGCTCGGTGGCACGGCGAGAAAAATCATTCACGCATGCCTTGGCAGCTGCAAGGCAAAGCCATAACATATCGATTCGTCTCGGTGATAAGTGACTCGGCACTTAGAGCGACCTGAGATAGGACTTTCCCATAAAAAATCACCAAGGCAGCTTCGTGGATCCAAAGATCTAGATATTTGAGGTCGCGATTGAAGGAAGGGGCTGCTCAAGTTTTGCTAATTCATATCTGATCTTTCAAAGGCACACTATAACCCATTATAGTCTAGGAGATCTCTACCTTCACTGGAGATTTCATTGTCTATAGCGGCACGTACATGCTCTAATTTTCTCTTGAAAGAATCAATCATAGCCTAGATGCTTGCTTCGCCTAATATTTTGCCGTTTTTCGGATTGTGGTAACTGAACGTGTCATTGGCTTTTCGCGAAAGAATTGTAAGCCGTACATAATGCTGGATCCATACATCACTGTTCATTTCCTTTGCCTCTAGGAGTTCTTTACAATACTGGATCGCCAACTCCGGATCGCACAAAAGGTGTTGTTTCCGAAAAATTCTGCCAATGCTAATAACGACATCAGAATGTGCAGCGTGCAGAAATCCAAATGTCAGGAATATATAATCATCAGAAACAACGAATACACCTAGAAATGTTCGAATCTCCTCAGTCGTCCTCTTACCATATCGTGCTGCGCTTCCCATTTTGCCGAAATCCTCTCGTGGTCCGTCAAACTTCTTTAGCTTCGGAGTACGGTGAATGAGGGAACCTTAGCCGAGAGGCTAGTGCGAGTGCCGAATGGGCGAGAAAATTGCTGGAAGGAGGCATGGCTGCTGGTCCGGCGACACGGGCGAGCATTGTGGATAATAGGTCTCTGGGAGACAACAAAACAAACCGGCTAGAGCTGGCTATAAATTTATACTCTCTTCAWCAATTGATTTCGATGATATCAGAGCTGCTTAGTCGATATTTGTCATTTTATATATAGGATTGCCCTCCTTGGGATTTGAAGTTTTGGTGCTGTACTTTACCCCTCTCCCCATACCCGTCTGCCCCAGTCACCCCGAAGCACGCGGGGCAGTTCCGCGCTCTTAGCTCGCAGCAACATATTGCCACAACCTCCTGGAATCTTTGATCCAGATCCTTCATCCCCATCCAAACAACTCCAGATTGTCGGTACCTCACCTGCAACGTTCTTTTAGCAAAGGTCCATCCAGAGACGGTCGCAGAAATAGCTACTATTATCACCTCACCTCAAGACCACGCGCGAATGCAGACCCGCTTGACTCACCAGTGCCCGAAATGCAACAAATTTTACTCTCGTCGTGACCATTTGGCACGACATATGCGATCGCATACCAATGAGAGATCATTCAGATGCTCCGTGTGTGGCCGGGGTTTTGGTCGAAAGTCAGTCTTTCCAGTCCCGTTGCCCCAAATAACTCAACCATGTTTATATTACTAGGGATCTCCTGTTGCGGCACTCGATTCTACACACATCTCGAGACAATGCTCAGCCCGAATTATATAGAGCAGTGGATCTAGAAAGTTCTCGTGTCGCTAATGCATGTCATTCTTGTGCTATTGCAAAAGTGAGATGTAGCGACGTGAAACCTTGTGTCCGCTGCCAAAAGCGCGGGAGCAAATGTATCACAAATGCAGAGCAAGCTTACCCAGGTGAAGATCTAAGCAACGGAGGGACAGTATTGATGGAGTCACTGGATTTTCTGGATGAATTTTCCTCCTTCATTCAACACTCCGGCGAAAGTAACGTGAATATCCCAGAGGAGGACCCCATCGCCTCTCAAATTGAAGACCGATGGATAGACCAGCAATTCCCGGCGATGGAGAGAGTTAACGAAGGTGCTATTCGACCGCCATACAATGTTACGCAACTTCAAGACGCTACTCCTATTACGACCCTCATATCACCAGAAAATCCGGCGTCCCACACGAAAGTGATCTCGGGAGATCCAGATGTCCCAATGAAATTGGCAATTCATCAAGATGACCTTGCGTTCACTGATATTCAACCTAACGTGATGGCCAATCAATTATTGTCATTCTCGTCTGACCTCTCCACAGACTCCGCAGAAAATGACATACACTGTTCAATGGATGTGAACGAAATGCGACAAAATTTCCAGATATCTCCTTGGTACTCGAAAAGCAACAGGTCAAAACCATACACGTGTTACTCTGGCCCAAAGTTCCCATCAGACAAAGAGAGTATCAAGTCTCTTTGTGTCAATGCACATTCAGCTGTACCACAACTATTCGACCAGTCTATCCGAGATAATTTATTGGCCACATTTGCTAGAAAACACAATAGCACCGACAATAACTCCCCTGCTTACAATTCATTTCCATCTTCGACAGTGATGGATGTTCTGGCTGATAGATTTCTGAGGAAACAAGATATGAAACTCAATTCTTGGATTCATACAGCTACTTTCAGCCCTGAATCGGCAAATTTTGAACTCACATGTATGATTTTGGCAGGGGGCGCACTCAGCACGCAGATTGGCAGTCTTCGTCAGTGGGGCAATCAACTGTGCAAGTTGGTTAAAAGACAAATCTTTGACTCAGTAAGGACTTCTCCCGATGCTTTCAAATTAATCTGCTAAGTGTAAATAACAGCTAGATGATGAACCCAATTTAGCTACATGTCTACCACTTCTCCAGGCATTACTAATTAGTCTCGAGATCGACGCCTGGAATTGTGATCGCTCATGGTTGCTCCGTGGTGGCTCATTTTCCGAGACCCTGTACAATGTGAGTGCGAGATATATATCATTATACTATATACCTTAACCTGGTCTAAGTCTTAACCTATTCTAATAACATTTCTGTCTAGTTTATCAAACTTGGTCTCAGCCGTGATGCCAAATCATATCAAGTGGTTACGCCTCAGCAAGAAGATTATGGCCCTCTATTAGAAGCCAAATGGGCTTTATGGATACAGCTAGAAAGCTATAAGAGGTACATAGACCACCCTAAACCTAAATTTATGTTAACGCAGGAAATTGTTTTTGACGCTTTGACCTTTGGATAGGCTAGCTGGACGCTTTTGCATTTTCGACAACCAGAAGGCTGCAGCCTTGAACACCCGGCCCTCAGTAACATGCTCTGAGCTCTACATGCCACTACCGCACCCCAAACCACTATGGCTGGCAAAAACAGCTACCGAATGGAAGAATATTTATCTCTTCCTGAATGTTAGCAACACCCCAAATGTCAGGGACCTTCTCCCCTCGTTGATCAACTCCCCACTACCCGTTGGCTTCTTTGATGGAAACTTCACTATGAAGATAGTGACACATTCACTAGAAGGGATCATTGTCAATCACCATCTTTTATCGGACTTATTCAGTAAACAAAGTTCAGCTGGAGTAAGCTCTGAGGATTGTCAAGAAGCGAAAGATTGGAGGCAAGAGATTAAGGCAGCAATAACGAACCTCAACGATACATTCAAGTTGTGCTATGCAGAGACACCTGCCATGTGTGCGCTGGCTAGTTCTTCAATATCGTATTTGTCCATGCTCCGCAATGTATTTATTGAGGATTTGGAGCTGCTTTTCGGAAAGGCTGGTAGTGAAGAGTCTAAGAGAATCTACAAAAAGATGCAATCTTGGCCAAGCAGTCCAAATGCTCGGGAAGCCATCTGGTATGCAGGACAGGTCTTCCGATTTTTTGAAAGCGTCGAAAAGCCCAGCAACTTTGTCTTTGTCATGGTTTATCAAGCTGGACTGGTATTATTGGGTTATTCGTGGTTACGTGCTCAGATGCCAGAAACAATTGCAAACTTTGTTACAACGGCCCCGATACTATGCTTAAACGGCAGCGAATCTTCAAAGGCTGAAGATTTCTTCAATAGCGGATTTGGAGAGCCCGTGTTAAAATGCAACCTGCAAGATGCAGTACCTATCACTTTACATCTAGTTCCTGATGATGTCGTGGGGATGGTTGCTAGGACCATGTTGAATAGAACTTGCGAAAGGGATGAGTTATCGCAACAGCTCGTGAACGGGCTTGCCCAGTTGTTTAATGATATAATACCAACTGTATTGGAGAATGGAGACAATTTAAGTATTGGTCAGTCTTTTACAAGCAGTAGACTTGGTTACATCGGAGCGGAATGAGCAAAAATAGCACGTACATTAACAGTATTTTGTAGGAATAGAAATGCTGTGACCATATTGAGCCTTTTTATAACAGTATACTAGGTGGTAGTACAGAGTTTATCACGCATTTAGTCTCTATAGGCTATATATATATATTCCATTGCTACCTTCGCATGTAAGCTGAAAAGTTAATCATACCAGCAGATAACTAACAATTCTATCTACATATACACAACAGTACAAATGTGGTCGGATTATTTACGGGTAAAGATAAGCCAGCTTTATTTCACAATATTAAGCTTGTGTTTAACTGCCAACGGCTACAGTTTTCATCCATTCACCAACCATTAAGCCCCAAGCTTCTTCAGTCTCGATATTTGTTCCTAGTGATATTGGCGGACTATGATGATTATGGCCTTTAAGAACTTCAACCTTGATCTCGTCGTCAGGTTGTTGCCACGATCCCTTGAAATCTTCTGCGGCATAAAATACTGGTTCTGGATCTAGTTCGGCAAGTAAAATGAGCAGCTTAGGTAAATTCCGTGTGTTATTTGTTTGAACGATCTCTTTCATCAGTGCTGTTGGCTGAATCTTCCTAGATGCAGGTGCATCTCCGTAATAGGGCTGGAATAGAGGTTCCAGGTCTGGGGTCACTGTTAAAGGGGTGCTCAAGAAAATCACTCCCTGTAGCATTAGACCGGTAGGATCTTCAGATAATTGCCCCCTGTTATGTTGAAACCGTTGATCAAAGAGCCAGGTAGCGACATGTGACCCGC
Source organism: Scytalidium sp. 3C (assembly GCA_000743665.3). Taxonomy (NCBI): domain Eukaryota; kingdom Fungi; phylum Ascomycota; class Leotiomycetes; genus Scytalidium; species Scytalidium sp. 3C. Next base: position 3,184 of record JMRO03000055.1, on the reverse strand, counting down.
CTGCAGAGTGACCCATAAGAAAAACATCTCTTCGCCCGTAAAAGTGGTTCCAGATCCATCTTAACGCAGTATCCAGATCTTCCCCTCCGCTGGGGTACTTCGCACCATGCTTAATGAGTCGGTAATCAATAACGACCACAATGTATCCCAGTTTGTCTGCAAAAAAAGAGCCAATATTTTTGTAAACTACGCCACCTGGTATCTCTTGAAGGACTCGGTCACCGAATAAAAAGGCCCCGCCGTAAACGTAGACTAAAATGGGTCGTTCTTTATCCGCTGGCGCTGGAGGGGCAGTTGAACTCGGTTCGTATACATCAAGCTTCTGGCGCTCATGCGGTCCGTATTGATATGAGGTGACCTTTGTCGAGTGAATTGTGTTAGTGTTGGCGGGTTGCCGAAGAATATTACCATAAATTTCGTAAGTTGGTTGGACGGTGTCGTCAACTCCTCTTCCTAGGCTTGCAATTACTTCCATGGTCTAAGAATGGAAAAGAAAAGAACGGAAAGGGACCAAGCAATCAGAGAGAGCGGAGGTTAGAAAACGGACCGCAGACCCAGCTTCATTCCTCTTTTAACTAGAAGAAACGGTAGCAGGGGCATCATTTATATCGACTAGTTTGCAGGTAAACGCTAAATTCGCACCTACTTCTCCCCCCACTTGCCGTTGGCCGCGGACAAGCAACTTGCCCGGACTATCCAACTTTTATTCCGCGAGAACCAAGACCACCCCATGCATAGAATGAGTGTAGTTCGAAATCTCCGATGTCTGATAAAGTTACAAACAGGTTACATTGATACTTGTTCAGTCCAAAAGTTTTGACAGGTCTTTTTGAAAAAAAGGTGTTTCTTTCAAGTAAAGTGATTTTTAACTGCACAATCCAGAGCTGTACATTTATAATGTTATAATCCATATGCGGGTTGTCAGTTATTCAACCTGATAGATTTAGGCTTTCGGCAAATGTTTGATATGAGTTGGTGGTTTAATAGTTACAATGCTTTCCATGCCATGATTTTTGTACGTTTCCATGTAGTTGAGGGCTCAAATTTGAAGACGCTCGCTCTGTGACTTGAAGACCAAACCAGCTTTGGTGATTAGGCACCTATGTCACAATGGAAGCTGCTTATCAAACTGTAGTGAACGGTGAATGGTAAACAGTGAAAAAAGAATTTCCTATTCATTCTCTAGCTTCAACACTGACTGCTGTTGGCAGAGCCGAACTTTAAACCTGCCGTTATATTTCCCCACTTGTTCCACCAGAACTCCTGCAGATAGCTAGAACGCGGTTTCCATGGGGCAATATTTCCTGCCTTGGGTAACTGTCTATTCTTGATTGCCTTTTGAATATAATTGGAGTTAAGGTTCAGCCATGGGACTTCTTGGACATCCCCTGATCTTGCAATAGTGGGAGTTGCGAACCTCGCACCTCGCTTCTGTATTTCTTTTATGAGGCGTATAAATAGGACAGTTGATGTTTCAGCGCCCAGAGTCCAAGAAGCATTTGTATAGCCGAAGGCAAAAGCAAAGTTCGGAACATCCTGGAGCCATGAACCCCTCCACACAAACTTGGTGGAGTGGTCTATAGGTTTACCATCTACAAAGATGCTGATGCGGCCAAAAAGTTGCATTTTAAGTCCAGTTGCAGTGATTATAATATCTGCGTCTAGCCTTCCACCCGATTTGAGAACTATGCCCGCATTGTCTACGCGCTCGATGTGGTCCGTAACGATATCTGAATTCCCCGTCCGTAAAGCACGGAAAAAGTCTCCCTCAGGGGTAATGCACATGCGCTGCTGCCATGGTTTGTAGGATGGAACGAAGTGCGGATCGTAGGGAATATGTTTGGGGAGTTGGGCCTCAGTGCTTTTGCGGAGACCCTTTTTGGTAGCTTCGGGAAACAGTGTCGCGAAATTGTAAATAAAGAAAAATCCAAGAATATATCTCCATCTCAACGCTTTGTACACCAATGTTTTGGGACACCATCTCCTAATGAAGTCGTCAACTGGATCAGGTGCTGGCAGGCTGTAAAAGTATCCCGGGCTTCGCTGAAGCATCGTAACGTGAGCGGCCTTTTCATTGAGATTCGGCAGGAGTGTCACAGCGGTGGCACCGCTACCAATAATAACAATCTTCTTATTTTCGTACTGGAGATCTGGAGGCCAGAACTGCGGGTGAACTACTGTCCCGCGGAAGTTTTGAATACCAGGAATCAAGGCAGGTAAACCCTCGTGGTAATCGAAAAGCCCAGTTCCCATGAAAATAAACTGAGAGATATAAGTTGCCTCGGTATCGTCGTTCACTGTGACGTGGACTGTCCAACGCTGCTTTTTTGAACTCCATTCAATCTTGTTGACGACATGATGATATTTTATGTGTTTGTCAATGCCATGTTTCGTAGCAACTGTTTTCATATACTTCAGAATGGAAGGACCATCTGCAATGGAGCGTTCCTCGGTCCATGGATCCCAGGGGAAGCCAAAGGTATGAAGATCTGAGTCGGAACGGATTCCTGGGTATTTGAATAGCGACCATGTACCACCAATCTCATTCCGGGATTCAAGGACGGCATATGACATCCTGGGGAACGACTCCTGAATCCGATATGCCGCATTGATTCCACTAACGCCGGAGCCGACAATCAAAACATCCATCATATTTTCTTCAATCCAAGTACTGGAAGCCATATTGGTAAAACCGATATAGATGCTACGTGCTGACACCAAATGAGAGAAGAATAGAGGTGGAGTGGCAGTGTTATAAGAACCAAACTGGCACAGACATGAGGATAATCCAACTTGGGGTGCAAAATCTGACCTGAATATCTGTGGATTAAGGTCAAAGTGATGCAGAGCATAGGATGATGCCAAGGTCACTCATACCGAAATCGGGAATGAGGTGGGGAGAAGCGCAGTCGGGGGTATTCAGGAAGAAATCATCTTGTTAACGACAAGTGATGCTGAGACAAGCATACACCACATGGCAGAGATGTGACATACTCCTGTCATGCAGGGGGACAATGCAAAAGGGTGGAGCGGCAAAGCATTGATCTAAGGCTGGCCCGGGGGTGGGCCCGGGGGCGGGGCCGGGGTGGGGCCGTGTGTACTGCAGGAACTTTGCAGTAGCTATGGAATTATTTCCGGAATCGGAGACAAGACTTACCAATACAAGAAGCTTGCTCTCAATTAC